>CM062812.1:56931230-57403652 GCA_031772625.1 Pinus tabuliformis
TTTGACGCAGGTTCAACATATCAAAGGTGCGTATACACACTGGTTCGGTAATTGAAAATGGCATATACGCAGGTTTGCCTTAATCTGGCAGTGTATGCACGTAGGTTATACATATTGAAGTAGCGTACATCTCATAAAATCTGTTTTAGCTACTTTTGTTTATTGCTGCAGCGTTCTGGGTTCAGGATTGGTTTCTGGTTACTGTTATTGTATTCTGGTTACAACATTCAGAGAAATGATTCATTGATTTAGTTTTTGGTTGGTGCAAAGGAGATTGGTTGATGCAAATATATTTGATGTTTGATTGATGTTATTAATGGATCCAGTGTGAAAATTTATGAAACATGGTCCCTGGAAGAGAAGAGAAGGTTGTAGCCTTCTGTAGGTCAGCACCTACGTACTAGTACATCAGCTAGTACAAGAGCTAAGGGGGTAGTATCTCCCTTCCAGAAGAAACTATAGAACGAGAGAAGGTTGTATCCTTCTGCAGGTAGAAGCCTGTGTATTGGTATAAGTCTGCACCAGTACAAAAATATTGTAAAAAGAAGTTTCTTATTAAAAGAAGATAGAGATGAATCGCAGCAGGTGGTTTTCACCCACATTGGGTTTCCACCTTATATCTTGTGTTCATGTGTGTGATTGCCTGTACTGTTTACTGCACTTGATTACTGTTTTATGGTTCTGATACACAGATTAAGATTAGCTAACTAAATTAGAAGTCTGCAAGATATACGCGGTTTTCTCAAAACACAGTTGCGTATATACATGGGTTTAATTAACAGAATTAACATATATCACTTTGTTTATGGAAATGGAAAATTGTTAAATTGCTAATACTGATTCACACCCCCCCCCCAGTATTATTTCCAACACATTATACAAACAATGAAAAACTATTATAAAAAAACCTTTTTGTAATATTGTGAAATATATTTTTCTTATAAAATGGGGAAGTATTTGTAAATAATATGGGATTATCTTTTATAATAGTAAAATAGAAGATATGTTCTTAATATGTAGGAAATAGAATAATATTTATGTGAAGATGCAATATGCATTTAAAAGATGTAATTTCATTTTTATTATGAATATAAATAGGATATTTTTCCTCTTCTCCATAGAATATCAAAATAAATTATTTACTTTCAACAATTTTTTAATTTGAGTGCAATAAACACATGCATATTACAAAATGAAACCGTCACATCATTTCAATGTCTTAGATTTTCTCCATGTATGCCTCATTTATGCATCAACTAATCCCGTCATATAAAAAATGATTGAAGATAAAAATTAATAAATAGAATGTCATTCAAAGTTAAAATACAAAAATAAAAATAAAAAATCACTTACATTATGTCAAATTGATAGATTCTATAAAATTTCCAACATAGATTTCCTCTTAATATTCAAAGATGGTCTTTATTTATGTTTCCTTAACTCCAATTTTTACTTTTAAGTATTTCTTAGATTTTCTGCAATTGATAACCACCATTAACGCAACGTCTTTGAGGAATGTTTGTTGATCCAAGTATTAGTCTAAATTCCGAAAAACTTTAAAATGCGTTCAGTGGCCTGGCATTGCAAGAAAGGGTGAGGAGATTGCTCAAGATAAAGAACAACACCATAGATCTGAAGTAACTCATTCCTCATCTTGAATCATTCCTAAACGTCTTTGAGGAATGTTTATTGATCCGAGTATTAGTCTAAATTCTGAAAAACTTTAGAATGCGTTCAGTGGCCTGGCATTGCAAGAAAGGGTGAGGAGATTGCTCAAGATAAAGAACAACACCATAGATATGAAGTAACTCATTCCTCATCTTGAATCGTTCCTAGTAAAAATACATGGACATAACTCTTACAATAATTCCAACTTCCTAGTCGCATTTCCCTTCTCAAACCCACTACCATTAAAGATGCACAAGATTTCATTTGTAGATGACATAAACAGGATTAGGGTAGCACGGGTAGGGGATCTCACTAAGACTCTTCATATCCACCTCTGACCAACCAAGGGATCTCACTAAGACTCTTCATATCCACCTCTAACCAACCAATAGAAATAGGGATCCAAACCTTCAACACATGCATTTTGACATTGTATGTAAAAGAAGAAAAGTTAATTTTACAAATAAGACACTAATAACTATATTCCAAGAGCCATATTAACCTTTCAAATCTGCAAATCTAGTATAGGGAGTGGGTGAAAAGCTTTGATACTATGAAATAGTACAACCTAAAATACTTAGTCAGAAAGAAAATACCAAATAGTAGTTTTATAATGGATAAAAGAAACCAAAATTTCATAAATAAACAATAAACTTATCAATTGAATGTAACTCAACTAGTAAGAAGAGTTATTATTCTCTTAATATAAGTTCAATTCCACATATAAAATACTAGAATACATCTTATTAATAACATCTTATCTTATTATTTAAAAATCCCTAAAAACCCAAAACACTATATCCTTTTATAAAATATAAAAAATATTAAAACTAAAGAAAAAATAAACAATAAATCTCTCGTTGATTAAATAGTGAAAAAAGTCCATTATATAGTGAAAAAAGTCCATTATTATTCTACTGGTTAGAAAACAACAATAAAATTTTGGTGTGTCGCATGCAGCAGCACTCCTAACTACCATGTGAGTTACCTATACTCTTATATAAAGAATCTTTTTTAATAAAACGTATTAAAGAAATCTACAAATACATTAGCACATGCATCATGTGTAAAAAAGAACTTCTCTTGGTTATATCTTATCTTGTTATAACCATTTTGGTCTGTCACTTAAAGTGTAGCAGCACTCCTAACTGAAGTGTACATTAGATATCCTCTTATATCCATAAGAGTTCTTAACAAAATGTATTAAAGAAATCTACGAAAACTTTAGAATTTGCACCATGTGTAACAACGAACTTTACTAGTTATAACCACTTTCCATGCAGCACTTAGACACTCTCATGTATTTGGTCCCCTTTACAAAAGTATTAAAGGTGAAATTTTGATATTTTATACCAGTGATGCGGTTAATAATTTGTTGGAAAAGAAACATTTGGCTCTTGGGCAGTTTTTCTGTTGAAATTATACTTTCAACTGTCGTGCAACAGCATTAAAACAACGACCGTAAAACTACTCCAGAAAACCGCTGAGCCTTATCGCACCGCCTTTCACGAGTTGGTGGTTTTCCTTCGAGGGGATCCACTACTGTACACCATTTGACGCATGTCCACAGTACTTTTTGCAAAACATCTTTTATCGGGACGTATCGTTCGTTTTGTTTGGGCAAGCGATATTCATCCGATTACAAGGATGGATGATGTCCGTTGATTAAAGCCAAAGTTGTGCACAGGCCTGCTGCAACATTACGTGACGTGAAGTAAAGTTCTGTTGACCGCCAGTAAAACAATTAATGGATTAATATGTATGTACTGTGGTCGTAGATTTTAGGTATAAGCTTTTAATTTTAATGTTTTTAAATTCACGGGAGTAAGTTTTATGTTTTACCGCAAAAGTCAAACAACATATGTAAATTTTTTTTGTTCATTGTCATATACACATTGTAATGCAAGGGAAGAAATGCACAGTAGTGTGAAACAAAACCAGAACAGAGCAGCGTGAAAATATTATTGAGAAGGAAGCATTGTAAGCACGTAGCAGCGCGTGAGTAGGGAGAAAGGGAATGCTCGGCAGAGCCTGAATGTAATGTTTTTTTTATTGAATATGAATGTAAAACTACAGCAGCATATGTAAGAATTTTTTTATTTACAGCAGTAAATGTAAATGAAAAATTTACACACAGCAATGTAAATCTTTTCAAAATGAGACAGAGTAAATTTTTTTGTTTTGGAACTGAAGTGTTCTTGGAGAATCCCTTTGTGAGAGGAAGATGGTTTTGTAACAGCAGTTCTGGTTAATGAATACAAAGAGTTTTTATGGGTGTGAATCTCTGTTCTCTAGCAAAAAAAAAATTATGCTTCCTTGTGCTAAAGATCCTGTGGCAAAAACAGAGTATTACTCTCTGTTCAGTGATTTTGTTTTGGAATTTACCAGAAAATTCCCAACAGTGGTATCAGAGCTTGTCCAGGCTCTTTGAAGGTGTCAAAGAAGTTGAAGGAAGGGTTTCTTGTTGCAGCAGCTTCTCCAGCAGAGTGAAGACTCAGTCAAGAAAGGATCCAGGTATTTCTCAAAGTTTTTTTGTGTTGCTGTTGAAGACAATCAGTGATTTTTTAAATACACAGTCAAATATTTGAAGCATAGCTGAGAGTGCAAGGAATGGCTGGCTCCAGCACCAGCACTAGCATGGGTACTTTTAATACTCAGCTCCCACAGTTTAATGGGAAAAACTATGACTATTGGGCAATAACCATGAGAGCCCTGTTTGCCTCACAAGATTTATGGGAACTTGTTGAATATGGGTTTGAAGAACCAGGAGATGAAGATGAGTTTAATAGGTTAACTCAGGCAGGGAAAGATCTGTTGAAGAGCAATAGGAAGAAGGATTCAAAAGCCCTCGTATTTTTGTATCAAGCAGTGCATGAGAGTGTGTTTCCAAGGATAGCAGCAGCCAAGACATCCAAAGAAGCATGGCAAACTCTCAAGATAGCCTATCAAGGCATGGAGAAAGTGAAGACAACAAAACTACAATTGCTGAGGAGAGATTTTGAGAATCTGTGCATGAAGGAGTCAGACAATATTGACTCATTCTTCACACATGTGATTGGTCTGGTCACACAAATAAGGTCTCATGGAGAAACTCTTGAAGAAAGGAGGATTGTGGAGAAACTGTTGAGGGTCCTACCCTCAAAGTTCGATGTGATTGTCACCACCACAGAAGAGACAAAGGATGTCACAAACGTTTCAGTTGATGAACTTCATGCATCACTGATAACACATGAGTAGAGGTTGAGTAGAAATGAAAACTCATCTCTAGAGCAAGCCTTCAAGACCTAGATGTCCTTTGGAAGAGGAAGAGGTCAAGGCAGAGGAAACAAGAGAGGAAGAGGCAGAAGCCAAAACAGAGGTGGAAGAAACAGTCCAGCAAATGTTCAAGGAAGAGGCAGCAATCCAAATCAGAACCAAGTCCAAGGCAGCAGCAAACAAAGTGGACAACATCATGCTCAAGGACAAAGGTATGAAAAATCCAATGTCCAATGTTATTATTGTAAAAAATATGGGCATTATGCCAATGAATGTAGGAAGAAGCAGCATGATATGAGTAATAGATCTAGTGCAAATATCACTAGAGAAAATATCATCCAAGATAATGTGTTGTTAGCTTGTAATATGGCTAAAACAAACAGTGATGATATATGGTTTCTAGACTCCGGTTGTAGCAACCATATGACATGAAACATAGCTCTGTTTTCTGCTTTAGATCAAAATGTGAAATCACAAGTCACACTTGGGACTGATAGTAAAATTTCAGTTATGGGAAAAGGAGAAGTAAAAATATTTACAAAGAAAGGTGAAAAGAAAACCATAGCAGATGACTATTATGTTCCTAGAATGAAGTGTAACCTCTTAAGTATTGGACAGCTTGCTCAAAAGGGGAACAATGTTTTCTTTGAGAATGATGTATGCACCATCATGGATAGAGCACCCAACAAATGATGTATTGTTGAAGTGAAGATGACGAGGAACAGGATGTTCCCTCTCAGAATAAAGGCAGATTTGAAAAACAAAGAAGTAATTGCAGCAGTTACCCAAGAGGCTTTCCAAAGCGTACCAAAAGATGAAAATTGCTTGTGGCATTTGAGATTTGGGCATCTCAACTTTGGAGGTCTTAATTTGTTGAGTAGAAAAGGAATGGTAAGAGGATTACCATTGATAGAGAAACCGGACAGCCTTTGTGAAGGTTGTATCTTGGGGAAACAACACAGAGAAAGTTTTCATTAGGGAAAAGCATCAAGGCAAAGGCACCCTTAGAGATTGTTCACTCAGGCTTATGTGGACCTATGCAGACTCCATCACTAGCAGGCAGCCAATTTTTTTTAACATTCATTTATGATTTCACCAGAAAGACATGGGTTTATTTCCTAAAGAACAAAAGTGAAGTGTTTGAAAAATTTCGAAATTTCAAAGCACTTGTAGAAAACCAAAGTGGGTTGCATATCAAAGTTCTAAGGACTGATAGATGAGGTGAGTATTTCTCCAAAGAATTTCTACGGTTTTGTAGAGACAATGGAATTCATAAGCAGTTTACCACTAGGTACACTCCGCAGCAAAATGGAGTTGCCGAAAGAAAAAATAGGACAATCATGGATATGACGAGAAGTATGTTAAAGGCAAAGCATTTGCCAAATGATTATTGGGCTGAAGCTGTACACTGTGCAGCATACATTTTGAATAGGTGTCCTACAAAAGCAGTCATGAATAGAGTGCCGGAAGAAGCATGGAGTGGGATAAAGCAAGGAGTCACCCACATGAAAGTTTTTGGATGTGTGGCTTATGCACACATTCCAGATCAGCTAAGGAAGAAGTTGGATAGCAAAGGGGAGAAATGTATTTTCATTGGATACAGTGAGGAATCCAAAGCTTACAGGTTGTATATCCCATCTACCAAAGTGAGCAGAGATGTTCAATTCATTGAGGAGGAAGCTTGGGATGGAAGCATAGAGAAAACAATGAATGTTAAAAACTGTTTGTCTCATGATGAAGATGATGAGGAGATGGCTGAAATACATCCCCAAACAGCAGTGCCAACACAAGGACAGCAAGGGACACCCTTGAGAAGAAATGAAAGTGCTTCTCCAAGCACACCACAAGGAGGAAATTCAAGTGCATCTTCAAGCACTTGTACACCAAATGAAAGAGGTAAGAAATTCAGAAATTTAAGTGACATTTATGATGAAGGTATGAATTCTTTGTTTGCTTTATATTGTCATGTTGATGACCCTATTCATTTCGAAGATGCAATTAAGGATAGGAAATGGATAGAAGCTATGGATGAGGAGATTAATGCCATAGAAAGAAACAAGACATGGGATTTGGTTGAACTACCAAAAGGAAAAGAAGTCATTGGAGTCAAATGGGTTTACAAGACCAAGAGTAATGCTGAAGGCAAAATAGAAAGACACAAGGCAAGACTTGTTGTCAAAGGATACAAGCAACAGTATGGGAGAGACTATGAGGAAACTTTCGCACCAGTTGCAAGAATGGAAACAGTGAGAGCAGTGCTGTCCATAGCAGCACAAAACAAGTGGAAAGTTTACCAAATGGACGTGAAGTCAGCATTCCTAAATGGAGTGTTAAAGGAATAAGTCTACATTGAACAACCTCTAGGCTATGAAAAGAAAGGCCAAGAGCACAAAGTATGCAGATTGAAGAAAGCTCTTTATGTGCTGAAGCAAGCGCCAAGAGCATGGTACAGTAGGATAGATTCCTATCTAGTGGAAAAAGGATTTGAAAAATGTGAGGGAGAACCCACCCTTTACATCAAAGAAAAAGATGGTAAAATTCTAATTGTTGTGTTATATGTTGATGATGTTATTTTCACAGGTAATGATGAATATCTCATTGAAAATTTCAAAGCAGTCATGAAAGAGGAATTTGAAATGACTGACATGGGTTTGCTGAGATACTTCTTAGGAATAGAAGTAGATCAAAATGAAAATGGAATTTTTATCTCACAAGAAAAATATGTTAATGAAGTATTGGAGAGATTCAATATGCAGGACAGCAAGGCAGCAATCACTCCCACGGTGATGGGATTAAAACTCAGCAAAGAGGACAGCAGCAAGGATTTTGATCCTAGTTTGTACAAGAGCATAGTTGGCAGCCTAATGTATTTGATTGCAACTAGGCCAGATATAATGTTTGTTGTTAGTTTAATTTCCAGATTCATGGAAAGGCCAAAAGAAGCACATTGGCAGGTAGCAAAAAGGATTCTGAGGTATGTTAAAGGTACTAAAAGGTTTGGCATTTTATATACTATCTCAGAATGTTCAGATTTAATTGGATACACTGATAGCGATTGGGCTGGAAGTGTAGATGATCGGAAAAGCACATCCGGTTATGTCTTTCACATGGGTTCAGGAGCCATTTCATGGGCTTCTAAAAAGTAGCCTATTGTAGCATTGTCTACAGCAGAGGCAGAATATGTGGCAGCTACAGTAGCAACATGTCAAGCAGTTTGGATGAGAAGAATGTTAAGGAGCTTAGGCCAAGAGCAGGCAAAAGGAATGGTAATTTTTTGTGACAATAGCTCAGCTATTGCATTATCCAAGAATTCGGTGTTTCATAAGAGAATGAAACACATTGACACAAGGTTTCATTACATCAGGGAATTGGTAAGCAATGGAGAAATTGTTTTGAAACATTGCAGGACTCAAGAGCAGGTTGCAGACATTCTGACCAAGCCATTGGACCAGAAAATCTTCGAATTTTTGAGGAAGTGTTTGGGTATGACTGATAACCCAGCAGTTGAAATTAAAGGGGAGTGTTGAAATTATACTTTCAACTGCCATGCAGCAGCATTAAAAAAACGACCGTAAAACTACTCCAGAAAACTGCTGAGCCTTATCACACCGCCTTTCATGAGTTGGTGGTTTTCCTTCGAGGGGCTCTGCTACTGTACACCATTTGACGCGTGTCCACAGTACTTTTTGCAAAACAACTTTTTATCGGGACGTATCGTTCGTTTTGTTTGGGCAAGCGATATTCGTCCGATTGCAAGGATGGATGATGTCCGTTGATTAAAGCCAAAGTTGTGCACAGGCCTGCTGCAACATTACGTGACGTGAAGTAAAGTTCTGTTGACCGCTAGTAAAACAATTAATGAATTAATATGTATGTACTGTGGTCGTAGATTTTAGGTATAAGCTTTTAATTTTAATGTTTTTAAATTCACGGGAGTAAGTTTTATGTTTTGCTGCAAAATTCAAACAACATATGTAATTTTTTTTTGTTCATTGTCATATACGCATTGTAATGCAAGGGAAGAAATGCACAGCAGTGCGAAACAAAACCAGAACAGAGCAACGTGAAAATATTATTGAGAAGGAAGCATTGTAAGCACGTAGCAGCGCGTGAGTAGGGAGAAAGGGAATGCTCGGCAGAGCCTGAATGTAATGTTTTTTTTATTGAATATGAATGTAAAACTACAGCAGCATATGTAAGAATTTTTTTATTTACAACAGTAAATGTAAATGAAAAATTTACACACAGCAGTGTAAATCTTTTCAAAATGAGACAGAGTAAATTTTTTTTGTTTTGGAACTGAAGTGTTCTTGGAGAATCCCTCTGTGAGAGGAAGATGATTTTGTAACAGCAGTTCTGGTTAATGAATACAAAGAGTTTTTATGGGTGTGAATCTCTGTTCTCCAACAAACAATTTTTTTATGCTTCCCTGTGTTAAAGATCCTGTGGCAAAAACAGAGTATTACTCTCTGTTCAGTGATTTTGTTTTGGAATTTCCCAGAAAATTCCCAACATTTTCGACGGCCTTCTTTAGCGCACTCTACAGAAGCGGCACCACCTCCTGTGGATGCTCTATTTGATTAATAAACCCGCAGCAAAAGTAAAAACCCTGCATAAAGAGTATAAATTTTAAGTTATGGTTTGCACGATAGAGTGGGGTTTAATGTAAAAGCCCTCAATATTGCTTAACGACTCTAAAAATACCCATTTGCTCGCTCTGTCATTGAGGATTAAATTCCCTTGGTCCACCAGAAGCCCTCCTCGAGAATATCCTTGAAGCATTTAGTGGTGTCATAAAGAAGATTGTAAGCCAGTAGAATCTGGGTTCGACCACGGCAAGCTGGTTCAGAGTTCTACCGAGGGCGGGTATGGCTTTCACATCGTAGAGCAGGTCAGACATCAAAATGAAGTCCGTTATCGGTGAAAAAGGCGAGAAATCATCCCCACTTCATTGTGGCTCACTCTTGTATCCAGCTTCATCCGTATTTCTTGCAACACCTATTTTCCATCAGGTTGCAGAGGTTTAGTGGCTGTTAATCCTGTTAATCTCAAAATAAGTGGCGCGCCAGGCCCGAGAACGAGGGCCTGAATCAAAGTCGACCATTGCAAGCCATGCATAAAATTCATGTCTATTACAGTGCCAAGCTTTAACGATGGTCTGCTTTGCGGTAAATAAGGGCGATAAGGGAAAAGCTAGTAGAAAACCTTGTTAGGAATCGTAACGGACTAGCTATTTTCAATCCGACGGTAGACGCTCTTTCAATCCTCTAACACTAAAATCAATGGCTCATGATGGTACAGGTGGAAATCAATGGCTCATGATGGTACAGATGCCCTGGGAGGGTGTTCTTCCCACAGGGAAACACCTTACGGCATAAAAATAATATCCAATCTCTACATGTGATGTGTGTGTCAATGGAAAATTTTCCTTATCAAATTGAAATGTTTATGTTAGACTCATAGGGGACATTTCTCTTCATCGTAAGATATAATATCTAGAGAGAATCTATCATATGTTTAAAATGTATGAAACATTATAACTTGAATCTAATTTCTCTAGTTGATAATAGATATGAACATGTTAGACTCACAGGGACATGTCTCTTCATTGTAAGATGTATAATATGGAGAGAGAATCCATAATATGTTAAAATGTATGGAACATTATAACTTAAATTTTTATTTTTTTAATTTAATTTCTCTCCTTGATAATAAATATTGTTGTGAGAGGAGGTTTTATAGTCATAGAAATAATTTCAAGTTATGTCTGGTATTAAAACAATTTTTTTTTTTTAATTTAATTTTTCTCTTTGATAATAAACATTGTTGTGAGAGGAAATTTTATAGTTATAGAAATAATTTCAAGTTATGTTAGGTGTCAGAACAATCTATATATTTTAAGTAATTTATGTATGTTTTTTCAAACTTTTTAATATTTTGCACATGGTATTAATGCTTTTTCAACCCTGATCTTCTATTGGAGAGAGGTTAGATCATGAAACTTACTAAAATGAAGCATTTTATTGTAATAGCACTATAGAGTTTTTTTTTTTTCATTTAAATAATCCAGTAGGACAATCAATTTTATTACACAATAGTTTGAGATTCTAACATTGAATTATATGGTGTGATTTTAATGTTATAGTTGTTGCTACAAGGTTTTGTCTAAAATGTTGTTGTTGGATATTGTGAATGAGATTATTCAATCCAAGAGAGAAGTCAAATGAGAATGGTGATCAATAAAAGGTAACCAATTATGAGTATACAAATATTATTGAATAAATTGTTAGGTTGAAAAAGAAAAAAAAGAGTCTGGATTAAAGTCCCATGTCTAAATATGCTTGAATGAGACTAAAATTAGAGTTGTCAAAGTATGGAAGAGCAATAAGTGTTCTATATACCCATGAGTCAATAGAAGAAGAAGTCAAAGAGAAAGATGGCATGTCTAAGGAAACAATGGATTGATAGAGGTACAAAATACATTATTAGAAAAATAGCAGTGAAGAAGCACACTTCATTGATAACACTATTGATAAGGTCAATGATGAAGTTGTCGCTCAGACATATTGCAGTCGCTCAGACATGCTAAATATGTATTTATCAAAACAGTAAGATAAAAGATGATGGAAGATCAGCAAATTCAGGTGCATCAACAATTGACTCCTGCAAAGATTAGCACAAAAAATGGAAGCTCAACATAGAGTGAGGACTAGGGCCAGTAAAGTGAAATCAAGAAGCAAAAGGATTAAGTCTTGGAAATCAATTTGAATTCTAATTCACCCCTTGTGACCCTCACACCAATTGTAGAAGAAAATGAGAGTCAAGATAAAATCTCGCTCAACTAAAATAATACATGGGAAGTCTCATTGGAACATATGAGGTCAGATGACGTAATAAAGGAAACGCTAGAGAAAATCAATCTAGAAACACAGGACACTTTAACTTCGGCAACAACCCATCAACAAGTTCCACCAATATAGTCGACTACACCCGACACTTTTGTTTCGAGATAAAGAGAGAATCAATAGACATACCTAGTAAAACATCCAACCTGAGGCACGCTTCTGACAAACAAATATTTAAATCTTTGGAAAAAATTGTAAGAGCGGATAAGAAAATATTAAAAAAAAAAGAAAATGGACTATAATAGGCTTCAACAAAGATAACAACAAGAAAGGGAGATCTGGTTGGAATATCAGAACCAGGCAATAGTAAAATGTAATATCAACATTCCAACCAGAGTTGATGATCCACTTGTTGCAATTTAAAAATTAGTCCATCAATTGGTCAACCACAATGAGAAATTGAATGCTCAAGGAAATGAGCTACAAGACAGGGTGACAGTTCAAGGAAATCAAGAATTATCTATTATAATTCAAAAGGCTCATCAAGATTTTTTCCAAGCAAAGCAAGAGATAGAGCAAACATTGGATCATGGAGCTACACTTAGCACAGTTCTTAATAATTGGCCAACATATTTAACATCTAAATGTAATCAAATAAAGGCTCAATAAATGTTAATCTATGAATTGTGCTCCTGAAAAGTGACTCATCCTGGAGCAAAGTTTTCCCACGATAATCAAGTTACACGGGACAAAAAGCTTCATGCTTAGCTATACGGGAGTAGAGACAATGGTTTAGAGAAAGGAAGAAAGAGTTGATAGAAGCCCCCGATGTTATTGAATATTTGTATGGAAATATCAATGAAGTGTAGTAATTGGAACAATAATTACTAATTAGTCAATGATTATCAAGGAAACAACATTAGCTGACAGAGTATAGTATTTAACAAAATTAAAAGCATTGAATGCCCAGACAAGGATAGTTGTATGAGAATAGTCTATATTCAATCAAGATGTCCAAGTGCTTACACCAATCATTTATCAAATAACATTCCTTGAGAACCCAACACTAGCACTTGCATTAGTGAAATTATCTTCATCATCTCCACCGTGACCTAAATTCAATTTCTTTGAGCCAAGTTCTTCAGGAAGTGGTCTGGCCTCTGAACAACACTTTGACACTCAGGAAATCGAATTCGAAGGTTCTAACTGGTCACCTAAGGAAAGGCAAAGAAGAGGAATTCATAATTTAAATTTGGTAAAATTATTTCAGGAAGCACTAGTCAACCAAGCAGCCGAATCTATTGATCAGCCAACCACCTATCCAGCCAAAACTTTAAATTCTTTCTAAGCATTTATTTTCTTTTCTTTATGATGTATCAAATTTTGTATAAATTTTGTAAGATTCCAAATCTCCCCTTCTTTGGGACAAAGAAGGAATTGAGAGTGGGGGAGATGTTGGAGGGGCGTTCGAGTCGAAAATCCATATTGTAACTCTCTAGTCAAGTCGATCATCTAAGTCGTATAGGCTGAGTCGATTCTGATAGTTAAACTGTTGTAACTGTTTGTAAGAGTATATATATCAAAATATATGCATCAATGTACTGGTTTTGATTGGCTTCTCAAGAGAATATTATATAAAGTATTGCTTTGTTGGTTCTCTGGTACTTTGTGTCTCTTCTTCTATTCTTATGTTGTCTATGTTTATGTGAGTTATTTTTTTCCTTTCTATTGGTAACCAATGCACACTATCTGCTAGATAAGAAAAATAGATGTGGAGAAGAAGGTGGTAGAAATAAAAAGTGTTATATCATACGACCAAATTTTAGATGAAGCATTGGGCCCCATCAACTCAATAACTCAAGATACAAAGTTTTACAAGGTTGGACAAAAATTTTGGATGAGCAAAATTATTGTAGCATAAGCAATTGAAAGAGTCGTAGTTCTCCATGATGACACACTACATGCACTTAGAAATTTTTAAGGGAAATTTGAGTTGATGTTCAAAAGAGTATATGGTGTTGGTTTTTCAATACCACCAACCACAAATGGAGATAAAGAGGAAAGTCACAAAGAGACAATTAGGGTACTCCTGCCAATCCCATCATCCTAGAAGAGGATGAGTAGCTCCTTCACCCAAATATTAATCATTTTTCACTTGCTAATGATGTTGAAAAAACTATGATATAGAAACAACCTCAACCAATAGATGCCTAACAATTTGGTTAGGGCTCAATTTACTTTTTTTATTATTTATCTAAAAACTACAATAAATATAGGCTTATAGCAAGATATTTGAAATTATTTTAGGACCTTTTTTGAGGGATATTTTTTCCTTTTCCATGAGACCAATTCTAGATAGACATAGTGGTGAAACTTAGTTTCCATGTAGGGTAGTCACTCAACAACTTGTTACATGTACTCTATATTCTCTCTATAATGTGAATATACATCTACCCTATATTTTGTTTATAGCGTGTCTATATAGTTAGTTTTAGATAATAATAAAAAATCCATTAAAAACTTAAAATAACTTAATTAAAATATAGAGTGGATTTTTTTTTAATATATATGTATATATTAAAATCTAATAGCATATTTTGTTATTGAGGGATGGCGAGGGCTCTTGAAATATTCTTCCGCACTGACGCAGCTTCTCCGCTCGAAGGCCTTGGAACCTATGGTGGTCACAGAAAGAGATATTGATCCCTCTGCGATCAAATTAGAGATGGTTATGCAACCTCTGCCATTTAGCTGCAAATTTGAAACTGTCATCTACCATAGGTCGATCGGCTCATATTCTGACAAGGAATGATCGCTTTTGATCCAGATTGGAACTCTATCCACAGATCGAGCCACATCCTACCAGATATGACTATCTAGATGATAGATCCAACCTCGCTTTGGCCAGAATTGGTAGTATCTCCTAGAACCAACAATACACAATATTGATTTGTTGACATCGAGACAATTTTCAATGGAGGGATCAAGGAGAAGCTAGACAGTGTTTGTTTGGATCATTTTTATTGTGATTCGGGACACTTAACATCCGATCATTTTCCTATTTGAGAGATCGACCCTATTTGAGGACGGATATGGCTTTTTCCGAGGATTTGTTGGTTCACGCGAGGATGACCCTGTTTTTTTTTGTGATACGGCATCAAAACGCAGATCTGATTCTCACTATAATCATTTGGCCTCCACTTTTGTCAAATCGTACACAACGAGGGTTCTTTGTAGTAGATCGGCTCCCACAAAGGTTACATCTGAATCATTTTTATCAGATCCGAGTATTGTCACAGCTTGATGCCAGGAAAGGAAAAGTGGAGGTCCATGCCAAAGCAAGAATGTAGACAAATGATCTGGACAACACTCCTTTTGTACAATTTGACACAATATTGAGCATTGCAAGGATCCAAAAAATGATGATTGGCCCATACTCACAGAAAGCAACAGTCAAGGGGCCTTATCAAAAATTTATAAAAATCCCTACAGGCAAATCCACAATACTCTGGATTCAACCCTCCGAAAAGGTCATGCACTTGAAGTTGAAGCTTATGAATAAACTGGGATATACTTACCAGCACCAAAACCTAATCTTTGGGGGTCAATCTCTACAGGATGAACGAAGTCTATATGAATACAATATTCTCCCATCTAATACCATCATTCTCAATTTGAGACTTAGAGGGGGAGTAGCAAGATCAAGTAAATCCAAAGGAACAGGAGGTGTGACTGGTTCTAAGCTTCCCAAAGGAACATAATCAAATCAAGAACATAACAAAGCTGGTCTCTCATTCAAAAACATTCTCCAAAGGAAATCAACACCTACAACAAGCTCATCTCAAATTCCCAACTCCCTCAATCCTTATATCGTGGAGAAAGCATCACATGTCCCAGAACTGAACATAGAACTGCCATAAACAAATGATTTTTGCACAACTTATGAAGCACAAGCCCTCATCTGTAGATTTAATAGTTTTTGGCCAAAACCAATGAACCTGTTTCATTATATCTTCACACAATGGAAAACAAATTGTGAGATTCACCTATGCTCCAAAGGTTTCTTCATTATAAATGTTGCACCGTCAGAAGAATGAGACATTATCTTACAGGAAGGTTGATGCAAGAGCATGAGGCTTGAAGACAAAAGGCTTCGAATTTTATTCCAAAAATACAAAAAAAAAAAAATTACAAGCAAAGGAGTGGGATCCTTTAGCTATCACTTTACAAAGCTTTCTAGATAGGATTTGAGCCAGAATTCAGGGATTTGGATTATCTTGTAATTAATTCAAGTATTTAGGCTTATTTGAGATTCTCGAGGAGAATATCATGCAAATTAGATAGGATTAGGCAGTTTCGATCCATTGATTTAGGATCTGGTTGTTGTATGTACAGGTATTTACGTAAGTTTTGAATTAATGTAAATGGATTTGGTTGTGGAGGATTAGACTGTAAAATTTTAAATCTCTTTGTGTCTCTATGTATTCTGTGCATGAATGGTCAATCCCGGAGGTTTTAGTTTCCTTCGAAATATTTCTGAATTTTGTTGATTTCCAGGTTGGGCCCTTTAGAACTAGATTTTGTATAATCTTTTGTTATCGCATTTAAATCTTCACTCATTGTGTATTAAATAGTCTAGATATGTTTTACGAAATATAACTTACAGACACGCTAAACTTGGCGGAAGTGTAAATTCTTGGCAGAACGAAGAAAACCCCGACAAAATTCGTGAGAACCCCAGGAGAATATCTTAACCGTCCGATTGATAGGAAACAGATCTAACGGTGATCGCGTGCTAACAAGCGCAGACGTTAATTCCAAAAACGGACGCGATAAATTATAAAACTGAGTTAATACCTCAGTTAATCGAGACCGTCCGCTTGAAGGAGTCAGATCCGACGGTGATTGCGTCAAAAAATGCACGGGACATAATATAAATTTCGGACGCGTGATATTTTATCGACTGTGGTTTAATCCAGTTGAATTCTGGATCAATCACATATGTTCATTAAGAAGGGATGAGATCCGATAGATATCGCTCTGGAATATGCACGAGGGTTAACTTAAATTTCGGACCTGAGAAGGCTATGAACTGCAGTTTTATTTACTTTTGGTTCCGTGGGAAAAGTGAAGGTTTGCCATATTTCGGGTAAATTTAACAATTCTGTTGTTTTAGCAGAATATCTAAAATTAGAGGTTGATGACTGATACTCCAAAGGAAACCCGAGAAGAAGTCTCGCCTGAACTTGAAGAGATCGTTTCTGGTTTTGAACGATTATCCTTAACACCTGCAACCAACCCACCATTATTGGTATCAGAGCAGCTTATTGACATTGAGCAGGATCTCAAGGATAAAAAAAATAAATCCAACATGGCTTTTAGAGTTGGAGGAAGACGTGGTGGTGGTCGAAGCAGAGGAAGACCAGTTGAAAATGCTGAAGTGTTGGAAGCTATGCAACAGATGCAAGCTAGATTGGAAGCAGTGGAAATGGGAAATCAAGGAGATGCAGATGATGGAAATGTTAGTGAGCCTGAAGTTGAAGCTGCAGAGGAAGAGGAACCTGCAGAAGTTACTCTTGAAATGAGATTCTTTAAATCAGTGTTGAGATCCACATCTAAACGCAGACTTGAGGGTACAGTTTATACAGGAGGTTTAAACCCTGAGGAGTTGATAGACTGGATTAATAACATGGATACATTATTTGATTATGAAGACATGGAAGAAGGAAAGAGAGTTTGCTGTCACAAAATTGAAAGGACATGCAGCACTTTGGTGGGATGGAGTGCAGGCAGAAATAAAAAGACTCGGTAAGCAGCCAATTAAAAATTGGAACAGGATGGTGGCAAAGTTGAGAGGTAAGTTTTTGCCAAGTGATTATCAACAGACATTATTTAGACAGATGCAGAATCTTAAACAAAGGTCTTTGACAATGAAATAATACACAGAGGAATTTTATAAAGTGAGCATAAGAGCTATACAAATTCAAGATACAGACGAGAAGGTTGCAAGATATATATATGTTCTCATAATGGAGATCCAAGATCAGATAAGTTTGATGTCTACTAAAACAGTAGAAGAGGTTTATCAGATGGTATTGAAGGCTGAAGAAAAACTCATGAGGAAGCAATCTACAAGAAGTAGAGGTACTTTCTGAGGAAGGGGAAGTCAAGGTGGTAGAGGAAGATCTGCAACACCTAGAGATGGATCTAGCAGCAGCTCGAGTCAGCATACACCCACAGAAGGTGATACAAGTGGCAGAAGGAGTTTTTCAGAGGAAGAGGAGGCAGAGGCAGAGGAAGAGAAATCAGATGTTACAGATGTAATAAGCTAGGACACAGAGCCTATGAGTGCCCAGAAAATGTAGGGACAAATTAGAGAAATGTAATTGTTACTTAGACTGAAGAGGAAGCATAAAAGGTGCCAGAAGAAGAAAATGTACCAGAGAAAGGGGAATCTTTGGTAGTTAACAAAGTTTTGTTAAAGCCAACAAAGGAAGTTGTTGAACCAGCACAGAGAAAGACTTTGTTCAGGACTGTGTGCAAGGTTCAAGGAAAATGCTGTCAAATGATAATTGATAGTGGCAGTACTGATAATTTGGTCTGTACAGAAGTGGTGGAGAAGTTAAAATTAAAGACAAAGAAACATCGAACACCTTACAAGGTGTCATGGCTTCAAAAGGGACATCAGTTGTTAGTGAATGAATAGTGTGAAGTGGAGTTGTAGTTGGGCAAATACAAAGACAAAATTCTGTGTGATGTGATTCCTATGGATGTGTGTCACATATTGCTCAGAAGACCTTGGCAGTATGACAGAGGAGCTATGCATGATGGGAAAAGGAACACATAAAAATTTGGTAAAGATGGTATTAATCATACATTGTTGCCTATGGAAGAAGAGGATGCATCAAGAAAATCTGATCCAAAGACTCTATTGCTGAGTGGAAAAGAATACTTGCAGTAGATTGAAGAGGATGAGGTAAATTTTGCACTGATTTGCAAACCCAAGGTAATAATGACTTCCACTAAAATTTCTAATTTTCCAATTGAAATTCAAGAGATGCTAGAGAATTATTGTGATATCATTGTAGATGATTTCCCTAATGAGTTACCACCCATTAGAAAAATCAGTCATCATATAGATTTGATTCTAGGGGCAAATTTACCAAATAAAGTAGCTTACAGGATGACTTCCACAAAAAATGAAGAAATCAGAAAACAGGTTCAGGAACTGTTAGATAAAGGATTGATTAGAGAGAGTTTGAGTCCTTGTGCAATGTCAACAATGTTGAGTCCCAAGAAAGATGGAGGCTGGAGAATGTGCACTGATTCAAGAGCCATCAACAAAATAAAAATCAGGTACAGATTTCCTTTACCTAGAATTGAAGATTTGATGGATTGTTTAAGTGGAGCAAGATATTTTACAAAGCTGGATTTAAAAAGTGGTTATCATCAAATAAGGATTAGAGAAGGAGATGAATGGAAAACTGCTTTTAAAACAAATGAAGGACTGTATGAATGGATGGTGATGCCTTTTGGGTTATCAAATGCTCCTAGTACATTTATGAGGCTTATGAATGAAGTGTTGAAAGAATTTATTGGTAAATTTGTAATAGTATATCTGGATGATATATTAGTTTACAGCAGATCTAAAGAGGAACATATGAGACATCTGAGTTATGTCTTACAGAAGCTGCAACAAGAAAAGTTACTGCTAAATCTAAAGAAATGTTCATTCATGAAGGAAGAGTTGGTATATTTGGGCTTTGTTATTTCCGCTGTTGGATTAAAGATGGATCCAAAGAAGATAAAGGAAATCATAGAGTGATCTTCACCGAAAAGTGTTTTTGAGGTAAGAAATTTTCATGGTCTTGCTAGTTTTTATAGAAAATTCATCAGGAATTTTAGTAAGATCAATACTTCTATTATTGATACTATAAAGAAGGATAAACAACCATTTAAATGGACCGCTGAAGCAGAAAAGAAATTTCAGCTATTGAAAAGGAAGATCACTGAGAAACCTATTTTAATTTTGCCTGATTTTAATAAACCTTTTCAAGTGAAATGTGATGGTAGTGGAGAAGCTATTGGAGGTCTTTTAAGTTAGGAGAATAGACCTGTAGCTTATTTCAGTGAAAAACTGAATGAATCGAAGAAGAAATATTCTTCTTGTGATAAGGAGTTTTATGCAGTTGTACATTCATTGAAAAAGTGGAGACATTACTTGATGTCTAAGGAGTTTATACTTTATTCAGACAATCATGCATTGCAGTACATTATGCAACAGCAAAATCTTAGTTAGAAACATGCAAAATGGGTAGAATATCTTCAAGGTTTTTATTTTGTACTGAAGCATATAAATGGCCAATCAAACAAAGTAGCAGATGCCTTAAGCAAAAAAAGTATCTTAGTTCAGGAAAGTCAAATTCAAGTGTTGGGTTTTGATTTTCTTAAGGAATTATATGAGAAAGATTTAGATCTTAAAGAGGCATTTGAAGCTTGTAAAAAACATGTTTTATTAGACAGAAGTAAGTGGCTGGATTTTTTCTTGCAAGAAGGATTGTTGTTTAAAAGAAATCATCTGTGCATATCAAATTGTTCTATGAGAGAAAATTTAATCAAGGAGAAACATAGTGGTGGACTTGGAGGACATTTTGGTGCAGACAAGACTTATGAGCAGTTGAATCGGTTTTATTTCTGGCCAAAGATGAGGTCTGAAGTGGAAAAGTATGTGAAAAATTGTAAAGTCTATCAGTATGCAAAGGGAAGGAGCCAAAACACAGGTTTGTATGTTCCATTACCTATTCTAGATAGACCTTGGTATATGGTAAGTATGGACTTTGTTTTGGGTTTACCAAAAACTCAAAGAGGAAATGACTTAATTTATGTTGTGGTTGACAGATTTTTTACAATGGCACATTTTATTCCATGTTATAAAACCAGTGAGGCTACTCACATTGCAAATATGTTTTTTAAGGAGATTGTAAGGTTGCATGGGTTACCTAACAACATTGTTTTAGACATAGACACCAGAGTTGTTCAGCATTTATGGAGGATCTTGTGGAAGAAACTTGGTACTAAACTGAGTTTCAGTTCAACTTATCATCCTCAGATTGATGGAAAGACTAAAGTTGTAAACAGAAGCTTGGGTAATCTTCTGAGAAGTCTTGCAGGCTGAATATTCTTATAATGATTCTCCTAACAGGAGTACAGGGCAGAGTCCATTCCATATAGTTTATGGAATGCACCCAAGAGGAGTGTATGAATTAAGAGACTTGGGAAAAGCTGAAATGAGAAGTGCTAAAGGAGAAGATTTTGCTTCAGAGGTTCAAGCAATACATGAACAGGTAAAACAACAGTTACAGGATAGCAACATAAAGTACAAGAGCATAGCAGACTTGAAGAAGAGAGAAGTTAATTTTGAGGTTGGAGATTTCGTTTTAGCACACCTGAGGAAGGAAAGATTTCCAAAAAGGGAGTATAACAAGTTAAAATTTAAGAAAATTAGACCATGCAGAGTCTTGAGGAAATTTTCTGCAAATGCATATGAAATTGAATTACCCCCTAATATTGGAATATCTCCAATTTTCAATGTTTTTGATTTGTACAGGTATGAAAGTGGAAATGCAGAGGATACAACAGAATATAAGGAAGAACAAGAGGTTGATTGGATAAAACAGTTACCAACAGCAAAGGAATTGCAGCTAGAAAAGATTTTGGATAAGAGAGTGTTTAAAAGGACAAGAGGACATGAGTATTTTTAGTATTTGGTCAAGTGGAAGGATCAACCAATTGCTGATGCTACCTGGATGACATATGCCATGCTACAAAAGTTGGGCGGTTCTGTAGAAGAGCTCATGGACAGGAGCCCATGAAGAATTTTGTCCTCAGGAGTCTAATGCAGGAGCATGAGGCTTGAAGACAAAAGGCTTTGAATTTTATTCGAAAAATACAAAAAAAGTTTACAAGCAAAGGAGTGGGATCCTTTAGTTGTCACTTTACAAAGATTTCTAGATAGGATTTGAGCTAGAATTTAGGGATTTGGATTATCTTGTAATTAATTCAAGTAGTTAGGCTTAGTTGAGATTCTCGAGGAAAATATCTTGCAGATTAGATAGGATTAGGCAGTTTCAATCCATTGATTTAGGATCTGGTTGTTGTATGTACAGGTATTTATGTAAGTTTTGAATTAATGTAAAAGGATTTGGCTGTGGAGGATTAGACTATAAAATTTGAAATCTCTCTGTGTCTCTGTGTATTCTGGGCATGAATGGTCAATCCCGGAGATTTTAATTTCCTTCAAAATATTTCTGAATTCTGTTGATTTCCAAGTTGGGCCCTTTAGAACTAGATTCTGTATAATCTTGTGTTATTGCATTTAAATCTTCACTCATTGTGTATTAAATAGTTTGGATATGTTTTTAGAAATATAACTTACAAACAGGCTAAACTTGGCGGAAGTGAAAATTCTTGGTCGGAACGAAGAAAACCCCGACAAAATTCGTGAGAACCCCAGGAGAAGATCTGAACCGTCTGATCGACAGGAAACAGATCTAACGGTGATCGCATGATAACAAGTGTGGACGTTAATTCCAAAAATGGATGTGATAAATCATAAAATTGATTTAATACTTCAGTTAATCAGGACCGTCTACTTGAAGGAGTCAGATCCGACAGGGATCACGTCGAAAAATGCATGGGAGATAATATAAATTTCGAACGCGATATTTTATCGACAGTGGTTTAATCCAGTTGAATTCTGGATCGATCACAGTCATTCATCAAGAAGGGACGAGATTCAACGGATATCACTCCAAAATATGCACACGGGTTAACTTAAATTTTAGACCCGAGAAGGCTATGAACTGCAATTTTATTTACTTTCGGTTCCGTGGGAAAAGTGAAGGTTTGCCATATTTCAGGTAAATTTAACGGTTCTGTTGTTTTAGCAGAATATCTAAAATTAGAGGTTGATGACTGATACTCCAAAGGAAACCTGACAAGAAGTCCCGCCTGAACTTGAAGAGATTGTTTCTGGTTTTGAACAATTATCCTTAACACCTCCAACCAGCACACCAAAGGCCCATGGTTTTGGGGATTGACAGGGCTCTTCACCACTCCATGGTTTCCATATTTTGATGCAAATACTATGATTGTATCAAGGATGTTGGTTTAGGTAAGATTCCATAACCTTCCCCTTCATTTCTAGTAGAATCAAGTGCTAGAAACTATTGGAAATATATCAGGATGATACATAAATACTGATGAGCAAAGGATGGAAGAAAGAATATTTACATTTGCATGCATTTTTGTGAAAGTGGATCTCAGTAAAGGCCTACTAGATTGCATTCAACTAATACACAACAAACAATGTTGGTCTCAAATCTTGGATTTTGAGCATACAACATTCAAATGTCAAATATGTCACCAAACAGGACACTTACAAAACAAGTGCCTTGTTACCAAGAAAGAACAATGAAGGAAGAAGAAGACAAGGAAACAACCAAAAGGTTGGAAATTTTCCCCTAATGAATGAAATGAGGAAGAAGAAGAAGAAGTAGAACAAGAACCCACCCTGAATCAGGAAGAACAACCCATTCCAGAAAATGAAGAATAAGCCGAAAGACACACAATCCATCAGATTTACAAGGACCTACAAATCAGCGTATCCCGATATCTGAAGCCAAGGAAAATGGAGGAATAAAACCCCAACACACTTTCAGAAGGTTGAAAAGAAGAAATGGAGGAAAGTCTAACTTTTCTCCTCAACTTTTATTTGATTATATATGAATCTATGATCATCAATCCCTTACTGGATAATGGACTATATGTATTGCAGCTACAACATGTGATTTTATTTTCATTAATAAAATTACGATTTTTTCATTGAAAAAAAAATAGCATCTTTTGTTTATAGTGTGTATATATAGTTAGTTTTAGATAATAAAAAATACATTAAAAACTTAAAATAACTTAATCAAAATATAATGTGGAATTTTTAAAATATATATTTATAAAAAAATTAATTAAAATTTAAAAATATATTAATATTTAAATTTAATATTAACTTTATTATAATATAATAACAAATCTCTCTCTCTCTCTCTCTCTCTCTCTCTCTCTCTCTCTCTCTCTCACACACACACACACACACACATATATATAAAATAAATAATACATATCATTTTTGGGATTCAACTACGTTAAGTAAGTCATTCATCTATGACCATTCCCATGAGAGATAGTCGTAACTGACTAATTTCTCATGATTTTTGAATAGTCTGTGACCATTTCCATGAGAGGCATGTCATTCATCTATTACCATTTCAATGAGAGGTAGTCGTAAATGACTAATTTCGCATGATTTTTGAATAGTCCATGACCATTTCCATGAGAGGTAGTCGTAGCTGACTAATTTCTCATGATTTTTGCATAGTCCACTTAGCACTCATTGCATCACGTGATGCTCACAGGGGTGAAGAAGTGAGATGAATCACATAGCGTCAATCATCACTTGCAGGGCTTGCACCCCGGTAACCAGGACTTCCCGAGAGGCCACCCATCCCAGATTGCCTCTGGCTCAAGCACGCTTAACTGTGGAGTTTTCCCCACAATCAAGCCCACTTAGCTTTTTGAAAATAGCAACAAGAAATGATAAAAATAGCATTGCCATAAATAACATTTCAGGATATACTCCAACTCTATTGGAAATATCAAAAAATAGAAATGCTAAAAATAACATTGATATAAATAGCATTTCAGGATATATTCAAATTTTGATTTGTCCTTGAATCAAAATTGAGAATTAAAATTTGAATTTAGTCTCACTAGCTGTTTGAAAAATAATTAATTAACTCATCTTGAGTTAATTAGTTGGAGAAATTCAAACATGAAGTCTTTGTGAAGACATGCAACAGTTATCCCTTTGATTGAGGAAGTTATCCATTAATTAAGGAGATAAGGATGAGTTGTATTTGAGTTATAATTAGTTAGCTCAGTTAACTGAGTTAAGTCCAGTTAAATTAGTTGCAAACAGTTGGAGGAACTAATTGTGAGTTCATTCAGATAATGCATGCATGCATGCAACTAGTGTTCTCCAGATAACTGAATATTCTCTCATAAATAACTCATGCATGTCAGTTCAGATAGAGACCCAGTTGAGATTAAAGACAGTGACATTGTATTATCAGTTGGAGGAATTTTCCTATAAAGGAAACTCATCCATGCAAAAGGAGTTAACTCCTTCACGATTACGCAGTTATTTCAAAGGTCAGTGTTGTGTGTGAGGTGAGAATCACACAGATTGTAGCTGGAGGACCCAGGAGAAACTGCACTAGGAAATAGGAGGCTTGGAGGATTGAAGGAAGGCATATGTGTTGTCTATTCTGTCTATGAGTAGCAGTGAGGGATTGTACTGAGAGCTGGATAGCTTGAGAGCTAAAGCTTTGTGTAATCCTAAGATATTTCCACTTGTATGATAATACATATAGCGAGGTTTTTAGCTGAGGCTTTCCCCAGAGTATTCTTTTGTGTTTCATGTGTATGATTTCTTCTTCTCTGTTATATGCGTTCCAATTGATCTTGCTCAAATTGATTAAGCTTCCGTAAAGTTTGATAGTAGAAGTAGATCAAGTATTTTGCTTTAGTTACATTGCATTATCAGTTTAATCTACAGTTTCTCTACAGGATGTGTAAAGAGCAGAATTTCTACATGGTATCAGAGCGAGGTTTTGTAGAAAAAGTTCTACATGGTATCGGAGCAAAGGTTATCATAGTTGAGAACAGTTTACTGAGAAGAATTCGAAGTTTGAAGTTCGGGGTTGCAGGTGCAAACAAAATTCACAAGATGGGACATTATGCAACTAATTTTCCATCGAAGAAGTCCAAGAAGGGATCCTTGAAAGGATCTAAAGGTGAGGCATTGGCCTCTCAGTTTGAAATGGACTTTACCCTCTTCGCATGCATGGTGTCATTGATGATGGGTTGTGTTTGGTATATTGAAAGTGGAGCCTCATTCCACATGACCGGCGATAAAATTTTATTCAGTACCTTGGAGGAGAATGACCTCTAGATGCGCATAGAGATGGACGATGATGGAAAGTACTTTGTTTCAGGTGAAGGTACAGTTGTGTTTCAAAGGGAGCATGAAGCTCCTATCACCCTGACTGATGTGAAGTATGTGCTAGGACTGAAAAAGAACTTGGTATCAGTCACAATGTTGGAGGACAAAGGCTATGATGTTGTCTTCAGTAAAGGAAAGGCGTTCCTGAGACACATAGCCATGGGTCAAACCAAGAGGATTGGGATTCGAGTGAAGAATCTCTACAAGATGGAGGTAGATGACTGTGCTGCATTGAGTTCCAAAGAAAAATTGGTGCAAAGCCAAGATATTGGCGAGTTATAGCATAGAAGGTTGGGCCACTTACATCATGGGGCCTTGAAGATAATGCAGCAGATTTCTACCGGACTTCCCAAAGGTAAACTTGAGCAAGTGGACACATGCAAAGGTTGTACCTTGGGTAAGTATGCAAAATCTTCCTTTCAAGATCGAGACAATTGAGCTGAAGCAATCTTGGAGCGAGTTCATACAGATGTGTGTGGACCATTCTCGACAGCCTCCACCTCTAAAAAAAGGTACTATGTTATCTTCATTGATGATTTTTCTCGTATATGCTGGATCTATTTCATGTAGAATAATGATCAAACCTTCTCAAGGTTTTGTGAGTTCAAAGCCTTGGTTGAGAAAGAATCAGGAAAGAAGATTAGGGCCTTGCAAAGTGACAATGGTGGAGAGTATGTCTCTCAAGATTTTAAGGACTTCTGTGCTATAGAAGGAATTAAACGGGAGTTGACAACACCCCATAACCCACAACAGAATGAGGTGGCCAAAAGGAAGAACAAAACGATTGTGGGAGCAGCTCGGGCGATGCTGCATGACCAAGGCCTACCACTTCATTTGTTGGCTGAGTCATGCAACACAACGGTTTACTTGCAGAATAGAAGCCAGCATCGCATACTTGGGATGAAGACACCAGAGGAATCTTTCTCTGGGAAGAGACTAGATGTGAGTCACTTCAGGATCTTTGGCTCATCGATTTATTGCCATGTGACCAAGGATGCCCGGAAGAAGCTAGAGCCAATAGTAGAGTTGGGGATACTTGTGGGGTACACTGATACACCCCACAACTATTAGGTGTACTTGCCTACCAGTCAGAGGACAGTGGTTCGCAGAGATCTCAAGTTTGATGAGCAGAAGGCCATGGGAGTTTCCCTTGTGAGAGAGCTCAAACTACAGGCTGTGGAGGAACTATTGGTTCCTAAGGAGGAGGAGCCTTAGACTGATGCGGAGCCACCGCATGCAGAGGTTCCAGGAGTGGAGACATCCACCCATGCAGAGTCTTCTAGAGATGGGCGGAAGCGCACGAGAGAAGATGACAAATTGTTGTCAGATGCGAGAGAGAATCTGGGAGAACCATCTTTTGAGCGCAGACAAAGGAGGTCACTTGAGAGGTACACTGGATACATGGCCCTTGTTGGGGAATGTGTTGAGACCGAGCCATCTTCCTTTGAGGAAGCAGTGCAGCAGCTGATGTGGGTTGATGCTAGGAGGAGTATGACTCCATAGTTCAAAATAGTGTTTGGGATGTCGTTCCAAGATCGAAGAACAAGTCAGTTGTGAGTTCCCGTTGGCTTTACAAGGTAAATCATGCTACTAATGTTAGTGTGGAGAAACATAAGGCAAGGATTGTTGCCCGTGGTTTCTCACAGGTCAAGGGGATCGACTATGATAAGACTTTTTCTCCTGTAGCAAGGTACTCATCTATTAGATCGATGTTGGCACTATTAGCACAGATGGGTTGGAAGATCTATCAGATGGATGTGAAGACTGCATTCCTCAATGGCAGGATTGAGGAAGAGGTGTACATAGAACAGTCGGAAGGATTTGAGACCTTCGATCGTGAGTCACATGTCTGCCGACTCAAGAGAGCTTTGTACAGGCTGAAGCAAGCACCCTGTGCTTGGTACACCAGGATCGGCAACCACTTCACTGGGTTGGGCTTCACAAAGAGTGAAGGGGATGAGAACTTGTACCACATCATGGTGGAAGGTAAGCAGTTAGTCATTGTTCTTTATCTTGATGATCTGATATTGACAGGTGATGATCAATTGATCATGTCTTGCAAGGAGGACCTTGCAAGAGAGTTCGAGATGAAAGACATGGGTCTCATGCACTACTTTTTAGGCATGGAAGTGTGGCAGAAGGATGGGGAAGTGTTTGTTTCTCAAGGCAAGTATGCAAATGAGATACTCGGGAGATTCCACATGGAGAAGTGCAAACCCATGCAGACTCCTCTAGTAGTTAACTGGAGGAAGGAGGATGCTACTTCAGGTGAGGTAGTAGAGGCTACTGTGTATCGACAGCTTGTGGGATCACTGATGTACTTAGTGAACACACGACCAGATTTGTGCTTTGTGGTGAACCAACTAAGTCAAGCTATGGTTCAGCCTACCAAGCTGTTTTGGAAGGCAGCGAAGCATGTTTTGAGATACCGCAGAGGCACATCTCAATTTGGAATATGGTACAGATGGTCAGAGGGAGTGAAACTACAGGGCTTCACAGATGCAGATTGGGCAGGGAGTCCATCAGATCGGAAGAGCACATCAGGAGGAATTTTCAACCTTGGTTCAGCTGTAGGTTTTTGGTACAACAGGAAACAAAGGTTAGTTGCACTTAGCTCAGCAGAGGTTGAATACATGGCTGAAAGTTAGGCAGCATGTGAGGCCATTTGGATGTGGAAAGTTCTAGTTGGTTTGTTTGATCAGAGGATGGATCCAATTGTGATCTATTGTGATAATCAGTGTGTATCAAACTCTCTGAGAATCCAGTATTTCATGATAAGTCTAAGCACATAGACATTCGGTATCATCATCTCAGAGACTGTGTGGCGAGGAGGATCATGTTGTTGCGATATGTTTCGACCGAGGAGCAAGATGCTGACATTTTGACTAAGCCATTGTCAAAGTGTAAATTCGAGTTCCACAGAGACATGATCGGGGTGACGGATAATCCCTTTCTTGTTGAGAGGGAGTGTTGAAAATAGCAACAAGAAATGCTAAAAATAACATTGCTATAAATAGCATTTCAGGATATACTCCAACTCTGTTGGAAATAGCAAAAAATAGAAATGCTAAAAATAACATTGCTATAAATAACATTTCGGGATATATTCCAATTTTGATTTGTCCTTGAATCAAAATTGAGAATTAAAACTCGAATTTAGTCTCACTCGCTGTTTGAAAAATAATTAATTAATTCATCTTGAGTTAATTAGTTACAGAAATTCAAACATGAAGTCTTTGTGAAGACATGCAACAGTTATCCCTTTGATTGAGGAAGTTGTCCCTTAATTAAGGAGATAATGATGAGTTGTATTTGAGTTGTAATTAGTTAGCTCAGCTAACCGAGTTAAGTCCAATTAAATTAGTTCCAATCATTTGGAGGAACTAATTGTGAGTTCAGTCAGTTAATGCATGCATGCATGCATGCAACTAGTGTTCTCCAGATAACTGAATATT
Organism: Pinus tabuliformis; assembly: GCA_031772625.1. NCBI lineage: Eukaryota > Viridiplantae > Streptophyta > Pinopsida > Pinales > Pinaceae > Pinus > Pinus tabuliformis. The sequence goes on from CM062812.1 coordinate 56,960,573, forward strand.
CTCTCATAAATAACTCATGCATGCCAGTTCAGACAGAGACCCAGTTGAGATTAAAGATAGGGACATTATACTATTAGTTGGAGGAATTTTCCTATAAAGGAAACTCATCCATGTAGAAAGAATTAACTCCTTCAGGATTGAGCAGTTATTTCAGAGGTCAATGTTGTGTGTTAGGTGAGAATCACACGGGTTGCAGCTGGAGGACCCAGGAGAAATTGCGCAAGGAAATAGGAGGCTTGGAGGACTGAAGGAAGGCATATGTGTTGCCTATTCTGTCTATAAGTAGCACTGAGGGATTGTACTAAGAGCTAGATAGCTTGAGAGCTAAAGCTTTGTGTAATCCTGAGATATTTCCACTTGTATGATAATACAGATAACAAGGTTGTTAGCTGAGGCGTTCCCTAGAGTATTCTTTTGTGTTTCATGTGTATGATTTCTTCTTCTCTATTATATGTGTTCTGATTGATCTTGCTCAAATTGATTAAGCTTCCACAAAGTTTGATAGTAGAAGTAGATCAAGTATTTTGCTTTAGTTACATTGCATTATCAGTTTAATCTACAGTTTCTCTACAAGATGTGTAAAGAGAAGAATTTCTACATGGTATCAGAGCGAGGTTTTGTAGAAAAAGTTCTACTTGGTATCGGAACAAAGGTTATCATAGTTGTGAACAGTTTACTGAGAATAATTCAAAGTTTGAAGTTCAGGGTTGCAGGTGGAAACCGAATTCAAAAGATGGGACATTATGCAACTAATTGACCATCGAAGAAGTCTAAAAAGGGATCCTCGGAAGGATCTGAAGGTGAGGCATTGGCCTCTCAGTTATAAATGGACTTTACCCTCTTCGCATGCATGGTGTCATCGATGATGGGTTGTGTTTGGTATATTGAAAGTGGAGCCTCATTCCACATGACCGACGATAAAAGTTTATTTAGTACCGTGGAGGAGAAGGACCTCCAAATGTGCATAAAGGTGGGAAATGACGGAAAGTACCGTGTTTCAGGTGAAGGTACGGTTGTGTTACATAGGGAGCATGGAGCTCCTCTCACCCTGACTGATGTGAAGTATGTGCCAGGACCGAAAAAGAACTTGGTATTGGTCACGATGTTGGAGGACAAAGGCTACGATGTTGTCTTCAGTAAAGGAAAGGCGTTCCTGAGACACATAGCCATGGGTCAGACCAAGAGGATTCGGATTTGAGTGAAGAATCTCTACAAGCTAGAGGTATATGACTGTGCTGCATTGAGTTCCAAAGCAAAATTGGTGCAAAGTCAAGATATTGGCAAGTTATAGCATAGAAGGTTGGGCCACTTACATCGTGGGGCCTTAAAGATAAAGCAGTAGATTTCTACCAGACTTCCCAAAGGTAAACTTGAGCAAGTGGACACATGCAAAGGTTGTACCTTAGGTAAGTATGCAAAATCTTCCTTTCAAGATCGAGACAATTGAGCTAAAGCAATTTTGGAGTGAGTTCATACAGATGTGTGTGGACCATTCTCGATAGCCTCCACTGCTAAACAAAGGTACTAAGTTATATTCATTGATGATTTTTCTTGTAGATGCTGGATCTATTTCATGCAGAAGAAGGATCAAACCTTCTCAAGGTTTTGTGAGTTCAAAGCCTTGGTTGAGAAAGAATCAGGAAAGAATATCAGGGCCTTGTGAAGCGACAATGGTGGAGAGTATGTCTCTCAAGAGTTTAAGGACTTATGTGCTGCAGAAGGAATTAAACGGGAGTTGATGTATCCCATAACCCACAACAGAATGGGGTGGCCGAAAGGAAGAATAGAATGATTGTGGGAGCATCTCGGGCGATGCTGCATGACCAAGGCCTACCACTTCATCTGTGGGCTGAGGCATGCAACATAATGGTTTACTTGCAGAATAGAAGCCCACATCGCATACTTGGGATGAAGACACCATAGGAAGCTTTCTCCAGGAAGAGACTAGATGTGAGTCACTTCAAGATCTTTGGCTCATCGGTTTATTTCCATGTGACCAAGGATGCTCGGAAGAAGCTAGAGCCGACAGCAGAGTTGGGGATACTTGTAGGGTACACTGATACACCCCACAACTATTGGGTGTACTTGCCTACCAGTTGGAGGATAGTGGTTCGCAGAGATCTCAAGTTTGATGAGCAGAAGGCTATGCGAGTTTCCCTTGAGAGGGATCTCAAACTACAGGCTATGGAGGAACTGTTGGTTCCTAAGGAGGAGGAGCCTCAGATTGATGCGGAGCAGCCACATGCAGAGGTTTCAGGAGTGGAGACATCCACTCATGCAGAGTCTTCCAGAGATGGGCAGAAGTGCACGAGAGAAGCTGACAGATTGTTGTCGGATGCAAGAGAGAATGTGGGAGAACCATCTTCTTAGCACAGACAGAGGAGGTCACCTGAGAGGTACACTGGATACATGGCCCTTGTTGGGGAATGTGTTGAGACCGAGCCATCTTCCTTTGAGGAAGCAGTGCAGCAGCCGATTTGGGTTGATGATATGGTGGAGGAGTATGACTCCATAGTTCAGAACAATGTTTGGGATGTGGTTCCAAGACCGGAGAAAAAGTCAGTTGTGAGTTCCCGTTGTCTTTACAAGGTAAAGCATGCTGCTGATGGTAGTGTGGAGAAACATAAGGCAAGGTTTGTTGCCCGTGGTTTCTCACAGGTCGAGGGGATCGACTATGATGAGACTTTTTCTCCTGTAGCAAGGTACTCATATATCAAATCGATGTTGGCACTATCAGCACAGATGGGTTGGAAGATCCATCAGATGGATGTGAAGACTGCATTCCTCAATGGAAATATTGACGAAGAGGTGTACATAGAGCAGCCGAAAGGATTTGAGACCTTTAATCGTGAGACACATGTGTGCCGACTCAAGAGAGCTTTGTATGCGCTGAGGCAAGCACCCCATACTTGGTACACCAGGATCGATAACTACTTCACCGGGTTGGGCTTCACAAAGAGTGGAAGGTAAGCAGTTGATCATTGTTCTTTATGTTGATGATCTGATATTGACAGGTGATGATCAGTTGATCATGTCTTGCAAGGTCCTTGCAAGAGGACCTTGCAAGAGAGTTCGAGATGAAAGACATGGGTCTCATGCACTACTTTCTAGGCATGGAAGTGTAGCAAAAGGATGGGGAAGTGTTTGTGTCTCAAGGAAAGTATGCCAATGAGATACTTAGGAGATTCCACATGGAGAAGTGCAAACCCATGCAGACTCCTCTAGCAGGTAACTGGAGGAAGGAGGATGCTACTTCAGGTGAGGTAGTAGAGGCTACTATATATCAGCAACTTGTGGGTTCACTGATGTACTTAGTGAACACATGACCATATTTGTGCTTCGCAGTGAACCAGTTGAGTCAAGCTATGGTTCAGCCTACCAAGCTATTTTGGAAGGAAACGAAACATGTTTTGAGATACCTCAGAGGCACATCTCAGTTTGGATTATGGTACAGATGGTCAGAGGGAGTGAAACTACAGGGCTTCAGAGATGCAGATTGGGCAAGGAGTCCATCAGATCGGAAGAGCACATCAGGAGGAATTTTCAACCTTGGTTCAGTTGTAGGTTCTTGGTACAATAGGAAACAGAGCTCAGTTTCACTTAGCTCAACGAGGCTGAATACATGGCTGCAAGTCAGGCAGCATGTGAGGCCATTTGGATGTGGAAAATTCTAGTTGGTTTGTTTGATCTGAGAAGAATGAGTATAAAGTTAGTTTCATTTTGACTCTGGCAAATTTAAGCCTCCAAGGAATCTGAAAGACTCCCTCAAGATTCTCAAAGATTCTCAAAGACATTATGCAACTAATTGCCCATCAAAGAAGTCCAAGAAGTGATCCTCGAAAGGATCTGAAGGTGAGGCATTGGCCTCTCAGTTCGAAAATTTACCCTCTTTGCATGCATGGTGTCATCGATGATGGGTTGTGTTTGGTATATTTAAAGTGGAGCCTCATTCCACATGACCAACGATAAAATTTTATTCAGTACCTGGGAGGAGAAGGACCTCCAGATGTGCATAGAGATGGGCAATGATGGAAAGTACCGTGTTTCAGGTGAAGGTACGGTTGTATTTCAAAGGGAGCATGGATCTCCTCTCACCTTGACTGATGTGAAGTATGTGTCAGGACTGAAAAAGAACTTGGTATCGGTCGTGATGTTGGAGGACAAAGGCTACGATGTTGTCTTTAGTAAAGGAAAGGCATTCCTGAGACACATAGCCATGGGTCAGACCAAGAGGATTGGGATTCGAGTGAAGAATCTCTACAAGATGGAGGTAGATGACTATGCTACATTGAGTTCCAAAGCAAAATTGGTGCAAAGCCAAGATATTGTCGAGTTATGGCATAGAAGGTTGGGCCACTTACATCATGGGGCCTTGAAGATAATATAGCAAATTTCTACCAAACTTCCCAAAGGTAAAATTGAGCAAGTGGACACATGCAAAGGTTGTACCTTGGGTAATTATGCAAAATCTTCCTTTCAGGATCGAGACAATCGAGTTGAAGCAATCTTGGAGCGAGTTCATACAGATGTGTGTGGACCATTCTCGAAAGCCTCCACCGCTAAACAAAGGTACTATGTTATCTTCATAGATGATTTTTCTCGTAGATGCTGGATCTATTTCATGCAGAAGAAGGATCAAACCTTCTCAAGGTTTTGTGAGTTCAAAGCCTTGGTTGAGAAAGAATCAGGAGAGAAGATCAGGGCCTTGCAAAGTGACAATGGTGGAGAGTATGTCTCTCAAGAGTTTAAGGACTTATGCGTTGCAGAAGGAATTAAACAGGAGTTGACGGCACCCCATAACCCACAACAGAATGAGTTGGCCGAAAGGAAGAATAGAATGATTGTGGGAGCAGCTCGGGCGATGCAGCATGACCAAGGCCTACCACTTCATTTGTGGGCTGAGGCATGCAACACAATAGTTTAATTTCAAAATAGAATCCCGCATCACATACATGGGATGAAGACACCAGAGGAAGCTTGCTCCGGGATGAGACTAGATGTGAGTCACTTCAGGATCTTTGGCTCATCGGTTTATTGCCATGTGACCAAGGATGCCCGGAAGAAGCTAGATCCGATAGCAGAGTTAGGGATACTTGTGGGGTACACTGATACACCCCACAACTATCAGGTGTACTTGCCTACCAGTCGGAGGACAGTGGTTTGCAGAGATCTCAAGTTTGATGAGCAAAAGGCCATGGGAGTTTCCCTTGAGAGAGAGCTCAAACTACAGACTGTGGAGGAACTGTTGGTTCCTAAGGAGGAGAAGCCTTAAACTGATGTAGAGCAGCTGCATGCAGAGGTTCTAGGAGTGGAGACATCCACTCATGCAGAGTCTTCCAGAGATGGGCAGAAGCGCACAAGAGAAGATGACAAATTGTTGTCGGATGCGAGAGAGAATCTCGGAGAACCATCTTCTGAGTGCAAACAGAGGAGGTCACCTGAGAGGTACACTGGATACATGGCCCTCGTTGGGGAATATGTTGACATAGAGCCATCTTCCTTTGAGGAAGCAGTGCAACAGTCGATTTGGGTTGATGCTATGGTGGAGTATGACTCCATAGTTCAGAATAGTGTTTGGGATGTGGTTCCAAGACCGAAGAACAAGTCAGTTGTGAGTTCCTGTTGGCTTTACAAGGTAAAGCATGCTGTTGATGGTAGTGTGGAGAAACATAAGTCAAGGTTTGTTGCCCGTGGTTTCTCACAGGTCAAGGGGATCGACTATGATGAGACTTTTGCTCCTGTAGCAAGGTACTCATCTATCAAATCGATGTTGGCACTATTGGCACAGATGGGTTTGAATATCCATCAAATGGATGTGAAGACTACATTCCTCAATGGCAAGATTGAGGAAGAGGTGTACATAGAGCAGCCGGAAGGATTTGAGACCTTCGATCATGAGTCGCATGTGTGCCGACTCAAGAGAGCTTTGTACGGGTTGAAGCAAGCACCCCGTGCTTAGTACACTAGGATCGACAACCACTTCACCAGGTTGGGCTTCACAAAGAGTGAAGAGGATGCGAACTTGTACCACATCATGGTGGAAGGTAAGCAATTGATCATTGTTCTTTATCTTGATGATCTGATATTGACAGGTGATGATCAGTTGATCATGTATTGCAAGGAGGACCTTGCAAGAGAGTTCGAGATGAAATACATGGGTCTCATGCACTACTTTCTAGGCATGGAAGTGTGGCAGAAGGATGGGGAAGTATTTGTGTCTCAAGGCAAGTATGCCAATGAGATACTCAGGAGATTCCACATGGAGAAGTGCAAACCCATGCAGACTCATCTAGTAGGTAACTGGAGGAAGGAGAATGCTACTTCAGGTGAGGTAGTAGAGGCTACTGTGTATCGACAACTTGTGGGTTCACTAATGTACTTAGTGAACACACGACCAGATTTGTGCTTTGTGGTGAACCAATTGAGTCAAGCTATGGTTCAACCTACCAAAATGTTTTGGAAGGCAGCGAAGCATGTTTTGAGATACCTCATAGGCATATCTCAGTTTGGATTATGGTACAGATGGTCAGAGGGAGTGATGCTACAGGGCTTCAGAGATGCAGATTGGGCAGGGAGTCCATCAGATCGGAAGAACACATCAGGAGGAATTTTCAACCTTGGTTCAACAACAGTTTCTTGGTACAACAGGAAACAGAGGTCAATTTCACTTAGCTCAGCAGAGGCTGAATACATGGCTGCAAGTCAGGCAACATGTGAGGCCATTTGGATGTGGAAAATTCTAGTTGGTTTGTTTGATCAGAGGATGGATCCAACTGCGATCTATTGTGATAATCAAAGTTGTATCAAACTCTCTGAGAATCCAATATTTCATGATAGGTCCAAGCACATAGACATTCGGTATCATCCCCTCAGAGACTGTGTGGCGAGGAGGATCATGTTGTTGCGGTATGTTTCGACCGAGGAGCAAGATGCTGACATTTTGACTAAGCCATTGTCAAAGTGTAAATTTGAGTTCCACAAAGACATGATCGAGGTGACGGATAATCCCTTTCTTGTTGAGAGGGAGTGTTGAAAATAGCAACAAGAAATGCTAAAAATCGAAATTATAAAAGTAGCATCGTTGTAAATAGCATTTCAGGATATACTCCAACTCTGTTGGAAATAGAAAAAAATAGAAATGCTAAAAATAACATTGCTATAAATAGCATTTTGGGATAAATTCCAATTTTGATTTGTCCTTGAATCAAAATTGAGAATTAAAATTTAAATTTAATCTCACTAGTTGTTTGAAAAATAATTAATTAATTCATCTTGAGTTAATTAGTTAGAGAAATTCAAACATGAACTCTTTGTGAAGACATGCAATGGTTATCCCTTTGATTGAGGAAGTTATCCCTTAATTAAGGAGATAAGGATGAGTTGTAATTAGTTAGATCAGTTAACTAAGTTAAGTCCAGTTAAATTAGTTCCAAACAGTTGGAGGAACTAATTGTGAGTTCAGTTAGTTAATGCATGCATGCATGCAACTATTGTTCTCCAGATAACTGAATATTCTCTCATAAATAACTCATGCATGTCAGTCAGACAAAGACCCAGTTGAGATTAAAGACAGGGACATTGTACTATCAATTGGAGGAATTTTCCTATAAAGGAAACTCATCCATGCAGAAGGAATTAATACCTTCAGGATTACGCAGTTATTTCAGAGGTCAATGTTGTGTGTGAGGTGAGAATCACACGGGTTGCAGCTGGAAGACCCAGGAGAAACTACGCAAAGAAATAGGAGGCTTGGAGGACTGAAGGAAGGCATATGTGTTGTCTATTTTGTCTATGAGCAGCAATGAGGGATTGTACTGAGAACTGGATAGCTTGAGAGCTAAAGCTTTGTGTAATCCTGAGATATTTCCACTTGTATGATAATACAGATAGCGGGGTTGTTAGCTGAGGCTTTCCCCAGAGTATTCTTTTGTGTTTCATGTGTATGATTTCTTCTTCTCTGTTATATGTGTTCCGATTGATCTTGCTCAAATTGATTAAGCTTCTGCAAAGTTTGATAGTAGAAGTAGATCAAGTATTTTGCTTTAGTTACATTGCATTATCAGTTTAATCTACAGTTTCTCTACAAGATGTGTAGAGAGTAGAATTTCTACATGGTATCAGAGCGAGGTTTTGTAGAAAAAGTTCTACATGGTATCAGAGCAAAGGTTATCATAGTTGTAAACATTTTACTGAGAATAATTCGAAGTTTGAAGTTCGGAGTTGTAGGTGCAAACCGAATTCAAAAGATGGGACATTATGCAACTAATTGCCCATCAAAGAAGTCCAAGAAGGGATCCTTAAAAGGATCTGTAGGTGAGCCATTGGCCTCTTAGTTCGAAATGGACTTTACCCTCTTTGCATGCATGGTGTCATCGATGATGGGTTGTGTTTGGTATATTGAAAGTGGAGCCTCATTCCACATAACCGGCGATAAAGTTTATTTAGTACCTTGGAGGAGAAGGACCTCCAGATGCGCATAGAGATGGGCGATGATGGAAAGTACCGTTTATCAGGTGAAGGTACGGTTGTGTTTCAGAGGGAGCATGGAGCTCCTCTCACCCTGACTGATGTGAAGTATGTGCCAGGACTGAAAAATAACTTGGTATCAGTCACGATGTTGGAGGACAAAGGCTACAATGTTGTCTTCAGTAAAGGAAAGGCGTTCCTGAGACACATAGCCATGGGACAGACCAAGAGGATTGGGATTCGAGTGAAGAATCTCTACAAGCTAGAGGTATATGACTGTGCTACATTGAGTTCCAAAGAAAAATTGGTTCAAAGCCAAGATATTTGCGAGTTATGGCATAGAAGGTTGGGCCACTTACATCATGGGGCCTTGAAGATAATATAGCAAATTTCTACCAGACTTCCCAAAGGTAAACTTGAGCAAGTGGACACATGCAAAGGTTTTACCTTGGGTAAATATGCAAAATATTCCTTTTAAGATCGAGACAGTCGAGCTAAAGCAATCTTGGAGCGAGTCCATACAGATGTGTGTGGACCATTCTCGAAAGCCTCCACCGCTAAACAAAGGTACTATGTTATATTCATTGATGATTTTTCTCATAGATGTTGGATCTATTTCATTCAGAAGAAGGATCAAACCTTCTCAAGGTTTTGTGGGTTCAAAGCCTTGGTTGAGAAAGAATCAGGAAAGAAGATCAGGGCCTTGCGAAGTGACAATGGTGGAGAGTATGTCTCTCAAGAGTTTAAGGACTTATTTGCTGTAGAAGGAATTAAACGGGAGTTGACGACATCCCATAACCCACAGCAAAATGCGGTGGCCAAAAGGAAGAATAGAACGATTGTGGGAGCAACTCAGGCGATGCTGCATGGCCAAGGCCTACCACTTCATTTGTGGACTGAGGCATGAAACACAACGGTTTACTTGCAGAATAGAAGCCCACATCACATACTTGGGATGAAGACACCAGAAGAAGCTTTCTCCAGGAAGAGACCAGATGTGAGTCACTTTAGGATCTTTGGCTCATTGGATTACTTCCATGTGACCAAGGATGCCTGGAAGAAGCTAGAGTCGACAACAGAGTTGGGGATACTTGTGGGGTACACTGATACACCCCACAACTATTGGGTGTACTTGCCTACCAGTCGGAGGATAGTGGTTCGCAGAGATCTCAAGTTTGATGACCAGAAGTCCATGTGAGTTTCCCTTGAGAGGGAGCTCAAACTACAGGCTGTGGAGGAACTGTCGGATCCTAAGGAGGAGGAGCCTCAGACTGATGCGGAGCAGCTGCATGTAGAGGTTCCAGGAGTGGAGACATCCACTCATGCAGAGTCTTCCAGAGATGGGCGGAAGCGCACGAGAGAAGTTGATAGATTGTTGTCGGATGCGAGAGGGAATGTGGGAGAACCATCTTCTCAGTGCAGACAGAGGAGGTCACCTAAGAGGTACACTAGATACATGGCCCTTGTTGGGGAATGTGTTGAGACCGAGCCATCTTCCTTTGAGGAAGCAGTGCATCAGTTGATTTGGGTTGATGCTATGGTGGAGGAGTATGACTTCATAGTTCAGAATAGTGTTTGGGATGTGGTTCCAAGACCGGAGAACAAGTCAGTTGTGAGTTCCCGTTGTCTTTACAAAGTAAAGCATGCTGCTGATGGTAGTGTGGAGAAACATAAGGCAAGGTTTGTTGCCCGTGGTTTCTCACAAGTCGAGGGGATCGACTATGATGAGACTTTTGCTCCTGTAGCAAGGTACTCATATATCAGATCGATGTTGGAACTATCAGCACAAATGGGTTGTAAGATCCATCAGATAGATGTGAAGACTGCATTCCTCAATGGCAAGATTGAGGAAGAGGTGTACATAGAGCAGCCAGAAGGATTTGAGACCTTCGATCGTGAGTCGCATGTGTGCCGACTCAAGAGAGCTTTGTACGGGCTAAAGCAAGCACCCCATACTTGGTACACTAGGATCGACAACTACTTCACCGGGTTGGGCTTCATAAAGAGTGAAGCAGATGCGAAATTGTACCACATCATGGTGGAAGGTAAGCAGTTGATCATTGTTCTTTATCTTGATGATCTGATATTAACAGGTGATGATCAGTTGATCATGTCTTGCAAGGAGGACCTTGCAAGAGAGGTCGAGATGAAAGACATGGGTTTCATGCACTACTTTCTAGGCATGGAAATGTGGCAAAATGATGGGGAAGTGTTTGGTGTCTCAAGGCAAGTATGCCAATGAGATACTCAAGAGATTCCACATGAAGAAGTGCAAACCCATGTAGACTCCTCTAGCAGGTAACTGGAGGAAGGAGGATGCCACTTCAGGTGAGGTAGTAGAGGCTACTGTGTATGAGCAGCTTGTGGGTTCACTGATGTACTTGGTGAACACACGACCAGATTTGTGCTTTGCGGTGAACCAACTGAGTCAAGCTATGGTTCAGCCTACCAAGCTGTTTTGGAAGGCAGCGAAGCATGTTTTGAGATACCTCAGAGGCACATCTCAGTTTGGATTATGGTACAGACAGTCAGAGGGAGTGAAGCTACAGGGATTCACAGATGTAGATTGGGCAGGGAGTCCATCAGATCGGAAGAGCACATCAGGAGGAATTTTCAACCTTGGTTCAACTGCAGTTTCTTGGTACAGCAAGAAACAGAGGTCAGTTTCACTTAGCTCAGTAGAGGCTGGATACATGGCTGCAAGTTAGGCAGCATGTGAGGCCATTTGGATGCGGAAAATTCTAGTTGGTTTTTTTTATTAGAAGATGAATCCAACTGTGATCTATTGTGATAATTAGAGTTGTATCAAACTCTCTGAGAATCCAATATTTCATGACAGGTCCAAGCACATAAACATTTAGTATCATCATCTCAGAGACTGTGTGGCAAGGAGGATCATGTTGTTGCAATATGTTTCGACTGAGGAGCAAGATGCTGACATTTTAACTAAGGCATTGTCAAATCGTAAATTCGAGTTCCTGAGAGGTAAGATCGGGGTGATGGATAATCCATTTCTTGTTGAGAGGGAGCGTTGAAAATAAGAACAAGAAATGCTAAAAATGGCATTTCAGGATATACTCCAACTCTGTTGGAAATAGAAAAAATAGAAATGCTAAAAATAACATTGCCATAAATAGAATTTCGGGATATATTCCAATTTTGAGTTATCCTTGAATCAAAATTGAAAATTAAAATTCGAATTTAGTCTCACTAGCTATTTGAAAAATAATTAATTAATTCATCTTGAGTTAATTAGCTGGAGAAATTCAAACATGAAGTCTTTGTGAAGACATGCAACAATTATCCCTTTGATTGAGGAAGTTATCCCTTAATTAAGGAGATAAAGATGAGTTTCATTTGAGTTGTAATTAGTTAGCTCAGATAACTGAGTTAAGTCCAGTTAAATTAGTTCCAAATAGTTGGAGGAACTAATTGTGAGTTCAGTCAGTAAATGCATGCATGCATGCAACTAGTGTTCTCTAGATAACTAAATTTTCTCTCATAAATAACTCATGCATGTCAGTTCAGACAGAGACCCAGTTGAGGACCTAGAGAAACTGAGCAAGGAAATAGGAGGCTTGGAGGACTGAAAGAAGGCATATGTTTTTTCTATTCTGCCTATGAGCAGCAGTGAGGGATTGTACTGAGTGCTGGATAGCTTGAGAGCTAAAGCTTTGTCTAATGCTGAGATATTTCCGCTTGTATGATAGTACAGATAATGGGGTTTTTAGCTGAGGTTTTCCCCAGAGTATTCTTTTGTGTTTCATGTGTATGATTTCTTCTTCTCTGTTATATGTGTTGTGATTGATCTTGCTCAAATTGATTAAGCTTCCACAAAGATTGATAGTAGAAGTAAATCAAGTATTTTTCTTTAGTTACATTGCATTATTAGGTGATCTACAGTGAGAATTTCTTCATAGCTTGCTACACCATTTGCTTAGCAATTATTGTGCCTCATGAACCATTCAAGTAGAGTTCCCTTCAATTTAAGTATTGAGAAGTTTTCTAATATATACATGGAAATGGTCATAGATGAATAACTTACTTAACATAGTTAAATCCCAAAAATAATATATAATATATTCACTACAAAAATCCAACAATACTTAAAAATAAATATTATATATTTATAATAAATTTAAATTAAACATAAATACCTAATATATCAATTCAAAACATATATATCAATTCAAAATATATATATATTGATAATATAACTCCCAAATTAATACCCAATATATCAATTCAAAACATACATATACACAATATATGTTTTGATAATATAACTCCCATATTAACCGGTTATAGCATGAACATCCTATTTTATTAACCGGTTATAGCATGAACATCCTATTTTATACATGTAACAAGTTTATTCTTAAACCAATGAAAAAATTTCCACAACCCCACTCAAGATCCATTTTCAATGTATATTTTTCCTAAATTTATTTTATAATTAATTAATTATAATATTTTATGTTGACCTAAAATGCAAAAATCATAAATTTATTTGTTGTGATAAAAAATACCATAAAGATTTTAACATATATTTAACAGAATTTTTTTTTGTATTTCACTTCAATGAAAACATAGATGCTGTAGCAGGACGTTAATCACCATATAAGATTAAATTCTGTACAACATTGAGAGCTCTCCACATCCAACTCTGAATCAAACCAAAAATATAGGCTCTTAAAATCAGCTGAACACTAATAGCTTCCCACTTCCTGGTCTCACAAAACATCAATAGGTCATGAAACCCAACTATGTACTTGCCCAGTCATCCTTTGAATGCAGTGCCAGGATGCAGATCAATATGGATAGGGAATAAAATTGAAGAAATCTGCAAACTCAGGGGATGGCAAAGAACTATGAGGGATTGCATACATCTTCTGGTCAATAAAATCTTGACAGACATTTACAGTATCAAAGGTACAAGAATATGGATGGCCATTTTCCTCGGTATCAACATTAGAGTCGTCAATATGCAGGAAACTCGAATTGGTCCATGATGAAGGAAGGATAATAAAATTTAATTGCAACTGATTCCACAACTTCATCTCTGCCGATACGGTACCTGCATGTAAATAGGAGCTTGGATTTTGTTTCGTGGGACACATTGCGTTTTCGGATTCAATAGAATTGGAAGATGTCGATCCCTTGTTCAACTCTTGAGCAATAACTTCGTCTCTTTCACCCAACTGGTTGGCGTTGGTGTTTAATGTTTGTGTCAAATTGACAGCCGCTTCCTTAACATTTGGCTCTGTTGGTCTAAAGGACTTCAATCTGCCAATGCTGGCAATGGCATGAGCTTTCTTGTTCAAACGAGTATTCCAGTAGTTCTTGATTTCGTTATCAGTTCTGCCCGGTATACGCCCCGCGATTAGTGACCACCTGCCATTACAACGGTTCAAGATGGATCAAAAACATAACTGAAACAACATAATCTATTAGAAAATCGATATTTCCTTACCGGTTTCCCAGCAATTTATGGATTCTTATTATAAGGTCTTCTTCATCCTGTGAAATGTTACCACGTTTGAGATTTGGCCGAAGATAATTCATCCAACGAAGCCTGCAACTCTTTCCACAACGCTTCAGACCTGTATGTAGTCATGCGATTGATGTTCAGGGATCACCAATACATTTACTATGTACATTGTTTTGTATTGTTTATGATTAGAGGAATTGGTAAATGGTTCTGGGAATGATACCGGGTCAATTGCAATAATTGATTTAATGGTAATTGTTTATTTATCTTTTTTTAAGGCAATTACAGATAAAGAGAAGGTTTTTAATTTCCTAAATAGAGAGATTTTAACCTGAGTCTTTTAACATATAACATTTCAAGTAACTAAAAAAAATTACCCTAGAATCTCTGAATACATAACATTTCAAATCTCTAAATATATAACATTTCAAGTAAATGGAAAAAATTAATCTAAAATTTCTTAATATATAAGACTTCATTATCGAAACAATAGCCCATTAATAAAAAAAAAATCATTCACCATATATTATTATAAATAACTAGGAAATTAGCTGCTCCCTTAAGACTCGTGCACTATATATTGTTTGTCATAATAGGTGAGAGATGATGATTTATTTCATTAGATCCACAATAATATTGAGAGACTATAAAATGCAGATTTGTACAGAATTCTTACCTGCATTTTTGGCTAGAGCAGGCCAGCGTCCTTCACCATGAACTTCTATAGATTGGATCAAGCGAAGATCTTCGTCTTCTGTCCAGGGGCCTTTATTTAGTCCGTCTTTTGCATTATAGCATGGCTTGCGTCCCATTATGGCCAAGCTGGAACCAGGTGTGCTAACATATGTCTACTTCTGCAGAAGTCCAACATATGAATTTATACTAGAAGATGGAGCTGAAATAAACAAACAATTAAATTATATTAATGTTCACTCTGCCCAGATCAATGAGCACTGTAAACGTACAAAAATTTGGAAAATAGTGATTTTCCAATTGTAACTAAGGACAGGTGAAATGGGATCCAATGCTTAGTATGAGAAATATTGATCAGATTGCAGACAATGTCAGCTTGTCTGTCTCGTTTGGGTCATCAAATTAGGAAACAGTAATGAATCATAAAATTACGACGTGACAGAGTATGAATAGATCTATGAACCGGAAATATTCTACGAATCAAGTGATAGGTTTCAGTTTTGTTTGCGACGTTAATAGATCTATAAACCGCAAATATTCTACGAGTCAAGTGATAGATTTCAGTCTTGTTTCCCTGGTTGGGGAAGTAGCAGAGGTCGGTAATCATTGACTTGTTGGCCAATTGTCATAAATCGAAAATCATTGAACAGATTATGTGGACTCATTGTGAATCCGTAGCATTAAAAGTATGTCATATTGTAGAGACTTTCTTGTGTGATTTTCTTACACACTGCGTTCTCTTATGAGTTCCATTTGTGTGAAAATTTATGGTGTTGTTTATGGTATTCAGGGAAAATATAGCTTATTAAAGGTAGAAAGTATTTATAGTTTTGTTTATAATAATATTTATATAGAATTCCAAAATAAATTAAATTGATATTTGTGACCAATAAATTTAAATTGACATTTGTGACTAATAAATTTTAGACAAACTGTGATAGAGCCACTTAGTACTAACCCTAAAATTTAAACAAAGATACATTTAAATACCACCACTGTGATAGAGCCACCTAGTACCAACCCTAAAATTTAAACAAAGATACATTTAAATACCACCGCTTTACTCTGGTAAACAAATACAAGGAAAAGAAGCTGCATGTGCACGTAGAATGGTTGTTCGCAGTCGCACGGAAAAGAAGGTGATGTGCACGTGGATTCAATTAGGAAGGTATATTATGTCACAGCAGCCTTCTGGCCGTTCATCTTCGTTTTCCAACCTTCTGGTCGCTTTATTTTCATCTTTATGAAATAAAGAAAAGAAGAAAGAGTAGTTGAATCAAAACGATCTCTGATTTTGAGAAAGCAATACCTCATAATCATGTCCCCACAATGATTTTAATCATGTGGCCACAATCATTTTGAGAAAGTAATATTGTCAAATCATATGAGGAGACATTGTCAAATATTACGTTCTTAATTATCGCTAGAAATGTATGCCGTTCAAAGTGTAATTGGGTTGAGATTCGATTATATATAAAAGGTTATAATTTTGGGATTGAGAATAAGCAAAAATATGAAAGACGAGACATTTTCATTTATCGATGAAATTTAAATCAGGGTGTAGTATATAGAATTTATTTATTTTTATATTAAAGTTTATATTTTTATGGGATTTATGTTAAATATAAAATTATTTTTCCCATATAATTTTAATCATCATTTTTTTAAAAACTTATAAAATTTTAGCCCTTATATAAGCATGAATTATTAGTATTTTTATTAAATTAAGACATCATAAAAACTATAAAAAAAGCTAGAACCAAAAATAAAACAATGCCTTCTTCAACAAACTCCCCACATGCTAGTATCAAGACATATCTACCATACATTCAAGGAGTCATTGATAAGCTAGCGAGGGTTCTCAAAAAGAAAAAAATTGATAGCTCTTTCAAGCCCTTAACAACCATCAGACAAAAGATGAGATCATTAAAATGGAGTGTTGATCACCTCTAAGACAAAGGGGTTTATAAATGTGGAGAATTTTATATTGGAGAGACAGAGAGATCCTTCAAAATTAGACTCAAAGAACATGGCATTGACATTAAAAATGGTAGAAATTGATCTTCAGCTGTTGTGGAACTCGCATCTAAGCCTTGTCACTAGGTTTGCCTTGAAAACACAAAGATAATTGCCAAAGAAAAACATCAATATATTAATTATTAAGAAAATAATAATTGACTCTTATATTTAGTACTAATATGCATCTATAATATCAATATGATTTCTTCAATGTGATGTTCTCCTTAATTAAAATCTATTAATTCTCCCTAATTATAAAAATTTTAGGTTTAGATGGTCGGTTTTTTTTCCTTTTCATTTCTACCATTCTATATAAATTTCTATCATTTCTCACTCTTTTCTACAAGGAAATTGTTTTGATGATGAGTCTTTTTGTAGATTCGATGATCAGTCTTGTTGTAGACTCGAAACGTCGACATAAACAATGACTACTGTGGAATTGATTCCAAATTCTAATAATCAAAATTCTCACCACATAATCTTCAAAAAATCAATCTCTGATCTCTTATTAAATATATCATGTTTGATTTTGTCCATTAAATATATAAATATTTCTTTCCTTCTAATACTTTTCTTTCCTTTCAAACACAGTTAACATAATGTTTAAATAAAACCTATCCTATTTTGTATGATTTTCTTAATTGACTATACTCAAATAATATCTCCTAACGATTTTTTATAATTTTGTAAGCCAGGAAGGATAGCCACTTTTTAATAATTGTTTAAGTCTTAACTTCCATTTGTTTCCTCAATATAAATTTGGCCATATCCATATCAATTTTATACTTTCATTAGATTCATATCAAATTCTTTTTTTTTTACTCAATGTAAATTTCCCCACATCCATATTAATTTTATGTTTTTACAAAATTCATTAAAAAAAAAAAATTGTTATAGAATTAACTTCAAATATGGTTCTAATTTGCAGCTTCGTTGAGAATTTGGAAAACCTTGTCCTTTATATATATATATATATATATATATATATATATATATATATAATCATAAATTAAGAATTAAAAACAAATACAACACAAAGACACACAACTTCATTAACTTATTTGCTCAGTTACATCACACTTATATAGGAAATATGTGCAACCAATTCCTAACCACACAAACTAATTCTGTTCAACTGCTCATAACTAATTCTGTTCAACTGCTTCATAACTAAATCTATTTCTGCATTATTTTCACATCCTCCCTTAATGGAGAAATGGATTTTCTACAATACCTAACTGACTTCTAAAAACTTCAAATTTGATTTTACCAAGGGGCTTAGTAAATATATCAGCCACATTATCCTTGGTGTTACAAAGTATCAATCCAATTTCATTTGACTCAATTTTCTCACGTACAAAGTGGTACTGTAACTCAATGTGTTTTGTTCTAGCATGGTAAACCGGATTATGTGCTAATTTGATAGCACTTTGATTATCACAATTGATACATGTTGCACCACTTTGCGCTTCTTCAAGATCTGCAAGAATTCTCCGCAACCAAATAGCTTCACAGGTGGCATTGGTCAAAGCTTTGTACTCTGATTCCGTTGATGATAAAGAAACAGTTGGTTGTTTCTTACTACTCCAAGATACGACCCCTGATCCAATATGAAATGAATAGCCAGAGGTAGATCGTCTGTCATCTGGATTTCCTGCCCAATCTGAATCAGAAAAACCTGTCAATGCAACATCAGATATATCAGTATACATAATACCAAGATTCACTGTTCCCTTTAAGTATCGGAGAACTTTCTTTGCAGCAATCCAGTGATTTCCTGAAGGCTTAGCCATGAATTGACTAAGGATACTGACTGTGTATGCAATGTCTGGTCTGGTAGTGGTGAGATAGTTCAAACTTCCCACTAACTGACGATATAATGTTCCATCCGCCTCTTTCGATCCATCTTCTTTGTACAACTTTGCATTCTGTTCTAAGGGAGTTGACATAGCTTTGCAATCTGTCATATTGAACTTTTTAAGAATCTCCTTTGTATATTTGCTTTGAGTGATCAAAGTTTTACCAGGTTCTCTCCATACCTCAATTCCTAAGCAGTAATGCATTTCACCCAAATCTTTCATTTCAAAAACCTGTGACAACTGAACTTTAATTTCTTCAATTAATTTGTGAGCACTGCCTGTTATAATGAGATCATCCACATATAAAGATATTAAAGCAACATTTCCTTTTTCATCTTTCTTAAAATACAAGTTAGGATCATTTTTGCTTTTCACAAATCCATTCTGAAGAAAGAAGGTATCAATCTTTACATACCATGATCTTGGTGCCTGTTTCAAACCATACAATGCCTTTCTTAACCTGCAAACCAGATGCTCCTGTCCCTGTTTGACAAACCCTTCAGGTTGAACCAAATAAACTTCTTCCTTTAAATCACCATTGAGAAAAGCAGATTTGACATCCAATTGATGTATATTCCAATTATGTTTTGTGGCTAAGGCAATCAGTAATCTAATTGTATTCAACTTAGCTACTGGTGCAAAAGTGTCTTCATAATCAATTCCCTCCTGTTGAGCATATCCTTTTGCTACTAATCTTGCCTTAAATTTATCAATTGTACCATCTGCTTTAAATTTCGTTTTGTACAACCATTTGCTTCCAATTGGAACTTTATTTTCAGGAAGTTCCACTAATTCCCATGTTTGATTTTTCATAATAGAAGCATACTCATCATTCATAGCATTAATCCATGGTTCATGTTGTTTAGCCTGCTCATAATCAATTGGTTCTTCAACATTCATTATATTAGACATTAAGGCATAGTCTCTATACCTTGCAGGAGGCCGAGTCTGTCGGGACGACCTTCTTGGTGTGGGTGTTTCATCCATGATTCGTCGGCTTTGAGGTGTATCACCCCCTTGTGATGACTCACTGCTGCTAGATGTGCTCGTACTGCTGCTATCATCCTGATCCTGTACCTGTACCTGGACCTGTTCCTGTTCCTGCTTAATCAAAGTATCAAGCTTGAGATGTGCATCATTAGATATAGGCCATGTATCATTCTTTGTGTTACTTTTATCAGTCTGCTCATGAAACAATACATCACGACTTGCAAATAGTTTATGGGAACTTGAATCATACAATTTATAGGCTTTCTGATCCGTACAATATCCAATGAAAACACACTTGATGGACTTGGAATCAAGTTTGCTTCTGTTAGCCTTAGGAATATGAGCAAAAGCAGTACATCCAAAGACTTTGAAATGACTCACATCAGGTTTATAACCATAAAGAACCTCAAAAGGAGTTTGAAAAACTAATTTCTTAGTGGGACATCGATTCTTCAGATAAACAGCAGTGTTAATGGCTTCTGCCCAGAAACCATTAGAGATGTTCTTACCTTGCAGCATACTACGAGCAGATTCCACCAAGGTTCTATTCCATCGCTCAGCAACACCATTTTGCTGAGGGGTATGTGGCACTGTGAACTGTTGTTGAATTCCATTAGATTTACAATAGGTGTTAAATGCTTTTGATTTATATTCACCCCCTTGATCAGATCTGAGTATTTTAATGCACTTTCCTGTTTGTTTTTCAACCATATTTCGAAACTCTTTAAAATACTCAAATATATCACTTTTCCTTCTAATGAAATAGACCCAGGTATATCTAGATCTATCATCAATAAAAATAACAAAGTATGAAGCACCACCAAGAGACCTAGTTTGCATAGGTCCGCATACATCAGTGTGAATTAATTCAAGAATATCATACTTCAGTTTCTCAGTATGAACAGGAAACTCTTCTCTATGCTGCTTACCAAGTGCACAAGCTTCACATGGTAAATGTTCACACTTCATAACAGGAAGACCTTCAACCATTGATTTCCTTTGTAACAACGATAAATCATTGTAATTTAGGTGCCCATACCTGTGATGCCATAATTCTGTTGTCGATGTCTCTTGGGATGTCAATGCAACATGGCGCTTGACTGTCACATCCAATCTGTATAATCCTCCAACCCTGGTACCTGTAGAAACAACCTTGTAGTGGTCCTGAACATCTTTCACTATACACCCCAATTTACCAAATTCTACTTTTAAATGATTATCAGTGATAGTGGAAACAGATAGCAAATTCTTTTTAAGAGCAGGTACATACATCACATTATGAATCTGTCGCATTTGTCCATTAGGTAAGTACACATTTATTATGCCATAGCCTTGAACTTTAAGTGACCTATCATCTCCTAGGTAAATGTGTGTACCATCAGATTTCTCATAATATTTATCATACCATTCTTTATTACAAGTCATGTGTGCCGATGCACCAGAATCTATAAACCAAGCATTCTCATCATCAGTTTCAGCAGACAATGCAGCATCAGAAAGAAATAACTTAAGATTTTTAAATCCATCATTCACTGAGGTGTCTCTGTTTATGTAATTTCGATTATGCCTGCTATGTCTTAGATTTGATTCATTATTCTTTCTCCTATAGCAATCTTTAGCCAGATGTCCAGGTTTTCCACAATAATGACATTCAATGTTCCTTTTAACATAAGAATCAGGAGGTGCCATACCTTTCTGCTTTGCTTGAAAACGGACTCTGTTTCTGTCCCATGGTCTCCCTCGGACTGGTTTTTGGCCTCTTGCAGTCAAAGCCAAATCAGAACCATTTGACTACAGTTCAAAAGTTTTCATGCGCTCTTCTTCTTGAAGAAGAATTCCAGCCAATTCTTCAAATGTAGGGGGTGTCGGTCTAGCTGAGAGAGCTGAAATAAAGACTTTATAGTCTGGGACTAACCCCTTTAACGTAACAGTTACCAAGTCTGTACTAGAAACCTTTTCACTAATATCACCAAGCTTATCACTAAAGTCTTTAATTCGGGAAACAAAGTTGCTAATACTTTCATTGGTATCCATTTTGATAGATAGTAGCTTTGTTTTTAAAAATAAAATACGGTTTGCATTAGAAGTCTCATACAAACCTTTGAGAGTGTCCCATGTCGCCTTCGAAGTTTCACAGTCCCGAATGTGAGGAATAATATTGTCCTTCACTGACATGCGTAGCAGCACCCTTGCTTTTATTTCATGCTTCTCCCAATCTTGAGTGTTAGTAGGAGGTTGAGGCTTGGTCTCGTCACCCTTGACAATCGGCCAGAGATTGTATGCCTCCAGTACTGTGATGATCTTAAATTTCCAATTTACATAGTTTTCTCCATCAAGTTTTGAAGACTCATTTAAATATGAATCTGCAAGGGGATTAGCCATTTCTCCACCAATGACCAAATTCAATCCAAAATCGCAAGCTTCGTAAACAATAATACTGCAGGCCTCACTGCCTGAGAAATTTACTAAATAAAACTCTGCTACAGACCTAGACTTGTTCAAAAACCAAACGCACAAGCGCTGCCGCTATGCGAAGGAATTATAACAGAAAAAAAAAAACTCTGCTTATTTTTTAATCTTACCCAACAGCCTCACGAATGCAACGCTTCTCAGACTTCTCGACGGTTCTCGACAGCACACCACTGCGACACTGCACCGGCCTCCTCATCGATCATACCAAGGGTCTTCACCTCTGCACCGCTGACGCAGCAACTCACTGGAATCAAATGCTCCGAGGGTCTTCACCTCTGCACCGGGTTCTGGACAGGGCCTGGATAGGGCCAACCTCGATGCACTCCACATAGCACTCCACGCAGCACAGTTTAAAAACCTCGACGCACTCCACACAGCACTCCACGCAACCTTCTTGAGGCACGCAGCACAGTTTAAAAACCTCGACGCACTCCACACAGCACTCCACGCAGCACAGTTTAAAAACCTCGACGCACTCCACACAGCACTCCACGCAGCCTTCTTGAGGTCTCTTCACACACACACTAATTCACGCACACAGGTCTCTGCACGCACACTCTAATGGCAGAGTCACTCCCTGCCCACGAAGAGAAGAGAGGCACAAACAAAAGAGCTCTGTGCTCTGATACCAAATTAAAAACAAATACAACACAAAGACACACAACTTCATTAAAAACAAATACAACACAAAGACACACAACTTCATTAACTTATTTGCTCAGTTACATCACACTTATATAGGAAATATGTGCAACCAATTCCTAACCACACAAACTAATTCTGTTCAACTGCTCATAACTAATTTTGTTCAACTGCTTCATAACTAAATCTATTTCTGCATTATTTTCTGCATTATTTTCACATTAACCTCAGAACGAATTGAGGAGGAAGTTAAAATCTGTATATTGCTTCAATTTGCTAGTATTTAAAACTGATAGACATTGGATGAAATGTGTGATTGTGGATTGCAATAATGAAATTAAAGAATAATTTAGGAGCGTACTAGACGTTCAGGGAAGGACTACAGTTCATGAGAAACAAATGATCGTAGATGATCCTTTATCGAAGTTATAACACATAATACTAATTAATGATTATGTCTATATTGATCTAGACCTGCAAGGCACTAATCATTATGTACCTTCAGCAGAGTCTGTGGATGCAAGCTACCCTTACTGAAAGTTCATGGACGTTGGACGACTTCAGTATCACCTAATGATAAAGAATGTGGAAAGAGTTGTAAAAGTTCAACTACAGATTTTACAATACCTGTAAAAAAAAACTTTGTGGAAAGAGTTGTAAAAGTTCATGGACGGTGGACGACTTCAATGTGCATCTCATTTACAGAACCAAGAAGCCTTTGTTTCAGTATCACATCAAGATAAATGCAGAAAGAGTTGTAAAGTTAAATTACAGATTCTACAATGCCTGTAAAAAAACTGTGGAAAGAGTTGTAAAAGTTCAACTACAGATGCAACTTTGTGGAAAGAGTTGTAAAAGTTTGTGGGAAAATGTGTAGAAGTTAATGTATTGGGTAGGCCGCTATTTATCGCAATAATCACCAACAGTTGCTATTTTAGCTTTTGCCACCTTTTACGTGTTTTCGTTGTCCTTGACATGTCCTAGCATGGACACTCGTCAAATTTAAGGTGCTCTAACCTTCTTTTCATCCGGATAGCATTGCTTTTCAAATATAACACGGGGTCTTTCTTTTTCATCAAAGATTTTATGCTAAAATAAATAAATTGTTTTGAAATTTTCCCTTTTTTTATCAAAAATATGAAATTTTTAATGCTACCAATGCTTTAGAAGCTAAACACTTCACAAAACTGAAACTAGGTAATGACCGCAACGAGTCTCCAGTTTGGTTCAAGTCTAAACCGCATCCAATCTCCACTTGGGTGCAAGTGTAAATTCATTTTAAGTTTAGTTTTAACTAGTTGCTTTTATGTTAAGGATGGTATTGTAATTTTAGAATTTCCACAGTATAAGGATATTTAATAACAATGATTAAAATTATTATAATAATATATTTGATGTTATAATTGTTGATAGATTATATTTTATTGTTAATTTTGTTATTTTATATGGATGTGTGATTTGGGGTTGTAATGTTTCCAGAGAATTGTGGAAAAAGATATAACATATCCGAAAGTGGTTTACAACTTATAATTTCAAGATTAAAGGAAATACTCCCTATCATGTCTTTTAGCTTGAAGAAAACATTTCCCCCATTGAAAGTATGGCTATGACTAGTTATCTTATGCATAAGAAGAAGAAGTTAAACAACATGGAAGCAAGGAGGCTTCATAAAATTGCTTCTAACTCTAGCCTAAACCCCCACTTTAAGCTCAAGCAATGATGGCATAAGGATCACAAGTCTTGGCTAGATCATTGGGGGTAAAGGAGGAGATCATTTTGCAAAATAAAGATAATATTAAAAAAATTACTTCCAAATTTGAGAAATTGTTGGGTGATAAAGAGTTATAGGGAAAAAAGAACTAAGTAATTATAAGTAGGTGATCAACCCCAATCTCAAAAATCAAAATTATCTATATGTCTTGACTAATGTTAAGAAGCGAATTAACATTGCTAAAATAAGAACGAATTCTCATAAGCTTCATAGTCAAATTGGGCATTGGTCAATTCCTAAAACACCCTAAGATGAAAGAGTTTGTCACTTTTGTGATGCTAAGAGATTGAGAGTTTGTCACTTTTGCGATGCTAAGAGATTGAAGATGAAAAGCATTTTCTCTTAGATTGTCTATTCAATATACTCACATTCAATTTGATTTTTAAAATATTTGTCACACTACGAACCTTCTTGATGTTTTAAGTCAACAAAACTATGGTGATCGTGGAACACTTCTCTTAATATTTTTTGAGCATATAAATAAAATGCTAAAGAATTATGACTAATCTCTTACAAGGTCTGATAAACCATATTGGTCTTAATGGACATTAATTATCACCAACATAGATCCATCTTAAGCACGGATCTAGCATGCACAGAGAGGAATCAAATATCTTCAAGTGTAAACCACTTTTAGAGTGCAAAATTTGAAAAAAATATTTGCATCTGTGTGTGTGTATATATATAAGTGCAAACCATTTTTAGAGTGCAAAATTTGAAAAAATATTTGCATATTTCTCTGTGTGTGTGTATATATATATATATATATATATATATATATATATATATATATATATATATATATATATATATATATATATATATATATATATATATATTCATTGTTTAAATTGTATTTTTGAATGCTATATAAAGTACATAACTTAAACTTGTAAGTCAAATCTTTGTTGGATATCAGAGAAAATTGGAAAAAAAAATTACCTAAAAAATAGTGAGACTATTTCAAAGGTTTTAACCATAAAAACTTATTTTCCAGTTGATCTTAAGCACACAGCTAGCTTGTGTTGAGAGGGACCAAATCTCTTTAGGTGCAAACCTCTTTTCAAGTGCAAAATTTGAAAGAAAATTGTACCAGTTTTGATAGATCATAATGAATATGTAGTCTCTCTCTCTATATATATATATATATATCAAAAAAATCTTTGTTGGATTTCAGGGAAAATCGACAAAAAAAATTCCTAAAAAAGACCAAAATGGAAAATAGTGAGATTACATCAAAAGTTGTGACCATAAAAAGTTTTGTTTTCAATTGCTTTGTATGATATTGTTGATGATGTTGGACCCGCCAACATGTAAGGGGATCTCCCCGGTAAGAAGTCCCCATTAGACCTCAGACCGTTTGGTGTAGGAGTCCCAGCAGTGGGTCGTAAGGTAATGCCTTGACTATGATGTCGCACAGAGGCAAGTAAGATAACTCTATCAGTAGCAAGGGTGTGACCGCTATAGTGAGTCAAGGAAGGTGCATGAGAGGTTCTAACACAGGTGGGTTGAGATGAGGGTGAAGGTGAGTTCCAGGTTGAAAGGGATCAGTCCTAACTTGGCTAGGAACACACAACACACAGGCCATACACATCTTCCAGTGGAGCAGTCCACTCAGATGCGGTAGTCACAACATACAAGGTAAGATAACACGTACAACAATCACGGATCAGTCTGAACGAGTGCAATGGTTGTTACAGCAAGGTTCATGTGAAAGGTATGTTTGATGTCCGACAGATCATTCGACATGGATAGGACAACATTAACAGCATATACAACACATTTCCATTAATAGATTATGCATTACAACAAATGAATCAGTTCAGATGTAGAATATAGGTTAAAGAAACATGCCTTACAAGTGTTAAAGATCAGTCTTACAACAGATACAATACATGTGTGAAAATGTGTTGGCTCTTATTATATAAATAAGTGTAAATTCCAATCATACAATACATCTATGTAAACCTGCTAGCCCCAACAATGGAACGTTATAGCCACATATGCTTGCTCCTCCAAAGAGATGAACTAGCTCCGTGTAGTGGAGAAGCCAAGGCGTGTTACAATACTATCCAAGCTCTTTCCAAGAATAGTCTTATCAGAAGCTTCGCTGACCAAGAGCCCTTACAATGAGTTATGAGAGACTATTTATAGCAAAGGGTGGGGTGACCCTTGACATGCCCCTTTGTGACAGTTCAGCTACCCTCATGACTCTTCGCCTACTCTATGACTGTTACATCCAACTATTGACACTTGACATGACTCAACATTACAATGCACATGTACTCATGTGAGACAACATGGCTTGAGCAAGCCATGTAAGACATCATTAACACTCGATCTGTTGTGATGAGACCAACTCTTTGACATGCTTGTGATTGTGAAGGTGGTGAGCTGATGCCAAGCTTGGTCGTCTGTGATGGTGTGCATGCACCTCATGGTGACATCTTGCTGAAGCGAACTCTTTCCTCTGTTGCAACCAATGCATTTGTTCAGCCCCTTCATCAAACTCGTTTGCTAACATGCACATGGTCTCTTGGGTGCAGCTGAACTGACAGCATACAGATTCATAATGTCCATCCTGATCTTCAAGTGTGTGTTGGTGGTCATGCGCATCAACTTGCTAAAGTACATGTTCAGCACCAGTTGGACTTTCTTCTTGTCTTCGCCTTGGTGAGTGTGCTGAATGGGTTGGGTTGCATGTGTGCGCACAATGACATGCACATTGTTGAATCCCTTGCATGTGATCAACAACACTGCTCACCATGTTTGCTCTGTGTTAGCTACTAGGATGAATCTTTAGCTTGTACAGGTGTAGTTTCATCCGTGAGTGCACGTTGCGCCCACTGTTATTCCTGATCCTGTTGCAATTCATTCGTCTGTCTGTGCAGCTTCATGTTCTTCCTTGAGTTGCTGCTTCAGCACATGGAACTCATTCTTTGTTCCATTCCTTGTCTTCGCGCGATCTTCATGTCATACCGTTACCTCATAGCCTGAGTCTCCAAAGTTGCTTTCATCATCAGTGGATCTGCTTGAGCTTGCAACTTTGTTCTGCCTCTATGTTTCCAATAACCTTTCTCTTGCATTCATTACATCCGCTACATTCATTGCATTCGCTGCATTCGATGTGTTCGTTGCATTCGGTATACTGCCTTTAGCTACTGTTCATGATTTTGCTTGCTGTGATGTTGTTGCTATCATATCTTAATGTCCTTGCCTATGAACAAGTTGATATCTTCATGAGAAGGCAAGCTCATAGACATCTAGTTGATTGCATCTCCAGGTGTGTTTTGGACAGTGTCTTCGACTCTGCTCTCTTGGAAACCATTGTACCTGCACTGTTGAGAGGCAAACGAACACCTACAGTACTTGGAGACATGGCAACACTCATGGATAGCAATATTTCAGTCGAAAACCAAAATGAAATTGAGAACTGACTGGAAACATACATGTGTGACTGACCATGAAGGTTGCGCAATTTCCGCCGAGAGGTCAGGAGATCGACTGCCAAGACTGCACAAGGCACAGTCTAAGCTGCTGGAAGACTGAATGACTGCTAGAACTGCGCAATGCATAGTCCATTCTGGCTTCTGACTAATGGGATTGTGCAATTCATAATCTCAGTTGGCAATGGTTGCAAGCTTAGTGACTGCATTGCACAATTTTCTTGGCCAATAATCACTATCCCTCGGGATTAGGAAAAGTAGGCCTGGAGAACAATTGTTGGGCAGAAATGTGCATTTCTAGAGACGAAGGTAGAGCCTTCCCTCTCAAGATTGCGCAATGCTGTCTTGGTGAGGCTCTTGGTGAGGAAGAGTTTGGGCCAACACTGCCCAAACTTGTCGACGGGAAACTGAAAGTGAATGTGAGTGTGAAGCATGTTGATACTAAGTGTAAGCATAAGTGAATGATAATGCATGAAAATGGTGAATGACAGATTTAGAAAATGGAACAACATGCATGTGGGTGAGGCGAGTTGCCGAATCGGTGACCGTTCGTGAAAAACAATTTCATGTATGCGACAACAGTGAGATGTTGAGGAAAACTAAGACGGTGCTAAGACAAGCTAATATACATGTAAATGACAGCAGGCGCTCAAAGAAATCAAGAAAATAGTACTCATACAAGCGAAAACACAAAAAGAAACAAAATTGGAACACAAGGCATGGGAAGCAGGATTACCCCAAAACAACTGAGCTGAATGTGCCAATTTCTCCTAGATGTGATGTGGGATGTTAGAGTTGCAAGGTTGATATGAGGAAAGAGCTCTGCAGCATCCGGTTGATGAGTTTCGATAACATCGAGGTTGTGATGCGAATGCCACAAATATAGGGACAACGACACTTGGTTTGAGGTTTTTGAAATGACCCTTGCATGTAATCTCCAATTGCTAGACATAGATCCCTGAAGCCAAGGATGCCTTTGCATACTACCTTGGGAGAAGTAGCCTATGCATGTAAGTTATTTTTGCTCGATCTCGCAGGGAATCGTTCAACTTAGCTGCACATGCAAGAGACTGCTTGACTGCTTGAAGGAAATGGACATTTTGGGCTAGGAGATGGGCTGACTGCCCAAGAGATTTGCACAATTTCGGGGCAGAGTAGCTGACTGCTGCCTAGATTTGCACAAATTTTGGGCTGAGCAACCCTGCTGGGGAAAATTGTGCAATTCCAGCTGGGAGTGTTGACTGGAAGAATTGCGCAATCTTGGAGCCCAGCAGGTTGCAAGACAGGATTGCGTAATTTCTGGAGGGAAGGCTGGTTACCCTCCAGAAATGCACAATTTTCTTGGGGAAGCTGCTCACCCTGCAGCTGAACCAAGTCCGGGTGAACAACTTGCGAGAGGAATGCATCAAGCTATGATCAACATGCTGCCTTTGTGCAAGCAAAACACTGAAGCTTGTGAATTTGACAAAGCAAGGCAAAATTTTGGAGGGTGGTTGTAGCCGCTACAACAGATATATACACTATTTTTTAAACAATATATAATATATATGCATAGTTGACATAATTTTTTTTTACATAATATATGCTTATTTTTTAATGTTATATAGAGTACAGAGGTTAAACTTGTAAGTTCAAAAAATATTTGTTAGATTAAAGGGAAATTTGATATATATATATATATATATATATATATATATATATATATATATATATATATATATATATATATATATATATATAGATAGTGAGACTAATTCAAATGTTTTAACCATAAAAAAAAATAAATAAATAAATAAATAAAATAAAATAAAATCTTTTTTGGATTGTTTTATATGACATGCATAATCTTTTTTAAACAATACATAATATATACATAGTCGACATTAAAATATTTTACATAACATGGGCATTGAGACATTGTATTTATGGACTACATTGTCCACATTAAAATTATTTTTTTGTTATTAATATGTTTTTAAGTATACGCATAAGGTTTAAACATCTTTCTCTTTAATTTTAATTACTTTATCTCTTTTTAAAGTTGATATGAAATTATATTATATCATGTGGACATTGCAATATTTTTTTTATGACTGCTAGTGAGTGAATTATGAGGTTGGGATTATTGATGTTTTATAGTGATTTCAATTAAAACTCATGAGGTGTAGACCAATTGGTTTGTGTGAGGTTTATTCCATTGGGTTATAATATCAACAACCAATAAAGTAACCATAATGAGGTTAAAATTATTGATTTTTATAATGCTTTAAAAAAAAAGAATAATGGTGATACACAATTTCTTATGTCTATAGCTTATGAAAGACTCTTATAAAGGACCCCTTTTGTAATATTTTGAATACAATTTGCTTATGAAATGGGGAAGTATATGTAAACAATATGGGATTATCTTTTATAATTGTAGAATAAAGGATATATTCTTAGCGTGTGGGAAATATAATATTATGTGAAGATGTAATATGTATTTGAAAAATGTAATTTTATTTTTAATTATGAATATAAATTAGGATATTTTTCCTCTTCTCCATAGAATACAAAAATAAAAAATAAAAAATTACTTTCAACATTTTTTTTGTCTTTGAATACAATAAACACATGCATATTAAAAAATGAAATTGTCACATCCTCTCAATCTTTGAGATTTTCTCCATGTATGCCTCATTTATGCATCAATTAAGTCACAATCACTTAGTGAATTAGTCGACACAATTCACCAAATACAAGAAATTTGAGGAGCAATCATTGTACAGAGATTACTCACAAAACTATGCATATTATTCATACCAAAACCAAATTACAAGCCATATAAATAGTGCTCATGAGATCCAACACATTCCAAAGAAGGAATTGCTTGTTGAAAGAATCTCTCAATAAAATCAACAAACTGATCTACCAATTTACTAATGTGACCATTATTTCAAAGTCCCCCCTTTAATTCTTACATTTACATCATTACAAGGATTAATACAAAAGATGACAAATTACAATTCATATGTCACAACTGTCTGACTGGCCTTCCTCGCACTTAAGTCTCATGGACAATGCTCTATTCACCACCACAATCTTTGAGATTCCCATTCAACTCATTTAAGACATAATCATCTCTAATCATCTTTGATGAATTTTGTATAATTGACGCTTCTCGATCTCTTGAAGGACAATCTCGATATTGGATTGTATCCAGTAGTCAATTATGCAACTGACCTTTCTACACACATGGATCTCATTTCTCTTGAATCTCGAAGAACAAAAAGATCCATCAGCGAATAACAGATTCACACAATAAAATTAATGATACGTTCTCTCGACACCGAAGAACATCGAGAACTACTAATTTGCATTATATTTCTCTGTCAATTAATTGGTTCCGCACTTTTTACAATCAAACAAATGACTTAAAAAAGAAGACAATAAAACCCATAAAAACAAAACCAATCATAGTCCATAACTGCTCTCCTCTATTCCACTTTGTGTAATGTGAACAATGCTCTTCAAAATTGGTTCCTTCAAACTATGTAGTTGGAGAAAATTGATTGAAACAAATAATCTGGAAAAATCGCCTTGCTCATAGCATATAAAGGAAAATAAAGGGATGCTAACGAATCCAAACCAACTCCCGGGTTATATAGAATAGATCTTTGTCCATTTCATTGTAGAGATGAAACCCAGCCTTGATGACGCAGTTTCAAAGGTGAATTAAAGCCCCATTTATAGACGAAGAGGGCGGAAGAAGGCACTATGCACACATGAGCCAAAAGATAGTTGACCGCTCTAAAAATCATTGGCAATCATTTGATCCCATTTGTTGTTTTCGTAACTAGTTGACTGATATAGTCATCCATGTGGGTTGTTCATTACAAAGTTGAATTTATGTCACATTTATGTCAACAGAATTTTGCATAAAACTATGGTAAGGCACCTATTTACAACGAAGTTGTCTTTAGTGAGTCTTTTTGGAAGCTTTGCTGGTGGGTTTTTTCCAGTCAAATTTCTCTAAAATCCGGCAACAATTTATTGAAATCGCAAGTTTGATAGCTAATTTCTGCACAATCAAAGCGTCCTAGGGGTTTTTCAGGGTGTTGAATCCAAATATGCAGTTAAAAAACCATTTTCAATAATACAAATCAAGATTTAACCTCAATTGTGTCCGCTAGGTTCCGTCACTGGAATCTCCAAAAAGTCACAATAAAGACAATTCCATTGACAACATTCCATAAAAAATAATTCCACATGTAATAAATTTTATTCATCCCATAAAAGCGACCACAATCACCAATAATCGTGATTCTCTCAGGAAACCTCAAAGGAGCGAGAGCTAACATGGTCTTGAAGCTCAGGACTTCACTTATTACAATCTGATGGGGATCGCATCTTTTATAGTATGTTATCACAAAATCAGGTGCTGAAGGCTGCCAATCAGCAAGATTCTGTGTAACTATTTCAAACCAGGCTTTAGACTAAGGCTTAGCCTCCTTAGTCAGAGAGGGCTCTCTCACAGACTATGAATATTGACTAATGACAAGGAAAGATGGCTAACTCTTAAAAAACACATGAAAAATAAGCTGGTTGGACAAATATCAAAGTGATTCCCATTGGGCTTATGGAGTCTCACACATCTCAGCAAACAAAAAAAACACTATCCTTTCATAGAAATCAGGGCTCTTTACATCTAATGTTCAAACACAACTTACATAAAACACAGTCTGCCAAAGCATACAGGAAGTCAGAGCATGATACATGAGTTCTGAGTGATTATGCCATAACAAGACTGTAAAAGAACATTAAGAGAATAAACCACCATACATTTGAACAATAAGATCTATTGAGAATCCTGAGAAGAAACAACAGCTATTTGCATTACTGAAATTTGCTTTACATAAACCAAAATAGACTTGTTCTTTATCAAAACATCCAACCCCAATTATATCCAGGTCTGATCCATATATAGGAATACATGCTTAACCACCTCGAGCTTCCTCCTCCAGCATGAGGGGAGCTCGAAGGCTGCTATTAACTACCCCTATCTACTGTTTAACTAATTCATTAATTACATAAGTGCTAAACTGTAATTACAAAGAGTCCTAATTTAATCAAAACTCAAACTTCATCCTCCTCGCAGCTTTGACACCTGGCTTTCTCTTCGTTCAGCTGAGATGGCATCAGTTGAGATGGCATGAGATGGCATAAGATGGGCAATTAATGTCCCATGCTGGCTTTGAATACCGAAGGCTTTGATCTGTTCTGTATTGGCTGAAAATATCCCTAAATTTTCGGTTCTGGTCCCCCATCACCGAGTATGCAGCAGTGGATACTTTAATTCTTTAATAACCCAAGAGAATAGGGTAACACCATGCTCCTGATATGCTGGAGGCTTCCTTGGTAGACAGGTGTGCCAACCAAAACTTTTCGTATGTAGCTCTACTCCAAACCCTAATCACCGAGAATAAAGTGGCTTTATAACCAAAAATCTTAAACTTAGGTTAAAAGATTTCACCTTTTGTTAAAGGTACACCTGGCAAATGTTGAATGGCTGTAGCAGCTTCCTTTGATCCCTTTCATGTCACTGAGGTGTTCCCTTTGCAAATTTCTGATTCTTCCTTCAAACTGTTTGCCTGCGTTTTAAAAACAACACCTACAGCAGTTTCGCAATTTCGTAGCGCGCTACGAAACTGCGAAACTGTTGTAAACAATTTCCATTTCCCTTGAGATTTTTACTGCTCTGCCACCTTTCGCGCAGCCCATTCTCAATAAGTGTCTGATGTGTCTCTGTAAGACCAAGCTCCCAAGGACCACCTGCATGTTTGATAGAACTTATTGGACTTGCTCCAGTGCCCCCATCATGTCCTGATATCTGTATTATATCAGCATTGCCTTTTGCAACTCCAGAGGCAACAGTTCCAATTTCAGCCTCTGCTACAAACTTGACAGAAACCTTTGCCATTGGATTGACCTGGTGAAGGTCAAACATCAATTGCGCAAGGTCCTCAATAGGGTAGATATCATAATGTGGAGGAGGTGATATCAGAGGTACACCAGATTTAAAGTTACGCAATCTTGCTATGTAAGTGCTGACTTTCTTTCCAGGCAGTTGCCCTCCTTCGCCTGGCTTTGCTCCTTGTGCAATCTCGATCTCCAACTGATCTGCATTAACTAGGAAGGTTGGAGTAAACCAAACCGACCTGAAGCAACCTGTTTAATTGCACTAGTGGCAGTGTCACCATTTCGAAGACCTTTAAGGTGTGGAAATATTGATGAATATCCATCAACTACATCTGATAGAGGTCTCCAACGCACAGGATCCTCACCACCTTCCCCTGAATTTGATTTTCCTCCTATTCTGTTCATTGCCACGGCAATCGATTCATGTGTTTCCCTTGAAATAGCACCAAGTGACATGCCCCCAGTGCAAAAGCGCTGCACAATTTCTGAAGCTGGTTCGACCTTCTCAACAGAAATAGAAGGCCGATCACTTGCAAATTCTAGGAGGTCACGAAGGACATTTACTGGCTGGTTAGCAAAGTGTTGCTGGTAGACTGAAAATGCGTTTTCATTTTTCTCACGAAAAGCTTTATGTAACAATTTTGACATCTCTGGATTATTGCCGTGATATTCACCTCCAGGTCTAAACTGTAGAAAGCCGAAGTTTTCAAGCCTCCTAGCAGTATCCTCAGAGAAGGCTTTCACCCAAAATGACAATGATTCACGTGCCAGCTCATCCATAATAAAAGGCATCCCAATTTAAAGTGCCGCGTGCTCATTACCCCGCTCTGATGGTATGCGGAAAGTCCATTTCATAAGCCACGACATCTCACCATTGCGGCCTTTAGCTAAAAGTGCATTTTCTATGTATATAACAGCTTTAGGGAGTGACTGCATTTTCCTATTACTAGCACCTTTTGGAAAGAAACAATAACCATGTCTCCAGTATGCATGGTGGCATGTTCACAATTCATCAAACAGTAGTTTCATTATTTGCAGAATATATTTAATTTGTGAACCTATCGGCCTATGAATCCTGAATTCCAGAAACCATAAACCAAACTAAAAATCACCTTCTTTTTTGATGGACAACAGTTGATTATAATCCTCTGTAGTAAACTCATAAAAGTCATCTGGCACATCTGGAATCGGTTTTGGGTTATGTGAATTTCTAGCAGCCGGACTAAGAAAAACAAGTACTTCCCGTCTTAGAGATAAACTCAAGTGTGTTGCCCGCAAAAACCATTTTCTTTAACTGGAATCAATAGACTGGCCCTTCCATAAAGAAAAACAAGCTGGATCTTTTTCAAGATTGAGAAGTTCAAATGACAAATGTGGTGACTGTATAAAAATCAATCTTTCAACATGAAGTCTTGCCCCTGTGAAGCAGTTATCAACAATTTTGCAAATGTCTTGATCTAGCTTTGCTGCATCTACCGGAATTGTAAGGTCAATCTCCTTGAGACTGAAGTAAAGGGCGTTCACTGAAGTATCAGGTAAAACATCACCAGGATTTACCACAATGCCATCAGCCACAAAAGAAGTAATTCTTAAACATGATTCCTCTTGAAGATTAATCTTAATGGGCTGCAACTGAACAACTGTTTGTGATAGACCAAAAAAGCTCTGGTGTGGCTCTAAACCCTGCAGTGTCAATAGTAGTAAGCACCATTCGGGCAGAAACCTTATCATTAGGTGGAAGTAAATTAGAAAAATACCTCACAAACGACCCAAAGTAATGACCTGATTTATTGTTTGAACAAATCCCCAATTTCGTAGCACGCTACGAAACCACCTAAACATGTAGCGCTGCGAAAACACTTTGTCCTTAAGCTAGTCTGAGCAATTTTTGGAAACAGAATTTTCAGTGATAACAGTGGCTCCACTTGGGATAGTGTGCCCTTGTGGTACACTAAGAACTCGCAGGTCCAGTGCCTTATAAAATTTATTTGACAAACATCTTCTTTAATTTCCTTGGGCCTTCACCTCGGGCTTTAGCTGGATGATCACTGTAGGAGAAAGAAAACTACATCTACTAAAAAAAATGCTCAGTCAACCTTGAGCTTATTTGCAATTTCCTACCTACCTACCCTATCAATTTCAAACTTCTTTCAGCTCAATCAATATGAAATTTCCAATGTAGCCAATCATTTATCTTATCTAACACTTGAATTCTTTGGCTATGCTTGAAACAAAAATAAATCAGATACTGAAGTAACCGAGGCAGCATGAGATGTAACTGTTCTTCAACATGAAAATATAACTGGAAGCCGCCTGAACAGTAAATCTTTTCCATGTATTCAGCTATAACGTCAAAAAACACATGGTTAGTTTGCTGATTCTCAAAACTTTCTGTATCTTTAGACAACTTATCTTCAGCCACACCAAATTTATTTGATATGCTATCCAACTGCCTTTCTGAATGATGCTCACAAACAATGTAATTTTCCTCACTATTATGATTATTATTTGAAGAAAGCTGCTGCAAGGAATTACAAAATTGAACAAGCTTTTCCTCTGCCTGAGGGTCGTAAAAGCTATCTTCCAGTACTTCTTCTTGCTGTTTGCAATCAATTTCATCTTCAGAATACTGCTGCATCTCTTCATTCATATCAAGGGATGAAACACGGTTTTCACAAGTGAACCCCTGCTGCTCCTCATGCTGCGTTTCATGGGATGATATACTTTCTCCTTGGTGCTGAAATGCATTGTTATGGAGAGCCTCTAAAATTTCTTCATCCATAAATTCATCATCACCATAACAATCCTCCAAATACTGAATAAGATTTAAAGAATGCCTACAGCAATCTTTGAGCAGCAATAAAGAAGGATAACATTCTTTATACATTTCATAGAACACATCATGGAAATCAGCAAGAGAATATATTGAACCATTTTCCACACTTTTATACCAAGACCATGCTTTTCCTTCTAAAGTGGTCATAAACATCTTCATGAGACAATCCTCAGGGAAATGAACCTTAAGACTGCGTACATGCATATGGAATTTAACCAAATGGAGAGCAGCATCATCCTTCTTTTCATCTTTAAATATTGGAAGATCATCTAACCAATCAACCTTTGGCAAAGGATTTGGAAAACCAGGGATATGAGACCGATCCATAGGAGCATACCTGGCATTCATTCTTGCAGTAGAATCCATCTTGAAACTTCATCAAGCTACTGATCTTCTAGCAGTGGAGTCACCTTCCAATTTCTTATTTGATGTGTGGAGTCGCCAAGGTAGTTTTGCAGCCTCAAATAGATGTCTGAGCTCCTGCTACCTTCAGAAGTTCAGCTTCATGATTTCGGGAATGAGTAATCTTCAGGCTCCCGGCAGACGCACCAAAATGTTATCACAAAATCAGGTACTGAAGGCTGCCAATCAGCAAGATTCTGTGTAACTATTTCAAACCAGGCTTTAGACTAAGGCTTAGCCTCCTTAGTCAGAGAGGGCTCTCTCACAGACTATGAATATTGACTAATGACAAGGAAAGATGGCTAACTCTTAAAAAACACATGAAAAATAAGCTGGCTGGACAAATATCAAAGTGATTCCCATTGGGCTTATGGAGTCTCACACATCTCAGCAAACAAAAAAAACACTATCCTTTCATAGAAATCAGGGCTCTTTACATCTAATGTTCAAACACAACTTACATAAAACACAGTCTGCCAAAGCATACAGGAAGTCAGAGCATGATGCATGAGTTCTGAGTGATTATGCCATAACAAGACTGTAAAAGAACATTAAGAGAATAAACCACCATACATTTGAACAATATGATCTATTGAGAATCCTGAGAAGAAACAACAGCTATTTGCATTACTGAAATCTGCTTTACATAAACCAAAATAGACTTGTTCTTTATCAAAACATCCAACCCCAATTATATCCAAGTCTGATCCATATATAGGAATACATGCTTAACCACCTCGAGCTTCCTCCTCCAGCATGAGGGGAGCTCGAAGGCTGCTATTAACTACCCCTATCTACTGTTTAACTAATTCATTAATTACATAAGTGCTAAACTGTAATTACAAAGAGTCCTAATTTAATCAAAACTCAAACTTCATCCTCCTCGCAGCTTTGACACCTGGCTTTCTCTTCATTCAGCTGAGATGGCATCAGCTGAGATGGCATGAGATGGCATAAGATGGGCAATTAATGTCCCATGCTGGCTTTGAATACCGAAGGCTTTGATCTGTTCTGTATTGGCTGAAAATATCCCTAAATTTTCGGTTCTGGTCCCCCATCACCGAGTATGCAGCAGTGGATACTTTAATTCTTTAATAACCCAAGAGAATAGGGTAACACCATGCTCCTGATATGCTGGAGGCTTCCTTGGTAGACAGGTGTGCCAACCAAAACTTTTCGTATGCAGCTCTTCTCCAAACCCTAATCACCGAGAATAAAGTGGCTTTATAACCAAAAATCTTAAACTTAGGTTAAAAGATTTCACCTTTTGTTAAAGGTACACCTGGCAAATGTTGAATGGCTGTAGCAGCTTCCTTTGATCCCTTTCATGTCACTGAGGTGTTCCCTTTGCAAATTTCTGATTCTTCCTTCAAACTATTTGCCTACGTTTTAAAAACAACACCTACAGCAGTTTCGCAATTTCGTAGCGCGCTACGAAACTGCGAAACTATTGTAAACAATTTCCATTTCCCTTGAGATTTTTACTGCTCTGCCACCTTTCGCGCAGCCCATTCTCAATAAGTGTCTGATGTGTCTCTGTAAGACCAAGCTCCCAAGGACCACCTGCATGTTTGATAGAACTTATTGGACTTGCTCCAGTGCCCCCATCATGTCCTGATATCTGTATTATATCAGCATTGCCTTTTGCAACTCCAGAGGCAACAGTTCCAATTTCAGCCTCTGCTACAAACTTGACAGAAACCTTTGCCATTGGATTGACCTGGTGAAGGTCAAACATCAATTGCGCAAGGTCCTCAATAGGGTAGATATCATGATGTGGAGGAGGTGATATCAGAGGTACACCAGGTTTAAAGTTACGCAATCTTGCTATGTAAGTGCTGACTTTCTTTCCAGGCAGTTGCCCTCCTTCGCCTGGCTTTGCTCCTTGTGCAATCTTGATCTCCAACTGATCTGCATTAACTAGGAAGGTTGGAGTAAACCAAACCGACCTGAAGCAACCTGTTTAATTGCACTAGTGGCAGTGTCACCATTTCGAAGACCTTTAAGGTGTGGAAATGTTGATGAATATCCATCAACTACATCTGATAGAGGTCTCCAACGCACAGGATCCTCACCACCTTCCCCTGAATTTGATTTTCCTCCTATTCTGTTCATTGCCACGGCAATCGATTCATGTGTTTCCCTTGAAATAGCACCAAGTGACATGCCCCCAGTGCAAAAGCGCTGCACAATTTCTGAAGCTGGTTCGACCTTCTCAACAGAAATAGAAGGCCGATCACTTGCAAATTCTAGGAGGTCACGAAGGACATTTACTGGCCGGTTAGCAAAGTGTTGCTGGTAGACTGAAAATGCGTTTTCATTTTTCTCACGAAAAGCTTTATGTAACAATTTTGACATCTCTGGATTATTGCCGTGATATTCACCTCCAGGTCTAAACTGTAGAAAGCCGAAGTTTTCAAGCCTCCTAGCAGTATCCTCAGAGAAGGCTTTCACCCAAAATGACAATGATTCACGTGCCATCTCATCCATAATAAAAGGCATCCCAATTTAAAGTGCCGCGTGCTCGTTACCCCGCTCTGATGGTATGCGGAAAGTCCGTTTCATAAGCCACGACATCTCACCATTGCGGCCTTTAGCTAAAAGTGCATTTTCTATGTATATAACAGCTTTAGGGAGTGACTGCATTTTCCTATTGCCAGCACCTTTTGGAAAGAAACAATAACCATGTCTCCAGTATGCATGGTGGCATGTTCACAATTCATCAAACAGTAGTTTCATTATTTGCAGAATATATTTAATTTGTGAACCTATCGGCCTATGAATCCTGAATTCCAGAAACCATAAACCAAACTAAAAATCACCTTCTTTCTTGCTGGACAACAGTCGATTATAATCCTCTGTAGTAAACTCATAAAAGTCATCTGGCACATCTGGAATCGGTTTTGGGTTATGTGAATTTCTAGCAGCCGGACTGAGAAAAACAAGTACTTCCCGTCCTAGAGATAAACTCAAGTGTGTTGCCCGCAAAAACCATTTTCTTTAACTGGAATCAATAGGCTGGCCCTTCCATAAAGAAAAACAAGCTGGATCTTTTTCAAGATTGAGAAGTTCAAATGACAAATATGGTGACTGTATAAAAATCAATCTTTCAACATGAAGTCTTGCCCCTGTGAAGCAGTTATCAACAATTTTGCAAATGTCTTGATCTAGCTTTGCTGCATCTACCGGAATTGTAAGGTCAATCTCCTTGAGACTGAAGTAAAGGGCGTTCACTGAAGTATCAGGTGAAACATCACCAGGATTTACCACAATGCCATCAGCCACAAAAGAAGTAATTCTTAAACATGATTCCTCTTGAAGATTAATCTTAATGGGCTGCAACTGAACAACTGTTTGTGATAGACCAAAAAAGCTCTGGTATGGCTCTAAACCCTGCAGTGTCAATAGTAGTAAGCACCATTCGGGCAGAAACCTTATCATTAGGTGGAAGTAAATTAGAAAAATACCTCACAAACGACCCAAAGTAATGACCTGATTTATTGTTTGAACAAATCCCCAATTTCGTAGCACGCTACGAAACCACCTAAACATGTAGCGCTGCGAAAACACTTTATCCTTAAGCTAGTCTGAGCAATTTTTGGAAACAGAATTTTCAGTGATAACATAGTATATCATGCTCACTTGCAATCCTGTAAGGTGAACGAAATCAATTCTTAAGCACTGGATCAAATTCATTTTACCGTTTGTTTCCACGGCACTGCTAGAAAAGTAAAACAAGGATTCATGGATTTACAACGATGGTTATAGTAAACCCATTGTGCTCCATCGGGAGATGCTTGGCAGACTTGGCAGAAGGGATTTGATGGTTCATTTCAACACTGGAAAATGGTGACATGAGGCTCAACTCCCAATTCCCATTTCGCTTCACAAGGCTGCACTCTATAGTGTAAGTCATTTCCCTTTCAACAGAAGATCGTGGACCAAGTGGACCACACGTGAAGGCCACTACCTCAATTGAGCACGATTGAAAATAAATAAAACATATTTGAACAATACCCTCTTCTCAACTTTGACGTATCAATGCTCGTTGCCTCTCTAGCCAATATTTAAAAAAGCTCTGCTATCGAGGTCACAACTCACCGATTTGTTGGTCAATTAGAATTCAAAGCACCGATCTGCCAAAATAGAGGTTAGATATAATGACAAAATACCCAGCCGAGTTCACCAAAGTGTTACCATGACTCTGCAAGAAATATACACATTTGTGGACAGACCACACCACGCTTCTGATGTGCCACCTCAATCCAGTAGCTCTGCAATGAGATCGGAGCATCCACACAGTTTGATCCATGATCAAACTACACAGTTCGATCTCCACCGGAACTGATGTGATCCATGAACCGTTCAATATCCACCGATGCGTAGATACCATGACCTGTTATTTTTCACTGGCATAAACCGATTAATTAAATAATTCAACGATGCATAAACCGATTAATTAAATAATGCGGTTAACGTCCTCATCATTTGGGCAACCATCATCAACATTAACACAGAGCAGTGCAGGCCTCTGACAGCCTCTTCTTCATCATTCTTCCATTCAATTTCATCCTTTTGGGAATAAGGATATCTGTAAGGCCTTATGTTTGTGGGAATACTTCCTGGAATCAAATAAATAGCATGATTATGATCAAGAATAGGTGGGACACCTTTGGGAGTCTCAAATACATTGGAACAATTGTCCAAAACGTTTTTGAGATCTGGAGAAATAGATGATTTTGATGTGGGAACCTCTAGTGAACATAATTGTGAAATTACGCCCCGTTGTTCTTTCTTTAGAAGCTTTTTCATCCTATTAGAGTTGATTGTATTTCCCAGTTTCCCTGCAATACCCCTTAATTCAAGTTCATTTCCTTCCCAAAAAAAATTCAAGAAAAGTTCTTGAAAATTAAAAGCTATCATACCCAAAGATTGTAGCCATTAGACTCCTAGTACAACATCTGCACCACCAATTGGAATGGAAAGCATTGGACTATTCAAGACATATTCTCCCATGGATAGCTTGATATTATGGCACTTTCCAGAGCAATTTATGGTTCCTCCATTTTCAACCATTACTTGACACT
This sequence comes from Pinus tabuliformis, assembly GCA_031772625.1. NCBI lineage: Eukaryota > Viridiplantae > Streptophyta > Pinopsida > Pinales > Pinaceae > Pinus > Pinus tabuliformis. The sequence goes on from CM062812.1 coordinate 57,002,705, forward strand.
CTCGTGTTGGATATAGGAAGCAATTCAATTCCTTAGCTATCTTACAATGAATAAAATTATGGGTACTACCCGAATCAATCAACACTATTACCTTTTTCTTCTTGATATACCCTTCAATCTTGAGAGTTTGAGGAGTGGTAATTCTTGTCAATGCATTACAAGATATTGTCAGATTCATTTCTTTTTTCTCTTGGATTGGTTCTTAGTGTATATCCTTTTCTTTTGACGTTTCTTGTTCCTTTTCTTGTTCCTCTTCCCCATCTATGTAAATTAATTTCTTCTCAACACACTTATGACATTTAGTGTATTCTATATCACAATTGTAACAAAGCCATTTTTCTATTTTTATTCCAACTGTTGTGGTGTCAACCTTGTAGGTGGTGAAAGGTTAGGAGCAACAACACTTCCATCTTTATAGTTATGAGTGGTAGGCTTCCTTGTTGCCATAATTTTTCTTTCAATTTTTCTTGCCAACCTATATGCCTTCTCCAAGGAATCAGGTTCCCAAAGGAAAACCTCATGTTGGATGTAATCATTTAAAGTACCTATGAATATTTCAATCCTATGCTTCTCTAGAATATCATCTACCCTTATATTCAATTTTTGTAACCCTTATATTCAATTTTTAGAAGTCCTCAATGTGCTCTTCCATTGAACCCTTTTGTTTGAGATTTATCAATTGGCTAAAGAAGGTGTTGCTCTTTGTATCCTCATAATGTGCTATAATTTCCTCCGTGAAAATTAACCAGGTGACAAGTTGTTTATGACAACAAATCCATACCATACAAAATAATTCAGTTCTAAATATAAAGATGCAATACATACCTTTTGTGGTGGTTGCACATCATGTAGATCAAAATATTTCTCCATTTGTAGTATCCAAGTTACCGGATCCTTGCCATAAAATTTCCTCATATCTATATCTGGAATATGGTGGGTCTTCAATCCAGCATTGGAGTCTATGAAATCATGATTAACATTTATTTGTTATCATCATGAGTTTCCTCTACTACCTTTTCGACATTAGGAAGGCTTTCTTGTAGTGACTTTGTCCCACCTTCCTTCAAACCTTCCATGTCTTTCTTCAAATCTTCCTTGTTTCCATTCAATTTTTCTTATATACCATTTGTCTTATTGAACATATCTTTGATCACATTCTTCAAATTATCCCTCCAATTTTGCTTACTAGGTGTTTCTATTTTCTTAATTCGAGTGATTAGTTTTTTTGTTTTTAGGATCTCGATCTTGAATCTGTTGTATCTCTGAAATTTGGCATCTCCAAGGTCTGAAACTACGAAATGTGGTAGCCCTCTACATTCTCTTTCCAATGCCACCAATCTGATCAAAATTGGATTCTCCAAGAAAGATTTATGCCAAATCTCCCAAGATGGCCTGATTATATACCTTTTCAGTAGAGTGAAGTTGTATGAAGTTCCACGTGTCACTATTTTGACCTTCGGATCTAAAAAATATACACAGAACAGTCAATTCCATCCTCTTTCTATAACTTGTTACGAAATTTAAATATGATGCTGAGAGAGAACGTTATGATGATTTTCCCAAGGTCACCTGTTTGGGATGTAATTCAGGAGCCTACAAAAATCCTAAACGTCTTCGACCATATCTTCGAAAATATAGAGAAAAAAATTTGAAATTTGGGCCCAAGATTCATTAAGATTTCGGCTAAAATGGATTTTAATTATAGCGTCTAAACCTTTGTAAAAAAAAAGTATAGCTAAATTTCCACGATGACCTATTTGAGATGGAATTCTGTAGCTTGCAAAAACCCTAAATTCCTCAAATCATATCTCTGAAATTATAGCGAGACAAGATCGGAAATTCAGACTTGAGGTTCAGAACGATTTCAGCTCAAATGGATTTTTCTTTTAGCTTCTGAAAATTCGTATATAAAAATTTATGGCGAAAATTCCATGATGACCTGTTTGGAGAAGCGAAACCCTATAATCCAAAGCTCTGATACCAAATGTTATGAAACTAGCTCACAAAAAGATAGAAAATATAGATCAACGACTTCAAAAACAGCCTCTTCGAGGGGGAAACCTCCTTTACATTACAAATGAACAATTCTTGCATGATACAAATGATAAGACCTCCTTTCTATATATAGGATTCTAAGGGGTCCCAATACAATCAGAGCCTACATAACAATAATATTGTAGGGGCACAACAATAACAATAGTGGGCTTCTATGGGGCATAATAATAACAACATGGAGACTATATGGGCACAATAACACAATAAGGGGGTTTCACTAATAACAATATGGGGTTACACTAGTAGTATAGGGACCTAACAGAGCTTCACTTGGAGACTACCTCTGGAAAAACGCTCTACATCTCATCATTAAACATCATGAATATATATATAGTTTACAAGAAAATAGGAGAGTTAGAACAACGTCCTCAAAAGTAGGAACTAAATCCTAATCTAAGGCTCACACATAACAAATAAACAAAATCTCTCGAAGAATACATTTCTCCATTAATTTCAACAGAGCATACAATAACTTCCTTTTAAACTTGTTATTATAAAGAATGAACGAAAGCAGCCATAGCGTAACTTACTATTATAAATAATTAATGAAAGAAGCCATAGTGTAATGGCTTGAAGGAACCTATTACGAATTAATATAGGAATTGGAGAAAATAAATAAAGAATTAATGGAAACATCCATAGCGTAACTTGCTATTATAAAGAATTAATGAAAGCAGCGATAGCATAATTGCTTGAAGGAACCTATACCGAATTAATACGGGAATTGGAGAAAATAAATTGAGGCCACCACAACGAAAGAACTTCTTGACACAACGGTGAGAGTCATCTATTATTTTTGTCTTGTACTCACAATCATGCACAGCAAAATAAACCAAAAATAAATATCAAATTCAACACATCAGCAATCAGGAAACATTCTCACACACAAACTACCCTATGTACAAAACATCAAATCTCACATCTCTTTCATTCTCCTAAGCCCTCCCGTGACGGAGTCAGGCTCAGACCTACTCTGATACCAACAAGAAAATTGGAGGAGCAGTCATTGTACAAATATTACTCACAAAACTATACATATTACTCACACCAAAACCAAATTACAAGTCATATAAATAATGCTCATGAGATCCAACAGATTCTAAAGAAGGAATTTCTTGACGAGAGAATCTCTCAACAAAACCAACAAACTAATCTACATATTTACCAATGTAAGAATTATTTCCAAATCATATAAAATGTTATATTATTAATTTTATTACTTTGGGTTAGAAATAATATCCAATCTCTACATTTAATGTGTGTGTCAACCAAAATTTCTCCTTATCAAATTGAAATGAACATGTTAGACTCATAGGGGACATGTCTCTTCCTTACAAGATGTGTAATACATAGAGATAATCCATAATATATTTAAAATGTATGAAACTTTATAACTTGAATCTAATTTCTTTTGTTGATAATAAACATTGTTGTGAGAGGATATTTTATAGTCATAAAAGCAATTTCAAGTTATGCCACATGTTAAAACAATCTATATATTTTGAGTAATTTATGTATTTTTTTGAAACTTCTTAATATTTTGCACATGGAATCAATGTTTTTGGCAACCCTTAACTCCCATTAGAGAGGAGTTAGATCATGAAACCTAATAAATGAACCATTCTATTATAGTAGCACTATAGAGTTTTTTTATTTCATTTAAATAATGCAATAGAATAATCAATTTTATTACACAATAGTTTGAGATTCTAGAATTGAAATATATGTTGTGATTTTAATGTTATAGTTGTTGCTACAAGATTTTGTCTAAAATGGTTTTGGTGGATATTATGAATGAGATTATTCGATCCAAGATATAATTTCAATGAGAATGGCGATCAATCAAAGACTAACCAATTATGAGTATATAAGTATTATTAAATAAATTGTTAGATTGAAAAAAAAAAAAGTTTGGATCAAAGTCCCATGTCTAAATATGCTTGAATGAGACTAAAATTTAGAGTTGTCAAAGGAGGGAAGAGAAATAAGGATTCTTTATACCCAAGGCTCAATAGAATAAGAAGTCAAAGAGAAAGATGACATGTCTAAGGAAACAATCGATCGATAGAGGTACCAAATACATTATTAGAAAAAATAGCAATGAAGAAGCATGTTAATTGATAACACTATTGATAAGGTCAATGATGAAGTTGTCACACTATTTTAATAGTTGCTATATGCATTAGGATTATCAAACACCATTAAAATAAGATTGTGGAAAATATAGCTTCAATGACATGCCTCCAAGTTGGGTGTTAGAGGATGTATGCATTTGAGGTTTGATAAGGGTAGAGGTGTGCCCATTTTTTAACTTGGTGTATGCTTAGTTGTAGAGAGGGTGTTGGAATAAATCTCCAACATCGACATATCATGTGTTTTACTAATTTTTTATTGTGATTCAGCAAGTGTTAGTTGAAAAGGTGTGGGTTGTCATATTTAAGTGAACAAATGTTGGAGGAGAAGAGGATTGAGGTCTCATTGTTGAAAATGGCAACAAGAAAATCCTGATTTAATTTTCCCTTGAATTAAATTAGGACAAAAATTTGTAATTCCACATCACAAGACAACTTGTGAGACTTAACTAAGTTAATTTGACTTAGTTGGTTCAATTAATTTGAGTTGAGGGTCTAACTTGAGTCATTTAGAATGGAAATAAATTATCTCGGGTGATGGTAGCTTATCTCTGAGAAGAGATGTGGCTACTAAATGCCTCTAAAATGCGTTACAATGAGGCTCTAGGGCCTATTAATTATTGAACAACAAGGGAAAACCCTAAACAACCAAAATCCTAACCCCAGGAGATGGAACGCCAAGAGTTTGTGGGCCCCATTAGGGTTAGTTGGCTAGCCAACTTCCCGGGGTCGTAGCTTGGTCATATTATCTCCGTTTGGCGCATACGATACCTTGTTGGAAAGGTCTCTTTTAATACTATAGGATTTGCGATAGGCTCGTAGACAACTATGAGCCTACTGCGGACCTCAAAAGAACACCATTTAGGGGGTCAAAACTACTCCAGAAGTTTAGGACCCGAAAAACTACTAAAAATAGTAAATGTTGAAATAAACAAGGAAACATATGAAAATGGTTGGAGGTCAAGCTGTAATAGGCAGGTGGCCACCAATATCCACCTGGATCAGTCCTCCCTCCTTAGGAAGCAATGGTCCCCATAGCATGTAGAGCCTCCATGATGTGAGAAAACTTTTGTTGAACCTTGTCCCTGGTGAACCACTTGCCCTCGTGAAGGAGTTGGCCTGCTTTGAAAACTCGATATAACTAGATCATCTGTTGGTGAGTGTTCTTGATCTGTGTATCCATTATCTAATCAGTTGTGGCCTATTTCATGCAGTCTGGGTTCAGCTCTGTTTGTGTGAGTTGTTCTGCAATATCGGATTTGTCCAGCAATAGTGGAAATTATGGTCAAAGGTAGTCTACATTGAACACTGGGTGTAGACCAAGGAACAATGGAATGTTGAGCTTGAAGGCATTATCCCCCACATCCTTGGTGAGGGTGTATGGCCCATATTGGAGCGGGTGAAGCTTGCAGTGGGGTCTAGTGAGGCACTCTTTCTGCAAATGTAACCAAACATTGTCACCCATCTGGAACTTGTGCAGAACCCAATGTTGATCATGGGGCTACTTGTGCTTTGCATTGGCTCTATCCAATATATCATGGAATTGTTGGCAGAGGTGTTGAATGTTCTCAATGAAGTTGCTAGCTCTGTCGGCTTCACACTAGACGTGAGTCAAATCTGCATGAGTAGCTACAAATGGTATGGCCACATCAATGGGACATAATGGCTAAAATCCCATCCCTACTTGAAAGGGGTTCTGGCCCGTTGAGTTGTGGAGAGTTCTGTTTTAGTTGTGCTAGACATAGGGGGGCTTTCATCCCATGTGCATGGATGCGTTGAGTTATACATGTGCAGAATGTGTATGATCATCTTGTTGACGACCTTTGTTTGGTCATTAGTTTGGGGATGGAAAGTTGTGGACTTAGTAAGTTTGGTATCCAGCATCGACCAAAGACTTAACCAAAATGCACTCAAGAATCTATTGTCCTGATCTAAGACAAAGGATTGTGGGATCCTGAAGTGTACCCACACTCGATAAAAGAAGATTTTAGTAGTGGCCTCTATTGTGATATTCTTCTTGGAGGGGGCCATAATGGCCATCTTAGAGAATCTGTCGATGACCACGAAAACACAGTCGTTGTCGTGCATAGAAGAAGGAAGGCCCAACATGTAATCCATGGAGATGGATTCCCAAGGTTGACTAGGAGTTGGAAGAGGAGTATATAGGCCCTGCTTCTCGATGGTTGGTTTGGAAATGGCGCAGGAACTGCAGGATTTAATGTACCTCCCAACATCCGGATGAAGGTTTGGCCAATAAAAATACTTCTGTAGGACTGTCATTGTTTTCTCTATCCCGAAATGTCCAGCAACCTGACTACAGTGTACCTCCCAAATAATCTTGGCACACTCGCTTGAAGGAACACAGATGTGTCCCAGGATGCATAACAGTGCATCTTGGAGGTGAAAATTTTGAACTTTCTTACCTTCCAGGAGTGTCTCATATGTGTTGCTGAATTATGGATCACTCTTGTAAAGATGTGGCCACCCCGAAGTCTCATTCCCATAGGAGTCGAGCACACTGATCAGTGCCATGACTGGCGGTCGGCTGAGGCAGTCTGCAACATTATTGGTGTTTTCCTTCTTGTACTTAATGTTCAAATGGAATTGTTGCAGCTATGTGGACCATTTCCTATGGATTTCATTTTTCAAATTCTCATGTGTCTATATGGACTGCAGGGGTCGGTGGTATGCGTGGATGACCGTTTCCTTCCCCAAAATGTAATTCTTCCATTGACGACAGGCATGCATAATGGAATACATTTCTTTATCATAAGTGGGATACTTTTGAACTGTGCCTGAAAGTGTCTCATTGTGGTAAGCCATTGGATGCCCCTACTAAGTAATAACTACACCAATAGCATAGATGGAGGCATTCGTCTCAATCTCAAATGGTTGTTGTAGGTCTGGTAATGTGAGCACTGGTGCAGAGCCGAGGTGATGCTTCAACTCGGCAAACAACTTATGTTGGGTCTCAGACCAAAAACACTTTTCTTTTGCTCTACCCTTGGTGACTTGACTTAAAGGCCAAGTGATATGAGAGAACCCCAACACAAACCTGTGGTAGAAATTGGCAAGACCCAGAAAGTTGCGGAGCTCTATTAGAGTGGTTGGGGCTGGCCAATCCTGAATGACTTGTATCTTGGCTAGGTCCACATGTAAACCTTTCTCATTAATGATGTACCCCAGATATTGAACCTAGGTCAAGCCAAAAGTTCATTTCTCCAAATTGGCACACATCTTGTGTTGTTGTATGGTCTAAAGGACCTATCAAGCATGGTGGAGGTGTTCTTCCCAACCTGGATGAAGATCAAGATGTCATCTAAATACACTACCACGAATGCATTGGTGAAGGGTCACAAGGTTTTGTCCATCAATCTCATGAAGGTTGTGGCGGAATTTGTCAACTTAAAAGGCATGACCAACCATTTGAAAAGGCCCTCCTTAGATTTGAAGGAAATCTTCCACACATCAAAGGGTTCGATGGGCACCTAGTGATAACCAGATGATCCCAGTTGATTCAACTCTCGGATTTAACCAAGATATTTTACTTCTGTGATGTTGTTAGAATTGCATTTAAAATAACATAAATGAACACATATGCATGTTGTAAAGAAGAGGGAACATGACAAGAATCGACAACATAAAACAAAAGACATTGATAATGGAGTTCATCCAGTGTGGACTACGTCTCCGGGCTCGGTGTCAAGATGGTGTTGGCCACTTCATTCAGTGTTGGAAATGGTGAAGATGTACATGGACGATGTTTTTTGTCATACAAGTACATGTGCCCGCTACATGAGTGGCAAAGTCGCTCCATGAGACATTCTGCTACAGGAACTCTCACTCACAACAGATCTCCTATCAGCATGACATAAAATTACACACGATGACAATAAGTATCCCACCATCATGGAAACAAAGGGATCTCAATCAAAACATACATAATAATCCGTGAAAAATACATCTCACATGAAATAGACACAAAGATTATGCATCATACGTCAAGCAGGAATCAAAACAACATCATACATCTCACGGAAAATGATCAAAGAAGTACATGACATCAACACTCCATATACCTCAACTATTCTGTTGGCTAAACAATGACATACTCAGCTACTGGATCTAAATGCACCATCGAAGTCGTGGCATCAAATGGCATAGAATCTTTTAGATGCTGGAAAAATTTGGGCCTCTAGGAATCTTTTAGATTCTCTCATGATTCTCCAAGGATTCCCTCCTCCGGGTTGACTAGAAATCTGCAACTCAAATCACAAAACTGATCTCACCATTGAGATCCTTGTGAAATTTTTAGAAGAATGAGTACAAAGTTGGTTGCATTCTGAGTCTGGTGAATTTCAGCCTCCAAGGAATCTGGAAGATTCCCTCAAGATTCTCAAACATTCTCCTCCGGTGGGAATCTGCATATCTACTAGTCAAAAGGTGAATCTGACCTCGCCATTGTGTTCTCTATGAAAATCTTAGGAAAATGACTGTAAACTTGATTACATTTTGATAAAATGAATTTTTACCTCTGAAAGAATCTTTAAGATTCTTTGCAAAATTTTGTCTCGAAAAGCATGCCATCATGGTTCCTCCTCTATGGACTGTGTCATGGTTCCACTACTCAAAACTTCGTTCTCGGCCTCCTTTCCACCTCCGTTCTTCTCCCGTGCAAATGTGTGAGGAAGGTTTATTTATCTGTTTTTGGGCGAAGATATTAATCAAATGGTCGCTGGTTTAGTGGTGAAAATTAGGAATGAAAAGCATGGGGTCGGGGGATCAAATCTCGCCCATGCCAAACCTGGCGCATTAACCATAAATGTTCTTTTTATTTTGTTTTAAATGGAGGCAGGGTTATGATTTTGGGTATGCGGTTATGCATGTTGTAACCGTTGTGTGTGATATGGACAGATTTAAATGTGCTGCCACATGGGGCCGCCCAGCGGGTGCCAGCTTACGTGGACCGGGTGGTTTCAATCCCCGCCAACTCCACATTTGATGTTACATGTTATGTACACGAGAATTTTTGGTTTTATATTAATACAACCATATTCATTTGAAACAGTTTATGGTTGTAATATGTTAAGGTTTGGTTTATAATATAACAAACCCACTCATATAACCTCATTTATATATTTCGTTGGTTTATTGGTAACCATTTTCCATAAACCACCACATTTTAATATTCTTTTAATTTGTTTTATAATGCCCATTTAATAATAATGATATTTCATATGGTTATAACCATATTTTGATATTTTAAAAATGATTTTTTGGTTTTTATATGGATTTTGTTTTTATGAGGCCATTTTAATATTATTTTCTTATCTTTTTGCAGGGAAAATGAACCAATGACTAGAGGCCAAGTGTTAATGGTTGATGGGCTTCCATGTGAGTCCCACTTGCTGACTGGGATGCCATGTGATGCACTGTGGGTCTCGCTTTTTCCCTTGTCATGCCAAACTTTGAAGCACTCTATCTCCCTCATACGAGCTCAGATTTGAGTTCTGTTCACACCATTGGAATCAAGGCGACGAGCACTTCGATCTAGTGCTAGTTTGGGAGAAATCTGACCACTTTGAATTTTGACCCTTTCTGAGTCCTCTTGGACTTCTGCCTGTGTCTGGAGCCACCTGGATCAATCCTCCCCACTGAGGAGCTTTTGGTCCTCCAAAAGCATGAAAAATAATCTGCAACTTCTCTGTACCTTGTCTGCACTTACAAGTGTCTGATAAATCACCATTCCTTCTCCTTCACCTTTTCCCTTCGGAGCCATAAGCAATGAGCCAACACCTGCACCCTCTGCAAACCTGTAGTACAATTCTACAAATTACATGCTTAACTTACAAGACCAACTAATGACCCAAGCATCCCGTACTTGCCACAAGTTTATAACACATACTCGGTGGTCAAGTTTACATCAAAATGGAAACAATACCCCAGCAACGAAAACAAGGCCAAAATATCATTGTTTCTTCAACAAGTGATGGAAGACACATCATCACTGCAACACATGATTTACAAGAATAAGGAAAAACACTATTGTTTCTTTGGCAAGTGATGGAAACACAACATCACTTTCACAGTTTAAAATGCATCACAAAATAAGACCAGACATCTTTGTTGCTTAACAAGTGATGGAAAACACATCATCACTTTTACATTTTAAAATGCAACAAATGATTTACAAAAGCACGACCATGACAAGCTTACCTATCTAGAAACCATTTTTCACTTATTGATGTGAATGGGTCATCCCCCTGTGGTGGTTTTTCTTGTCGAATAACTGTTTCATCTGGTTTATGCATCGACGCTTTGTATTTAAGGCGCTGCTCTGGATGGAGCCTTCACATGTGGCCCTCTGGTGACCACTTCTGTTGCAATGACCGTAATAGGTCTTCTTCCTCTCGATCTTTTTTACCTTCTTCTTTGCCTGTTGTTGAGATGGTCTTTCACACCTCATCCTTTTGTGTGCTACTATTCTTTTCCAGGACTCAACAAATGTATGGTCATGTAATCCACAAAAGTACATGTTTCTTGATTCCATGATTTATGTTCATCTTTAACAACTTGATTGTAATTGAAATAAACATTCGAATATCGAGACTGGTTATACCTTCCTTGCTTCCTCTGGTGTCAATATGGCGATGGGAGATTGCCTCAGCTCTTTCCCTTCAATGGGCACTGTCATGGGATGATGGTAATGTGTTCCCATCATTCTCTTTCATCAACGATTTCAATGATGTCTTGAAAGAATATGACACCTTCGAGCATTTCCTTCGATGTATCTCAAGCCTGCAAATCGAGGTCTCTGCAAAACCTTCAATGGTTGAGTTATGCCTTCGCTATTAACACCAAGTTTTTCCTCCTTGCACCTCATCTTGGTAAGGAGCCTCATGTTTGTCCCTGTAATTGGTATCTCCACATTTACAATAGAAATCATACTATGTGAAGACGAAATTGAAGGGAAATCAACATATTTTACCTCCACTGTCGATTTGGAAAGAACTGATGAGGGCTTCTCATAATCTATTGTTGGTGGTTCACTATTTATCCTGGTGCATTCCTCAACTTCCTTTCCAACATATCCAGGTCTTGTTCAACAGGGTAATTCCTCTACTTTGACGGGGTTGACAATGCCTTTGCCATTAATGCCCAAGCCTTTTCCTTCATACCCCATTTTCTTCAACAGTTTAGAGCCAATTCCTGTGGTATGATTTTCAAAAACAGTGAAATCATTATCAGGAAACATACATGAATTCAGAGAATTACTTTTTACTCCACATGGGTCACACTACATCTTCTCCAAGGCCTTGTCCTTAGCTTGCAGTTGTCGTAGCAAACTATGTTTCTCCTCTTTCTCTTCTTGTAGAAGCATCTTCAATTCAACGGTATCTGCTTGAAGACTTTGGTTGTTGTGCTTTAGTTCTTCTAGGGCCTCTTCCATGGCTTGCAACTGGAGTTGCACTCGCTGCTTTTCCTCTGTCTCTTTTTGTAGAGCTTCATACATTATTTCCACCTTTTGGGAAATTCTAAGCATGGTCTCGTACATTGCTTTGTCATCCTCCATCGTTTCATGTTCAATTGTTGACACTCGCAATTCACATCCAACCAAAGACCACTCTAATACCAAACTTGATCCGAGTTGACTCAACTCTTGGATTTAACCAAGATCTTTTACTTTCGTGATGTTGTTAGATTTGCATTTAAAAGAGCATAAATGAACACATATGCATGTTGTAAAGAAGAGGGGACATGACAAGAATCAAAAACATAAAACAAAAGACATTGATAACGGAGTTCGTCCAGTGTGGACTGCGTCTCCGGGCCTGGTGTGAAGATGGTGTTGGCCGCTTCATTCAGTGCTGGAAATGGTGAAGATGTACATGGATGATATTTTTTTTCATACAAGTACATGTGCCCTCTACATGAGTGGCAAAGGCTCTCCACAAGACGTTTCGCTACAGGAACTATCACTCACAACAGACCTCCTATCAGCATGACATAAACTTACACATGGTGATAATAAGTATCCCACCATCATGGTAACAAAGGGATCTCAATCAAAACATACATAATAATCCATGACAAATACATCTCACATGAAATAGACACAAAGATTTTGCATCACACATCAAGCAGGAATCAAAACAACATCATACATCTCATGGCAAATGATCAAAGAAGTACATGACATCAACACTCCATATACCTCAACTCTTTTGTTGGCTGAAGAATGACATACTCAATTGCTGGATCTGAATGCACCATCGATGTCGTGGCATCGAATGGCACAGACACTCTTAAATCTGACACCGTCACTGCAATATAGAAAATGTTTGAAAAATAGAAGGTGTAATTGCAAAAACTTACTACACCACTGAATTTGTGTCGTTGAGAGGTGTAAAATCAACTATCCATTTTCTGAATTCTGACACCGGCAAAATTTGGGCCCGTAGGAATCTTTTAGACTCCCTCACGATTCTCCAAAGATTCCCTCCTCCGGGTTGACTGGAGATCTGTAACTCAAATCATAAAACTGATCCCACCATTGAGATCCTTGTGAAATTCTGAGAAGAATGAGTATAAAGTTAGTTTCGTTCTGACTCTAGCGAATTTAAGCCTCCAAGGAATCTGAAAGATTCCCTCAAGATTCTAAAAGATTCTCAAAGACATTATGCAACTAATTGCCCATCAAAGAAGTTCAAGAAGCGATCCTCGGAAGGATCTGAAGGTGAGGCATTTGCCTCTCAGTTCGAAATCGACTTTACCCTCTTTGCATGCATGGTGTCATCGATGATGGGTTGTGTTTGGTATATTGAAAGTGGAGCCTCATTCCACATGACCGGTGATAAAAGTTTATTCAGTACCTTGGAGGAGAAGGACCTCCAGATGTGCATAGAGATGGGCGATGATGGAATGTACCATGTTTCAAGTGAAGGTACGGTTGTGTTTCAGAGGGAGCATGGATCTCCTCTCACCCTGACTGATGTGAAGTATGTGCCAGGACTGAAAAAGAACTTGGTATTGGTCGCGATGTTGGATGACAAAGGCTACGATGTTGTCTTCAGTAAAGGAAAGGCGTTCCTGAGACACATAGCCATGGGTCAGACCAAGAGGATTGGGATTCGAGTGAAGAATCTCTACAAGCTAGAGGTAGATGATTGTGCTGCATTGAGTTCCAAAGAAAAATTGGTGCAAAGCCAAGATATTGGCGAGTTATGGCATAGAAGGTTGGGCCACTTACATCATGGGGCCTTGAAGATAATGCAACAAATTTCTACCAGACTTCCCAAAGGTAAACTTGAGCAAGTGGACACATGCAAAGGTTGTACCTTGGGTAAGTATGCAAAATCTTCCTTTCAGGATCGAGACAATCGAGCTGAAGCAATCTTGGAGCGAGTTCATACAGATGTGTGTGGACCATTCTCGACAACCTCCACCACTAAAAAAATGTACTATGTTATCTTCATAGATGATTTTTCTCGTAGATGCTGGATCTATTTCATGTAGAAGAAGGATCAAACCTTCTCAAGGTTTTGTGAGTTCAAAGCCTTGGTTGAGAAAGAATCAGGAAAGAAGATTAGGGCCTTGCGAAGCGACAATGGTGGAGAGTATGTCTCTCAAGAGTTTAAGGACTTATGCGTTGCAGAAGGAATTAAACGGGAGTTGACGGCACCCCATAACCCACAACAGAATGAGGTGGTCGAAAGGAAGAACAGAATGATTGTGGGAGCAGCTCGGGCGATGCAGCATGACCAAGGCCTACCACTTCATTTGTGGGCTGAGGCATGCAACACAACAGTTTACTTGCAGAATAGAAGCCCGCATCGCATACATGGGATGAAGATAATAGAGGAAGCTTTCTCCGGGAAGAGACTAGATGTGAGTCACTTCAGGATCTTTGGCTCATCGGTTTATTGCCATGTGACCAAGGATGCCCGGAAGAAGCTAGAGCCGACAGCAGAATTGGTGATACTTGTGGGGTACACTGATGCACCCCACAACTATCAGGTGTACTTGCCTACCATTCAGAGGACAGTGGTTTGCAGAGATATCAAGTTTGATGAGAAAAAGGCCATGGGAGTTTCCCTTGAGAGAGAGCTCAAACTAGAGACTGTGGAGGAACTATTGGTTCCTAAGGAGGAGGAGCCTCAGACTGATGTAGAGCAGCCGCATGCAGAGGTTCCAAGAGTGGAGACATCCACTCATGCAGAGTCTTCCAGAGATGGGTAGAAGCGCACAAGAGAAGATGACAAATTGTTGTCGGATGCGAGAGAGAATCTCGGAGAACCATCTTCTGAGTGTAGATAGAGGAGGTCACCTGAGAGGTACACTAGATACATGGCCCTTGTTGGGGAATGTGTTGAAATCGAGCCATCTTCCTTTGAGGAAGCAGTGCAACAACCGATTTGGGTTGATGCTATGGTGGAGGAGTATGACTCCATAGTTCGGAATAGTGTTTGGGATGTGGTTCCAAGACTGAAGAAAAAGTCAGTTGAGAGTTCCTGTTGGCTTTACAAGGAAAAGCATGTTGTTGATGGTAGTGTGGAGAAACATAAGGCAAGGTTTGTTGCCCGTGGTTTCTCACAAGTCAAGGGGTTCGAATATGATGAGACTTTTTCTCCTGCAGCAAGGTACTCATATATCAGATCGATGTTGGAAATATCAGCATAGATGGGTTGGAAGATCCATCAGATGGATGTGAAGACTGCATTCCTCAATGGCAAGATTGAGGAAGAGGTGTACATAGAGCAATCAGAAGGATTTGAGACCTTCGATCATGAGCCGCATGTGTGCCGACTCAAGAGAGCTTTGTACGGGTTGAAGCAAGCACCCCATGCTTAGTACACCAATATCAACAACCACTTCACCAGGTTGGGCTTCACAAAGAGTGAAGAGGATGCGAACTTGTACCACATCATGGTGGAAGGTAAGAAATTGATCATTGTTCTTTATCTTGATGATCTGATATTGACAGGTGATGATCAGTTGATCATGCATTGTAAGGAGGACCTTGCCAGAGAGTTCGAGATGAAAGACATGGGTCTCATGCACTACTTCCTAGGCATGGAAGTGCGGCAGAAGGATGGGAAGTATTTGTGTCTCAAGGCAAGTATGCCAATGAGATACTCAGGAGATTCGACATGGAGAAGTGCAAACCCATGCAGACTCATCTAGCAGGTAA
This sequence comes from Pinus tabuliformis, assembly GCA_031772625.1. Classification (NCBI taxonomy): domain Eukaryota; kingdom Viridiplantae; phylum Streptophyta; class Pinopsida; order Pinales; family Pinaceae; genus Pinus; species Pinus tabuliformis. The sequence continues at coordinate 57,018,083 of CM062812.1, forward strand.
CTGGAGGAAGGAGGATGCTACTTCAGGTGAGGTAGTAGAGGCTATTGTGTATCGACAAACTTGTGGGTTCACTGATGTACTTAGTGAACACACGACCAGATTTGTGCGTTGTGGTGAACCAACTGAGTCAAGCTATGGTTCAACCTACCAAGTTGTTTTGGAAGGCAGCGAAGCATGTTTTGAGATACCTCAGAGGCACATCTCAGTTTGGATTGTGGTACAGATGGTCAGAGGTAGTGAGCTATAGGGCTTCAGAGATGCAGATTGGGAAGGGAGTCCATCAAATCGGAAGAGCACATCAGGAGGAATTTTCAACCTTGGTTCAACAGCAGTTTCTTGGTATAGCAGGAAACAGAGGTCATTTGCACTTAGCTCAGCAGAGGCTGAATACATGGCTGCAAGTCAGGCAGCATGTGAGGCCATTTGGATGCGGAAAATTCTAGTTGGTTTGTTTGATTAGAGGATGTATCCAACTGTGATCTATTGTGATAATCAAAGTTGTATCAAACTCTCCGAGAATCCAATATTTCATGACATGTCCAAGCACATAGACATCTAGTATCATCCCCTCAGAGACTGTGTGGCGAGGAGGATCATGTTGTTGCGGTATGTTTCGACCGAGGAGCAAGATGCTGACATTTTGACTAAGCCATTGTCAAAGTGTAAATTCGAGTTCCACAGAGACATGATTGGGGTGACGGATAATCCCTTTCTTGTTGAGAGGGAGTGTTGAAAATAGCAACAAGAAATGCTAAAAATAGAAATTATAAAAATAGCATTGCTGTAAATAGCATTTCAGGATATACTCCAACTCTGTTGGAAATAGAAAAAAAATAGAAATGCTAAAAATAACATTTCTATAAATAACATTTCGGGATATATTCCAATTTTGATTTGTCCTTGAATCAAAATTGAGAATTAAAATTCGAATTTAGTCTCACTAGCTGTTTGAAAAATAATTAATTAATTCATCTTGAGTTAATTAGTTAGAGAAATTCAAACATGAACTCTTTGTGAAGACATGCAATGGTTATCCCTTTGATTGAGGAAGTTATTCCTTAATTAAGGAGATAAGGATGAGTTGTATTTGAGTTGTAATTAGGTAGCTCAGTTAACTGAGTTAAGTCTAGTTAAATTAGTTCCAAATAGTTGGAGGAACTAATTGTGAGTTCAATCAGTTAATGCATGCATGCATGCAACTATTGTTCTCTAGATAACTGAATATTCTCTCATAAATAACTCATGCATGTCAGTTCAGACAAAGACCCAGTTGAGATTAAAGACAAGGACATTGTACTATCAATTGGAGGAATTTTCCTATAAAGGAAACTCATCCATGCAGAAGGAATTAACTCCTTCAGGATTACGTAGTTACTTCAGAGGTCAATGTTGTATGTGAGGTGAGAATCACACGGGTTGCAGCTGGAAGACCCAGGAGAAACTACGCAAGGAAATAGGAGGCTTGCAGGACTAAAGGAAGGCATATGTGTTGTCTATTCTGTTTATGAGCAGTAGTGAGGGATTGTACTGAGAACTGGATAGCTTGAGACCTAAGGCTTTATGTAATCCTGAGATATTTCCACTTGTATGATAATATAGATAGCGGGGTTGTTAGCTGAGGCTTTCCCCAGAGTATTCTTTTGTGTTTCATGTGTATGATTTCTTCTTCTTTGTTATAGGTGTTCCGATTGATCTTGCTCAAATTGATTAAGCTTCCGCAAAGTTTGATAATAGAAGTAGATCAAGTATTTTGCTTTAGTTACATTGCATTATCAGTCTAATCTACAGTTTCTCTACAAGATGTGTAGAGAGCAGAATTTCTACATGGTATCAGAGCGAGGTTTTGTAGAAAAAGTTCTACATGGTATCAGAGCAAAGGTTATCATAGTTGTGAACATTTTACTGAGAATAATTTGAAGTTTGAAGTTCGAAGTTGCATGTTCAAACCGAATTCAAAAGATGGGACATTATGCAACTAATTTCCCATCAAATAAGTCAAGAAGGGATCCTCAGAAGGATCTGTAGGTGATCCATTGGCCTCTTAGTTCGAAATGGACTTTACCCTCTTCGCATGCATGGTGTCATCGATGATGGGTTGTGTTTGGTATATTGAAAGTGGAGCCTCATTCCACATGACCAGCGATAAAGTTTATTCAGTACCTTGGAGGAGAAGGACCTCCAGATGCGCATAGAGATGGGCGATGATGGAAAGTACCGTTTTTCAAGAGAAGGTACAGTTGTGTTTCAGAGGGAGCTTGGAGCTCCTCTCACCCTGACTGATGTGAAGTATGTGCCAGGACTGAAAAAGAACTTGGTATCGGTCACGATGTTGGAGGACAAAGGCTACGATGTTGTCTTCAGTAAAGGAATGGCATTCCTGAGACACATAGGCATGGGACAGACCAAGAGGATTGGGATTCGAGTGAAGAATCTCTACAAGCTGGAGGTATATGACTGTGCTACATTGAGTTCCAAAGCAAAATTGGTGCAAAGCCAAGATATTGGCGAGTTATGGCATAGAAGGTTGGGCCACTTACATCATGGGGTCTTGAAGATAATGCAGCAGTTTTCTGCCGGACTTCCCAAAGGTAAACTTGAGCAAGTGGACACATGCAAAGGTTGTACCCTGGGTAAATATGAAAAATCTTCCTTTCAAGATCGAGACTGTCGAGCTAAAGCAATCTTGGAGCGAGTTCATACAGATGTGTGTGGACCATTCTCGATAGCCTCCACCGCTAAACAAAGGTACTATGTTATATTCATTGATGATTTTTCTCATAGATGTTGGATCTATTTCATTCAAAAGAAGGATCAAACCTTCTCAAGGTTTTGTGAGTTCAAAGCCTTGGTTGAGAAAGAATCAGGAAAGAAGATCGGGGCCTTGTGAAGTGACAGTGGTGGAGAGTATGTCTCTCAAGAGTTTAAGGACTTATTTGTTGTAGAAGGAATTAAACGGGAGTTGACGACATCCCATAACCCACAGCAAAATGGGGTGGCCAAAAGGAAGAACATAATGATTATGGGAGCAACTCAGGAAATGCTGCATGACCAAGGCCTACCACTTCATTTGTGGGCTGAGGCATGCAACACAACGACTTACTTGCATAATAGAAGCCCACATCACATACTTGGGATGAAGACACCAGAGGAAGCTTTCTCCGGGAAGAGACTAGATGTGAGACACTTCAGGATCTTTGGCTCATTGGTTTATTTCCATGTGACCAAGGATGCCTGAAAGAAGCTCGAGATGACAGAAGAGTTGGGGATACTTGTGGGGTACATTGATACACCCCACAACTATTGGGTGTACTTGCCTACCAGTCAGAGGATAGGGGTTCGCAGAGATCTCAAGTTTGATGACCAGAAGTCCATGCGAGTTTCCCTTGAGAGGGAGCTCAAACTACAGGCTGTGGAGGAACTGTTGGTTCCTAAGGAGGGGGAGCCTCAGACTGATGCAGAGCAGCCGCATGTAGAGGTTCCAGGAGTGGAGACATCCACTCATGCAGAGTCTTCCAGAGATGGGCGGAAGCGTACGAGAGAAGCTGATAGATTGTTGTCGGATGCGAGAGGGAATGTGGGAGAACCATCTTCTGAGTGCAGAGAGAGGAGGTCACCTAAGAGGTACACTAGATACATGGCCCTTGTTGGGGAATGTGCTGAGACCGAGCCATCTTCCTTTGAGGAAGCAGTGCATCAACCGATTTGGGTTGATGCTATGGTGGAGGAGTATGACTCCATAGTTCGGAATAGTGTTTGGGATGTGGTTCCAAGACCGGAGAACAAGTCAGTTGTGAGTTCCCGTTGTCTTTACAAGGTAAAGCATGATGCTGATGGTAGTGTGGAGAAACATAAGGCAAGGTTTATTGCCCATGTTTCTCACAGGTCGAGGGGATCGACTATGATGAGACTTTTGCTCTTGTAGCAAGGTACTCATATATCAGATCGATTTTGGAACTATCAGCACAGATGGATTGTAAGATCCATCAGATGGATGTGAAGACTGCATTCCTCAATGGCAAGATTGAGGAAGAGGTGTACATAGAGCAGCCAGAAGGATTTGAGACCTTTGATCGTGAATCGCATGTGTGCCGACTCAAGAGAGCTTTGTACGGGCTGAAGCAAGCACCCCATAATTGGTACACCAGGATCGACAACTACTTCACCGGGTTGGTCTTCATAAAGAGTGAAGCAGATGCGAACTTGTACCACATCATGGTGGAAGGTAAGCAGTTGATCATTGTTCTTTATGTTGATGATCTGATATTGACAGGTGATGATCAGTTGATCATGTCTTGCAAGGAGGACCTTGCAAGAGAGTTCGAGATGAAAGACATGGGTTTCATGCACTACTTTCTAGGCATGGAAGTGTGGCAAAACGATGGGGAAGTGTTTGTGTCTCAAGGCAAGTATGCCAATGAGATACTCAAGAAATTCCACATGGAGAAGCGCAAACCCATGCAGACTCCTCTAGCAGGTAACTGGAGGAAGGAGGATGATACTTCAGGTGAGGTAGTAGAGGCTACTGTGTATCGGCAACTTGTGGGTTCACTAATGTACTTAGTGAACACACGACCAGATTTGTGCTTTGCGGTGAACCAACTGAGTCAAGCTATGGTTCAGACTACAAAGCTATTTTGGAAGGCAGCGAAGCATGTTTTGAGATACCTCAGAGGCACATCTCAGTTTGGATTATGGTACAGACAGTCAGAGGGAGTGAAGCTACAGGGATTCACAGATGTAGATTGGGCAGGGAGTCCATCAGATCGGAAGAGCACATCAGGAGGAATTTTCAACCTTGGTTCAACTGCAGTTTCTTGGTACAGCAGGAAACAAAGGTCAGCTACACTTAGCTCAACAGAGGCTGGATACATGGTTGCAAGTTAGGCAACATGTGAGGCCATTTGGATGCGGAAAATTCTAGTTGGTTTTTTTTATTAGAGGATGGATCCAACTGTGATCTATTGTGATAATCAGAGTTGTATCAAACTCTCTGAGAATCTAGTATTTCATGACAGGTCCAAGCACATAGACATTCAGTATCATCATCTTAGAGACAGTGTGGCAAGGAGGATCATGTTGTTGCAGTATGTTTCGACCGAGGAGCAAGATGATGACATTTTAACTAAGGCATTGTCAAAGCATAAATTCGAGTTCCAGAGAGATAAGATCGGGGTGATGGATAATCCCTTTCTTGTTGAGAGGGAGCATTGAAAATAACAACAAGAAATGATATAAATAGCATTTCAGGATATACTCCAACTCTGTTGGAAATAGAAAAAAATAGAAATGTTAAAAATAGCATTGCTATAAATAGAATATTGGGATATATTCCAATTTTGAGTTGTCCTTGAATCAAAATTGAAAATTCAAATTCAAATTTAGTCTCCCTAGCTATTTGAAAAATAATTAATTAATTCATCTTGAGTTAATTAGTTGGAGAAATTCAAACATGAAGTCTTTGTGAAGACATGCAACAATTATCCCTTTGATTGAGGAAGTTATCCCTTAATTAAGGAGATAAGGATGAGTTGTATTTGAGTTGTAATTAGTTAGTTAACTGAGTTAAGTCCAGTTAAATTAGTTCCAAACAGTTGGAGGAACTAATTGTGAGTTCAGTCAGTAAATGCATGTATGCATGCAACTAGTGTTCTCTAGATAACTAAATATTCTCTCATAAATAACTCATGCATGGCAGTTCAGACAGAGACCCAATTGAGGACCTAGAGAAACTGAGCAAGGAAATAGGAGGCTTGGAGGACTAAAAGAAGGCATATGTGTTGTCTATTCTGTCTATGAGCAGGAGTGAGGGATTGCACTGAGCGCTGGATAGCTTGAGAGCTAAAGCTTTGTCTAATCCTGAGATATTTCCACTTGTATGATAGTACAGATAGTGGGGTTTTTTTTAGCTGAGGTTTTACCCTGAGTATTCTTGTGTGTTTCATGTGTATGATTTCTTCTTCTCTGTTATATGTGTTCTGATTGATCTTGCTCAAATTGATTAAGCTTCCGCAAAGTTTGATAGTAGAAGTAGATCAAGTAACATTGCATTATTAGGTGATCTACAGTGAGAATTTATACATAGCTTGCTACACCATTTGCTTAGCAATTATTGTGCCTCATGAACCATTCAAGTAGAGTTCCCTTCAATTTAAGTATTGAGAGGTTTTCTAATATATACATGGAAATGGTCATAGATGAATAACTTACCTAACGTTGTTAAATCCCAAAAATGATATATAATATATTCACTGTAAAAACCCAACAATACTTAAAAATAAATATTATATATTTATAATAAATTTAAATTAAACATAAATACCTAATATATCAATTCAAAACATATTTATAACATATATAAATATGTTTTGATAATATAACTCCCAAATTAATACCCAATATATCAATTCAAAACATACATATACACCATATATGTTTTGATAATATAACTCCCATATTAACCGGTTATAGCATGAACATCCTATTTTTTCATGTGGTTTCCTTGACACAATTAATACATGTAACAAGTTTATTCTTAAACCAATGAAAAAATTTCCACAACCCCACTCAAGATCCATTTTCAAGGTATATTTTTCTTAAATTTATAATTATAATATTTTATGTTGACCTAAAATGCAAAAATCATAAATTTATTTGTGGTGGTAAAAAAAACCATAAAGATTTTAACATATATTTAACCGATTCAATTAAATTGAATATTAATATAATATTTTTTTTGGTATTTCACTTCAATGAAAACATAGATGCTGTAGCTGGACGTTAATCACCATATACGATTAAATACTGTACATCATATACAATTAACTTCTGTACAACATTCAGAGCTCTCCACATCCAACTCTGAATCCAACCAAAAATATAGGCTCTTAAAATCAGCTGAACACTAATAGCTTCCCACTTCCTGGTCTCACAAAACATCAATAGGTCATGAAACCCAACTATGTACTTGCCCAGTCATCCTTTGAATGCAGTGCCGGGATGCAGATCAATATGGATAGGGAATAAAATTGAAGAAATCTGCAAACTCATCCTCCAGAGTGTCTGTGGGGACAACTTCAGGGAAGGGCAAAGAACTGTGAGGGGTTGCATACATCTTCTGGTCAATGAAATCTTGACAGACATTTACAGTATCAAAGGTACAAGAATCAACATTAGAGTGGTCAATATGCAGGAAACTCGAATTGGTCCATGATGAATGAAGGATAAAATTTAATTGCAACTGATTCCACAACTTCATCTCTGCCGATACGGTACCTGCATGTAAATAGGAGCTTGGATTTTGTTTCGTGGGACACATTGAGTTTTCGGATTCAATAGAATTGGAAGATGTCGATCCCTTGTTCAACTCTTGAGCAATAACTTCGTCTCTTTCACCCAACTGGTTGGTGTTGGTGTTTAAGGTTTGTGTCAAATTCACAGCCGCTTCCTTAACATTTGGCTCTGTCGGTCTAACGGACTTCAATCTGCCAATGCTGACATTGCCATGAGCTTTCTTGTTCAAACGAGTATTCCAGTAGTTCTTGATTTCGTTATCAGTTCTGCCCGGTATACGCCCCGCAATTAATGACCACCTGCCATTACAACTCCAAAGATGGATTAAAAACATAACTGAAACAACATAATCTATTAGAAAATCGATATTTCCTTACCGGTTTCCCAGCAATTTATGGAGTCTTATTATAAGTTCTTCTTCATCCGGTGAAATGTTACCACGTTTGAGGTTTGGCCGAAGATAGTTCATCCAACGAAGCCTGCAACTCTTTCCACAACGCTTCAGACCTGTATGCAGTCATGCGATTGATGTTCAGGGATCACCAATACATTTACTATGTATATTGTTTTGTATTGTTTATGATTAGAGGACTTGGTAAATGGTTCTGGCAATGATACTGGGTCAATTGCTATAATTGATTTAATGGTAATTGTTTATTTGTCTTTTTTAAGGCAATTACAGATAAAGAGAAGGTTTTTAATTTCCTAAATAGAGAGATTTTAACCTGAGTCTTTTAATATATAATATTTCAGGTAAATAAAAAGATTTTAACCTAGAATCTCTGAATACATAACATTTCAAATCTCTAAATATATAGCATTTCAGGTAAATAAAAAAAATTAATCTAAAATTTCTTAATATATAAGACTTCATTATCAAAACAATAGCCCATTAATAAAAAAATCATTCACCATATATTATTATAAATAACTAGGAAATTAACTGCTCCCTTAAGACTCATGCACTATATATTGTTTGTAATAATAGGTAAGTGATGATGATTTATTTCATTAGATCCACAGTAATATTGAGAGACTATAAATTGCAGATTTCTACAGAATTCTTACCTGCATTTTTGGCTAGAGCAGACCAGCGTCCTTCACCATGAGCTTCTATAGATTGGATCAAGCGAAGATCTTCGTCTTCTGTCCAGGGGCCTTTATTTAGTCCATCTTTTGCATTATAGCATGGCTTGCGTCCCATTATGGCCAAGCTAGAACCAGGTGTGCTAACATATGTCTACTTCTGCAGAAGTCTAACATATGAATGTATACTACAAGATGGAACTGAAATAAAGAAACAATTAAATTATATTATTGTTCACTGTGCCGAGATCAATGAGCACTGTAAACGTACAAAAATTTGGAAAATAGTGATTTTCCAATTGTAACTAAGGACAGGTGAAATGGGATCCAATGCTTAGTATGAGAAATATTGATCAGATTGCAGACAATGTCAGCTTGTCTGTCTCGTTTGGGTCATCAAATTAGGAAACAGTAATGGATCATAAAATTACGACGTGACAGAGTATGAATAGATCTATGAACCGCAAATATTCTACGACTCAAGTGATAGATTTCAGTCTTGTTTCCCTGGTTGGCGAAGTAGCAGATCGGTAATCATTGACTTGTTGACCAACCATCATAAATCGAAAATCATTGAACAGATTATGTGGAGCCGTACCATGAAAAGTATGTCATTTTGTAGAGACTTTCTTGTGTGATTTTCTTACACACTGTGTTCTCTTATGAGTTCCATTTGTGTGAAAATTTATGGTGTACTGGTTTATGGTATTCAGCGAGAATATAGCTTATTTCAATGTGAAATTATTTATAGTTGTGTTTATATAGAATACCAAAATAAAAATAAAATTGAATTGACATTTGTGACTAATAAATTTAAATTGACATTTGTGACTAATAAATTTTAGACAACTGTGATAGAGCCACATAGTACTAACCCTAAAATTTAAACAAAGATACATTTAAATACCACCACTTTTCTCTGGTAAACAAATACAAGGAAAAGAAGCTGCATGTGCATGTAGAATGGTTGTTCGCAGTCGCAGGGAACGGAAAAGAAGGTGATGTGCACGTGGATTCAATTAGGAAGGTATATTATGTCACAGCAGCCTTCTGGCCGTTCATCTTCGTTTTTCCAACCTTGTGGTCGCTTTATTTTCATCTTTATGAAATAAAGAAAAGAAGAAGAGTTGTTGAAGCAAAACGATCTCTGATTTTGAGAAAGCAATACCTTATAATCATGTCCCCACAATGATTACAATCATTTTGAGAAAGTAATATTGTCAAATCATATGAGGAGACAATGTCAAATATTACGTTCTTAATTATCGCTAGAAATGTATGCCGTTCAAAGTGTAATTGGATTGAGATTCGATTATATATAAAAGGTTATAATTTTGGGATTGAGAATAAGCAAAAATATGAAAGACGAGACATTTTCATTTATCAATGAAATTTAAATCAGGGTGTAGTATATAGAATTTATTTATTTTTATATTAAAGTTTATATTTTTATGGGATTTATGTTAAATATGAAATTATTTTTCCCATATAATTTTAATCATCATCTTTTTTAAAAAACTTATAAAATTTTAGCCCTTATATAAGGTTGAATTATTAGTATTTTTATTAAATTAAGACATCATAAAAACCATTAAAAAAGCTAGAACCAAAAATAAAACAAGGTCCTCTTCAACAAACTCCCCACCTGCTAGTATCAAGACATATCTACCATACATTCAAGGAGTCATTGATATGCTAGCCAGGGTTCTCAAAAAGAAAAAATTTGATACCTCTTTCAAGCCCTTAACAACCATCAGACAAAAGATGAGATCAGTAAAATGCAGTGTTGATCACCTCTAAGACAAAGGGGTTTATAAATGTGGAGAATTTTATATTGGAGAGACAGAGAGATCCTTCAAAATTAGACTCAAAGAACATGGCATTGACATTAAAAATGGTAGAAATTGATCTTCAGCTCTTGTGGAACTCGCATATAAGCCTTCTCACTAGGTTTGCCTTGAAAACACAAAGATAATTGCCAAAGAAAAACATCAATATAAGCAAAAGATCCACGAAGCCCTTGAAATTATTAAACATCCTCGCAATCTTAATAGATATTGGTGTTTGGAAGTGCTGTCGCGCAGATTGACACGACAAGCTCAGATCGGGGGCTGTCACTCTGATCCCCGATCCCTCCGTTTAAGCCTGTCTCCCGCGGCTAAGGGGGGTAGACCCTGCGAGATGATGATGACCAACTGTCGATCAGTTGGTTGGGAGACACGAGACACGATATGATAAGCACTAGATGGATGTGATTAATTTAGTAGACCAGTGCCTTAAGAGATTGTTGTTAAAACGATTACTTGTTAGATGATATAGAAACATAAACCGTGAACAGCAATCATTTGTCATCACAAGATATCAGCTAAACTCACAATGCTCTCAGAATGACCAAAACGATATCCAGCAACTGAGAATTTTGAAAATATGAATGCTTTAAACCACCACGAGAATCATAAATCAGTAACCAGGTATCATATTTGTATCTAGACTTGAAAATTTCAATCTCAGCATAAAAGATATAACATGATAATTCCCTGAGTAAAACAACTGAAACTTGCAATATCCACGATGCTTTTACGCTTTTCATTTTTTTATTTTTTTTTAAACAAAATGAACTAAATCAAAAATTAAATTCCTAAACTTAAATTTTTTTTTTTTTTTTTTTTTTTTAATTTAAAATTAAAACTTAATTAAAATCTAAATAAAATAAAACCTAAGAAAATTCTGAACTAAAACATTAAATGAAAACCTAAGTCTAACACAAAAAAAATCTAAATTAATTTAATCTAAAACTTTAATATAACAATTAACTATGCTAACCTAAACCTAAAAACTAGTCTAAATGAAAATCTAAAAACAATACAACGATTTCGAAATTTTCTTTTTATTATCAATAAAATCTAAAATCTAAAGTGTAATTTAAAATCAAAACTAAATAAAAAAAAAAATTAAAATAACTATACGAAAACCTAAGTCAAAAATGAAAAAAGCAAAATTGCATTTTTTAACCATTGAACGCAGAACTAAGACCTGGCCACTGAAGTCGAAGCGCATTGCAACCTACGATAATCTAATCCACAGATTTGCAAAAAATCGTGACCCCGGCTCAAAAAAGAAATTTAACGCAGGCAACAGAAACGATAACACGGTCGACAGCTATGAAAAATATACAAATCGGATTTCAGATTTTACCTGCCTTACGCTTCGGATTACCTAGCCCGTATCATTTTATTTCTTTGTGCATTTGCAGGTGCGATTTAGACGGCAGACAGAGCAGCGTATATTAGATTTTCAACGATTGCATAAGAAATGAATACGTCAAACCCTGGCCCGATGGTGAAGTCGACAGACAGATCGCAGTCATTGAGGATCTCTAACCTGTCTGCGGATACCCTTGACGGCGGCGTTTTGGGAGCTGAGAATGTCGAGCTATTGGTCGCATGCAATCACTGAAATCGTAACCGAATTTAAATGCTGACTGGTGCTTGACAGAGAAAGGTGTTTAATCGTGAAGGAGTCTTGGTCAATGTTACTGATGCTGTGCCAAATGCTGAGCAATTGAACTGAGTGTCGTTTCACCTCACGCTGATCATATTTTCCACGAAACCCAAAGGAATTTAGTGTTTGAATGCTCTTCCGCACAGCACATACAATGCCCAGCACGTAACCTGGTGTCCACTATGAATATCGATCAAAATGCTGGAGCAGAATATTTTCACGCTGGCAGTTTTGCTTTACGCACGTGCATACGCTCATTGAAATGGATCCAGTGCAAACTGTCATTGATTTATCATAAATATACCAGATTGGCGTTTATCATTACAGGTGCAGTAGGCGAGAAGATTGACAGCGGTCCTGCAATTGCAAAGAGACAAAACCCTAATGAAAATTGTATACAAAAAAAAATTGAAACCCTACAACAGCTGATCAATGTACAGATTTTTGGCCCCTTAACAGCCAGATTCAGCAATAAGCACAGAAATATTTTAAAGAATATAAACTTCAGGTTTTCACTGTGAAGAACTTCAGAAAATCTCTCATGCAAATTAGAAAAAATAAACTGAATGATAGACCCAGGATCAAATCCAACTGGGCTCAGCAAAAAATGCTTGCGGGAGTTGGCTAGTTAAGCCGAAAACTTCCCCTAACACCCGACAATCTTCTTCAGTAAGAGTTTTCCTGCACAGCTCACTTCAACCATCAGTAAAGAGGGCAAAAATGCTGCTAGATCTCAAAAAGTAATGGAGATACCTGCCATTACTTCAGAAACCGTAACACCACTCAAACCCTAGCAAGTGAAGAAGATACATGTGCTCACAATACTCTACAATAAGCTATTATTAATGGCTGAAAATAAAATATGCAGAAACTAAATTAGCTCACAGCACTTCCAGAGAGTAACACCAGCAAGATTTGGACCCCAAAGTCTTCTTTTATTAACTAGAAACAGATTTACAAGAGAGCTTCTTCAGTACCAGACTCATAGATCCTATATTCTGAAATGACCCCTAGCACCCTACTTAAAGGAAATGATCCCAACGGCTAGTTCGAGTGATCCATGTCGAAATGATCTCGACCGTCGATGAGGATCAAGACATCTCTTAATCTCATCCGTCGATTTATTAAAAAATGATATTTTGCATGCATTCACAAAAAATATTATTATTTTATTATTTAGGGTTTTTGCTTTATTTTATAATTTTTTTATTATTTTTTATTTATTTCATTTTTTTATTTTTTTATTTATTTTATTTTTATTTATTTTCTTAAATGGATCATCGAACTAAGCCTTTGGAAACATCACCTAGGACCTAGGACTTAGGACTCATGAGGGGATTTAAAACATTTTCCAACCCTTAAGACATATCACATCATGACTTTTACAATTTTACATCTTAAGGGGAAAAACCCATTTAACATAGACCCTCATAAATTACCCAGTTTCTGCGACACAACTATAATCTAGCAGATTAACACACTAGGATTCTCCTAAAGTTCTAATAACAAAATGCATCCTGGCTTTGGGGTTAGGCTGAAGAAAAACTCTGCCGATCATAGATCGGTGACACGAAAAACCTTCCGGGACGTAGATTATCATTAGAAAGTTAGGTCCACCTAGGCAATTTTACATAAACGACTCATATCTGCTAAGATTATTTACAAATTTATACATGCAGACTGGGTTTACAATTAAAATGATCAAGCTGCTGATGACTACAGGCTGGCACGGACACGTCGATCAAGTGCTGCCCCTTTCTGCCAAGAAAAGGGGGGTACTGCATGGGTAGTTGACCGGTAGTGGTCAACATCTGGCTCTACTTGGGGACACGTTGCTGCACTGCAGGAATGTGAGAATCCAGAATCTGCATCCATGCAACACACAACAAAATATAAGTAGCATCCGTCCAAAAATCATCATATAACATTAAGCACAGGAAAGATATAAGCTCTTCATTTATTAACTAATCTAGAAAAGAAAATCTAATCCTAAAACCGAAATGAAAATTCTGAAATGACAATTAGGGTTAGAAATACAATACAAAGGATGCCCCATGGCATAAGATGTGTTCAATATAATGTATACTGAGCATTTGTCTGCTTTCAGGCAAATCTGTCGGCTGCTTGTCGGATGTGCCATGTCCAATTCTGCATATGGTAGGACTTTTTCCTATCCGAAAATCAAGCTGCTCACGGCCGTCTGATGCATCAAATCTTCTTCTCATTTTCTTTCTCTTGCGCTTTTTCTTTGTGGCAGGTTGAATTACTGATGACCTGGAACTTTCTGTTTCAAAGCTACCAGATGAAGTATGTAAGATATGCGTGACATGTCTTTCTTTATCTTGCATCTGATCTTTATCATTTTTAAGTCTATTTGGATCACCTTCAACTAACCATCTTTCAATTGAACCAATGACCTCCTCATAATAAGATGGAGCTTGTTGCAATGAATGAGAAGGTTCTTGATCCGTTGATGTCCCCTGGTTTCTCTCATCTTCTGACCATTGTTGAAACTTTTGAACCTGTATTTTGATGGCATCCATCTGACTAGAGTATTCAACCTTTATATCACTGATTTGTCTGGCATGGTGTTCTTCCATATCTTTTATTACTTTATCACTCTTTTCCTTTATGTTCATCAAGCAATGCTGCATGGAATTTATTTCTTCTCTATGATTTGCTTGCATGTTAGCCAACTGATTATTATGATTGAATGTCATGATAGTCATTTCTTCATCCATAATTAATAACTTGTTTTGCATAGAATCAATTTCCCTATCATGATCAGCTTTCATGGTCGCCATATTTTCCTCTAAGCCTGACATCTTGCTTTGCATGAATCTAATTTCTATTTCATGATTAGTCTTCATGGCCTCAATTTCTTTAGCATGCTGCTTTTGCGTGATCTCCATCTCTCTATTACGTTTTTCCAGGTGGGTGCATAAAGTTCTCACATCATTGACATAATTAGTTTGATTAACCTCCATATTTTTTACCAGCATCATTAGTTCTTGTATAATTTACTTTTTCTCTTCCTTTTCATTGTCATTTGTCCCTGATTTTCCACTATCATGGACTTGATCTGCAATAGTACTGGTGGATGACACATTCTGATCTTGAAATCTTTCTTCAATAGCTGGACCTTTAATAAGATTACTTTCTTTCTTTTGCACAATTTTAGGGGCAGAAGGCATGCTGTTTGGATAACCATATCTATCTTTAAAAGCATTGACAATGTCTTGTAAAGAAGTGAAAGAATCCTTAGGAAAATTGTTAAACCAATTCAAAGCATCATCTTCTAAAGAAAGGACAAATAGACGCATCTTGATATCTTCATGATTAAACTGAGGGGGTCTAAATATATGATCATTATGCGAGTAAACAAGCCTAGATGCCTTCTAACAGCGATTGAATCACCACCTGAGAAAATAGGTAATTTAGAAATGGCCTCTTCTGGAAAATCATGGAGACGTTCAGTAAAACGACATGATTTAAATGAATAATCCATGATGAATGATAAGGGATCAAAAGGATGATAGAACGAGACCTCTGCTCAAGAAAGTCAATAGATGAAAGAAGTGGAGTCGCCACTTGAACAATGAATCTGATTCTAAGATCCAAAAATCAACCAACAAGCAGATATGAAGAAGGCTTCTTGTCTGGGAAAAATGAGAAAATGGAGTCACCATCCAAACAAGAAACGAACTGAAGAGTAGTTGCTGATATGGCGAAAAAAATAAGGCAATAAAAGATCCAAATGATAACCCAAAAAGGCTGAATCTTCCAGCTCAAATGAGAGATGAGAACGATGAGAAGATGAATGTCGATGAAACTCCAGGAACAGAAGAACTCTGTCCCCAGCAACGGCCCAAAAAATGTTGGCGTTGCCAGGCTAGATGAAAAGATAAGAAATGAGAAGGATGATTGTCGTTGAAACGCCGAGAATAAAATGTCCCCGGCAACGGCGCCAAAAGATGTTGGCGTTGCCGGGCCAGACGAAAAGATAAAAATGAGAAGGAAGATTGTCATTGAAACGCCGAGAAAAAAGTTTCCCCGGCAACGGCACCAAAAAATGTTGTCGCCCAGATTGACACGACAACACTCAGATCGGGGGCTGTCACTCTGATCCCCAATCCCTCCGTTTAAGCCTGTCTCCCGCGGCTAAGGGGGGTAGACCCTGCGAGATGATGATGACCAACTGTCGATCAGTTGGTTGGGAGACACGAGACACGATATGATAAGCAATAGATGGATTTGATTAATTTAGTAGACCAGTGCCTTAAGAGATTGTTGTTAAAACGATTACTTGTTAGATGATATAGAAACATAAACCGTGAACAGCAATCATTTGTCATCACAAGATATCAACTAAACTCACAATGCTCTCAGAATGACCAAAACGATATCCAGCAACTGAGAATTTTGAAAAGATGAATGCTTTAAACCACCACGAGAATCATAAATCATTAACCAGGTATCATATTTGTATCTAGACTTGAAAATTTCAATCTCAACATAAAAGATATAACATGATAATTCCCTGAGTAAAACAACTGAAACTGGCAAAAATATCCACGATGCTTTTACGCTTTTCAATTTTTTTTTATTTTTTATTTTTATCAAAATAAACTAAATCAAAAATTAAATTCCTAAACTTAAATTTTTATTTTTATTTTTTTTTAAATCTAAAATTAAAACTTAATTAAAATCTAAATAAAATAAAACCTAAGAAAATTCTGAACTAAAACATTAAATGAAAACCTAAGTCTAACACAAAAAAAATATAAATTAATTTAATCTTAAACTTTAATATAACAATTAACTATGCTAACCTAAACCTAAAAACTAGTCTAAATGAAAATCTAAAAACAATACAACGATTTCGAAATTTTCTTTTTATTATCAATAAAATCTAAAATCTAAAGTGTAATTTAAAATCAAAACTAAATCAAAAAAAAAAAAAAAATAACTATACGAAAACCTAAGTCAAAAATGAAAAAAGTAAAATCGCATTTTTTAACCATTGAACGCAGAACTAAGACCTGGCCACTGAAGTCGAAGCGCACTGCAACCTACGATAATCTAATCCACAGATTTGCAAAAAATCGTGACCCCGGCTCAAAAAAAAATTTAACGCAGGCAACAAAAATGATAACACGGTCGACGGCTATGAAAAATATGCAAATCGGATTTCAGATTTTACCTGCCTTACGCTTCGGATTACCTGGCCCGTATCGTTTGATTTCTTTGTGCATTTGCAGGTGCGATTTAGACGGAGGACAGAGCAGCGTATATTAGATTTTCAACGATTGCATAAGAAATGAATACGTCAAACCCTGGCCCGATGGTGAAGTCGACAGACAGATCGCAGTCATTGAGGATCTCTAACCTATCTGCGGATACCCTTGACGGCAACATTTTGGGAGCTGAGAATGTCGAGCTATTGGTCGCATGCAATCACTGAAATCGTAACCGAATTTAAATGCTGACTGGTGCTTGACGGAGAAAGGTGTTTAATCGTGAAGGAGTCTTGGTCAATGTTACTGATGCCAGTGCGAAATGCTGAGCAATTGAACTGAGTGTCGTTTCACCTCACGCTGATCATAATTACCACGAAACCCAAAGGAATTTAGTGTTTGAATGCTCTTCCGCACAGCACATACAATGCCCAGCACGTAACCTGGTGTCCACTATGAATATCGATCAAAATGCTGGAGCAGAATATTTTCACGCTGGCAGTTTTGCTTTACGCACATGCATATGCTCCTTGAAATGGATCCAGTGCAAACTGTCATTGATTTATCATAAATATACCAGATTGGCGTTTATCATTACAGGTGCAGTGGGCGAGAAGATTCACAGCGGTCCTGCAATTGCAAAGAGACAAAACCCTAATGAAAATTGTATACAAAAAAATTTGAAACCCTAGAACAGCTGATTAATGTACAGATTTTTGGCCCCTTAACAACCAAATTCAGCAATAAGCACAGAAATATTTTAAAGAATAAAAACTTCAGGTTTTCACTGTGAAGAACTTCAGAAAATCTCTCATGCAAATTAGAAAAAATAAACTGAATGATAGACCCAGGATCAAATCCAACTGGGCTCAGCAAAAAATGCTTGCGGGAGTTGGCTGGTTCAGCCGAGAACTTCCCCTAACGCCCGACAATCTTCTTCAGTAAGAGTTTTCCTGCACAGCTCACTTCAACCATCAGTAAAGAGGACAAAAATGCTGCTAAATCTCAAAAAGTAATGGAGATACCTGCCATTACTTCAGAAACCGTAACACCACTCAAACCCTAGCAAGTGAACAAGATACCTGTGCTCACAATACTCTACAATAAGCTATTATTAATGGCTGAAAATAAAATATGCAGAAACTAAATTAGCTCACAGCACTTCCAGAGAGTAACACCAGCAAGATTTGGACCCCAAAGTCTTCTTTTATTAACCAGAAACAGATTTACAAGAGAGCTTCTTCAGTACCAGACTCACAGATCCTATATGCTGAAATGACCCCTAGCACCCTACTTAAAGGAAATGATCCCAACGGCTAGTTCGAGTGATCCATGTCGAAATGATCTCGACCGTCGATGAGGATCAAGACATCTCTTAATCTCATCCGTCGATTTATTAAAAAATGATATTTTGCATGCATTCACAAAAAATATTATTATTTTATTATTTAGGGTTTTTGCTTTATTTTATAATTTTTTTATTATTTTTTATTTATTTCATTTTTTTATTTTTTATTTTTAATTTATTTTATTTTTATTTATTTTCTTAAATGGATCATCGAACTAAGCCTTTGGAAACATCACCTAGGACCTAGGACTTAGGACTCATGAGGGGATTTAAAACATTTTCCAACCCTTAAGACATATTACATCATGAATTTTACAATTTTACATCTTAAGGGGAAAAACCCATTTAACATAGACCCTCATAAATTACCCAGTTTCTGCGACACAACTATAATCTAGCAGATTAACACACTAGGATTCTCCTGAAGTTCTAATAACAAAATGCATCCCGGCTTTGGGGTCAGGCTGAAGGAAAACTCTGCCGATCGTAGATCGGTGAGACGAAAAACCTTCCGGGACGTAGATTATCATTAGAAAGTTAGGTCCACCTAGGCAATTTTACATAAACGACTCATATCTGCTAAGATTATTTACAAATTTATACATGCAGACTGGGTTTACAATTAAAATGATCAAGCTGCTGATGACTGCAGGCTGGCACGGACACGTCGATCAAGTGTTGCCCCTTTCTGCCAAGAAAAGGGGAGGTACTGCATGGGTAGTTGACTGGTAGTGGTCAACATGAAGTAAGCAGGAGTTGGATCCTCTTAATCGCTCAAGTAACCAATCATCCTTAGCTTATTCCTCTCCCTTGGTTTCGTTCTATACCCTCATTTGACCTTCTCTCTAACCCGCCCCATCATATTTATTTCCCTTTTGAATATTCTCACCTCTTCCTTCTTCTTTTTTTTTGTCCCTCTTCCCTTTCTAATTCCTTATCTCATTAATAACTACATCATCTAACAATCTCTATTGATTAGCCCTAACAATCACATTACCATCCCTTATAATAATTATTATAATAATAATTATTATATTTATAATAATAATTATTACAAATAATAACAATAATAATTATTATTAATTCTATTAATAATTATTATTATTATTAACTCCATAAGTTTATAATAATTATTATTAGCTTACAAAGTTAATAAAAATGATTATTATCATTATCATTATTACTAATTAACTTTATTAATACCAATAATAATATTAATTAATACCAATAATAATAATTAACTAATAATAAGAATAATTATTATAACTTTATTATTAATTATTAATAAAATAATAATTGACTCTTATATTTAGTAGTAATATGCATATATTTAATATCAATATGATTTCTTCAATGTGATGTTCTCCTTAATTAAATCTATTAATTCTCCCTAATTATAAAAATTTTAGGTTTAGATGGTCGGTTTTTTTTCCTTTTCATTTCTATCATTCAATATAAATTTCTATCATTTCTCACTCTTTTCTACAAGGAAATTGTTTTGATGATGAGTCTTGTTGTAGATTCGATGATCGGTCTTGTTGTAGACTCGAAACGTCGACATAAACAATGACTACTGTGGAATTGATTCCAAATTCTAATAATCAAAATTCTCACCACATAATCTTCAAAAATCAATCTCTGATCTCTTATTAAATATATCATGTTTGATTTTGTCCATTAAATATATAAATATTTTTTTCCTTTTAATACTTTTCTTTCCTTTCAACACAGTTAACATAATGTTTAAATAAAACCTATCCTATTTTGTATAATTTTCTTAATTGACTATTCTCAAATAATATCTCCTCACCATTTTTTATAATTTTGTAAGCCAGGAAGGATAGCCACTTTTTAAAATTTGTTTAAGTCTTGACTTCCATTTGTTTCCATATAAATTTCGCCATATCCATATCAATTTTATACTTTCATTAAATTCATATCAAATTCTTCTCATTTTTATTCAATGTAAATTTCCCCATCCATATTAATTTTATATTTTTATTAAATAAAAAATTATTATAAAATTAACTTCAAATATGGTTCTAATTCGCAGCTTCGTTGAGAATTTGGAAAAACCTTGTCCTTTTTATAGTTTAATCATATTTATATTTTTATATATACATAATCAAATCATAAATGAAGTTCAGAACGAATTGAGGAAGTTAAAATCTGTATATTGCTTCAATTTGCTAATATTAAAACTGATAGACATTGGATGACATGTGTGATTGTGGATTGCAATAATGAAAATGAAGAATAATGTAGGAGCGTACTGGACGATGTAAAGACGTTCAGGGAAGAATTACAGTTCATGAGAAACACATGATCCTTTATTGAGGTTAAAGAAGCATTAACACATAATATTAATTAATGATTATGTCTATATTGATCTAGACCTGCAAGGCACTAATCATTATGTACCTTGAGCAGAGTCTGTGGATGCAAGCTACCCTTACTGAAAGGTCATGGACGTTGTACGACTTCAATCTATATCTCATTTACAAAACCTTGTTTCAGTATCACCCGAAGATAAAGAATGTGGAAAGAGTTGTAAAAGTTCAACTACAGATTTTACAATGCCTGTAAAAAAACTGTGGAAAGAGTTGTAAAAGTTCAACTACAGATGCAACTTTGTGGAAAGAGTTGTAAAAGTTTGTGGGAAAATGTGTAAAAGTTGATGTATTGGGTAGGCGGCTATTTATCGCAATAATCACCAACAGTTGCTATTTTAGCTTTTGCCACCTTTACTCTCGTCAAATTTAAGGTGCTCTAACCTTCTTTTCATCCAGATAGCATTGCTTTTCACATATAACACGGGGTCTCTCTTTTTCATCAAAGATTTTATGCTAAAATAAATAAATTGTTTTTGATATTCTCCCCTTTTTATCAAAAATATGAAATTTTTAGTGCTACCAATGCTTTAGAAGCTAAACACTTCACAAAACTGAAACTAGGTAATGACCGCAACGAGTCTCCAGTTTGGTTCAAGTCTAAACCGCATCCAATCTCCACTTGAGTGCAAGTGTAAATTCATTTTAAGTTTAGTTTTAACTAATTGCTTTTATGTTAAGGATGGTATTGTAATTTTAGAATTTCCAGAGTATAAGGATATTTAATAAGAATGATTAAAATTATTATAATAATATATTTGATGTTATAATTGTTGATAGATTATATCTTATTGTTAATTTTGTTATTTTATATGGATGTGTGGTTTGGGGTTGTAATGTTTCCGGAGAATTGTGGAAAAAGATATAACATATCTAAAAGTGGTTTACAATTTATAATTTCAAAATTAAAGGAAATACTCCCTATCATGTCCTTTAGCTTGAAGCAAGCATTTCCCCCATTAAAAGTATGGCTATGACTAGTTATCTTATGCATAAGAAGAAGAAGTTAAACAACATGGAAGCAAAGAGGCTTCCTAAAATTGCTTCTAACTCTAGCCTAAACCCCCACTTTAAGCTAAAGCAATGATGGCATAAGGATCACAAGTCTTGCCTAGATCCTTGGGGGTAAAGGAGGAGATCATTTTGCAAAATAAAGATAATATTAAAAAAATTACTTCCAAATTTGAGAAATTGTTGGGTGATAAAGAGTTATAGGGAAAAAAGAACTAAGTAATTATAAGTAGGTGATCAACCCCAATCTCAAAAATCAAAATTATCTCTCTGTCTTGACTAATGTTAAGAAGAGAATTAACATTGCTAAAATAAAAACGAATTCTCATAAGCTTCATAGTCAAATTGGGCATTGGTCAATTCCTAAAACACCCTAACATGAAAGAGTTTGTCACTTTTGTGATGCTAAGAGATTGAGAGTTTGTCACTTTTGCGATGCTAAGAGATTGAAGGTGAAAAGCATTTTCTCTCAGATTGTCTATTCAATATACTCATATTCAATTTGATTTTTAAAATATTTGTCACACTACGAACCTTCTTGATGTTTTCAGTCAACAAAACTATGGTGATCTTGGAACACTTCTCTTAATATTTTTTGAGCATATAAATAAAATGCTAAAGAATTATGAATAATCTCTTACAAGGTCTGATAAACCATATTGGTCTTAATGGACATTAATTATCACCAACATAGATCCATCTTAAGCACGGATCTAGCATGCACAGAGAGGAATCAAATATCTTCAAGTGTAAACCACTTTTAGAGTGCAAAATTTGAAAAAATATTTGCATCTCTGTGTGTGTGTGTGTAAGTGCAAACCATTTTTAGAGTGCAAAATTTGAAAAAATATTTGCATCTCTCTCTCTGTATATATATATATATATATATATATATATATATATATATATTCATTGTTTAAATTGTATTTTTGAATGCTATATAAAGTACATAACTTGAACTTGTAAGTCAAATCTTTGTTGGATATCAAGGAAAATTGGCAAAAAAAATTACCTACAAAATAGTGAGACTATTTCAAAGGTTTTAACCATAAAAACTTATTTTTCAATTGATCTTAAGCACACAGCTAGCTTGTGTTGAGAGGGACCAAATCTCTTTAGGTGCAAACCTCTTTTCGAGTGCAAAATTTGAAAAAGAATTTCACCCCTCTTGATAGATCATAATGAATATGTAGTCTCTCTCTCTCTCTCTCTCTCTCTCTCTCTCTCTCTCTATATATATATATATATATATATATATATATATATATATATATATCCAAAAAATATTTGTTGGATTTCAGGAAAAATCGACAAAAAAATGCTAAAAAAGACCAAAATGTAAAATAGTGAGATTACATCAAAAGTTGTAACCATAAAAAGTTTTGTTTTCAATTGCTTTGTATGATATTTTTGACGATGTTGGACCCACCAATTAGACCTCAGACTGTTTGGTGTAGGAGTCCCAGCAATGGGTCGTAAGGTAATGCCTTGACCGTGATGTCGCACATAGGCAAGTAAGATAACTCTATCAGTAGCAAGGGTGTGACCGCTGTAGTGAGTCAAGGAAGGTGCATGAGGGGTTCTAACACAGGTGGGTTGAGATGAGGGTGAAGGTGAGTTCCAGGTTGAAAGGGATCAGTCCTAACTTAGCTAGGAACACACAACGCACAGGACATACACATCTTTCGGTGGAGCAGTCCACTCGGATGCGGTAGTCACAACATACAAGGTAAGATAACACATACAACAATCACGAATCAGTCTAAACGAGTGCAATGGTTGTTACAACAAGGTTCATGTGAAAGGTATGTTTAATGTCCAATAGAGCATCCAACATGGATAGGACAACATTAACAGCATATAAAACACATTTCCATTAATAGATTATGCATTACAACAAATGAATCAGTTCAGATGTAGAACATAGATTAAAGCAACATGCCTCACAAGTGTTAAAGATCAGTCTTACAACAGATATAATACATGTGTGAAAATGTGTTGGCTCTTGTTATATAAATAAGTGTCAAGTTCCAATCATACAATACATCCATGTAAACCTGCTAGCCCCAACAATGGAACATTATAGCCACATCTGCTTGCTCCTCTAAAGAGATGAACTAGCTCCGTGTAGTGGAGAAGCTAAGGCGTGTTACAATATTGTCCAAGCTCTTTCCAAGAACAGTCTTATCAGAAGCTTGGCTGACCAAAAGCCCTTATAATGAGTTATGAGAGACTATTTATAGCAAAGGGTGGGGTGACCCTTGACATTCCCCTTTGTGACAGTTCAGCTACCCTCATGACTCTTCGCCTACTCTATGACTGTTACATCCAACTATTGACACTTGACTTACACTTGACATGACTCAACATTACAATGCACATGTACTCATGTGAGACAACATGGCTTGAGAAAGCCATGCAAGACATCACTAACACTCGATTTGTTTTGATGAGACCAACTCTTTGACATGCTTGTGATTGTGAAGGTGGTGAGTTGATGCCAAGCTTGGTCGTCTGTGATGGCGTGCATGCACCTCATGGTGACATCTTGCTGAAGCAAACTCCTGCTTTTGTTGCAACCAGTGCATTGGTTCAGTCCCTTCATCCAACTCGTATGTTAACATGCATGGTCTCTTGGGTGCGGCTGAACCGAAAACATACAGATGCATAGTGTCCATGCTGATCTTCAACTGTGTGTTGGTGGTCATGCGCATCAACTTGCTAAAGTACATGTTCAGCACCAGTTGGAATTTCTTCTTGTCTTCGCCTTGGTGAGTGTGCTGAATGGGTTGGGTTTCATGTGTGCGCACAATGACATGCACACTGTTGAATCCCTTGCATGCGATCAACAACACTGCTTACCATGTTTTCTCTGTGTTAGCTGTTGGGATGAATCTTTAGCTTGTACGAGTGTAGTTTCATCCGTGAGTGCACGTTGTGCCCACTGTTATTCCTGATCCTGTTGCAATTCATTTGTCTGTCTATGCAGCTTCATGTTCTTCCTTGAGTTGCTGCTTCAACACATGGAACTCATTCTTTGTTCCATTCCTTGTCTTCGCACGATCTTCATGTCATGTCGTTACCTCATAGCCTGAGTCTCCAAAGTTGCTTTCATCATCAGTGGATCTACTTGAGCTTGCAACTTTGTTCTACCTCTGTGTTTCCAATAACCTTCCTCTTGCATTCATTACATCCACTACATTCATTGTGTTCGTTGCATTCATTGTGTTCATTGCATTCGATGTGTTCGCTGCATTCGGTATGCTGCCTTCAACTACTGTTCATGATTTTGCTTACTGTGATGTTGTTGCTATCATATCTTGATGTCCTTGTCTATGAACAGCTTAATATCTTCGTGAGAAGGCAAGCTCATAGACATCTGGTCGATTGCATCTCTAGGTGTGCTTTGGACAGTGTCTTCAACTCTGCTCTCTTAGAAACCATTGTACCTGCACTATTGAGAGGCAGACGAACACCTACAATACCTGGAGACATGGCAACACTCATGGAACGTAATATTTCATTCGAAACCAAAATGAACTTGAGAACTGACTAGCAACATACATGTGTGATTGACCATGAAGATTGCGCAATTTCCATCGGGAGGTCGGGAGACCGACTGCCAAGACTGCACAAGGCACAGTCTAGGCCGCTGAAAGACTGAATGACTGCTGGAACTGCGCCAATGCACAGTCCATTCTGGCTTCTAACTGCTGGGATTGTGCAATTTGCAATCTCAGCTGGCAATGGTTGTAAGCTCAGTGACTGCATTGTGCAATTTTCTTGGCCAGTAGTCACTGTCCCTCTGGATTGGGAAAAGTGGGCCCTGGGAATAATTGTTGGGCAGAAATCCGCATTTCTAGAGAGGAAGGTAGAGCCTTCCCTCTCAAGATGGCGCAATTTTGTCTTAGTGAGGCTCTTGGTGAGGAAGAGTTTGGGCCAAGGCTACCCAGACTCGCTGACGAGCAACTGAAAGTGAATGTGAGTGTGAATGCATGTTGATACTAAGTGTAATCATAAGTGAATGATAATGCATGAAAATGGTGAACGACAGATTTAGAAAATGGAACAACATGCATGTGGGTGAGGCGAGTCGCCAAATCGATGACCGTTTGTGAAAAAAAGTTTCATGCATGCGACAACAGTGAGATGTTGACAAAAACTGGAACGGTGCTAGGACAAGCTAATATACATGTAAATGACAGCAGACGCTCAAAGAAATCAAACAAATAGTACTCATACAAGTGAAAACACAAAAAGTGACAAAAATGCAACATAAGGCATGGGAAGCGGGCTTACCCCAAAACAACTGAGCTGAATGTGCCAATTTCTCCTAGATGTGATGTGGGATGTTAGAGCTGAAAGGATGATGTGAGGAATGAGCTCTGCAACATCCGTTTGATGAGTTTCGATAACATCGAGGTTGTGATGTGAATGCCACAAATATAGGGACAACGGCACTTGGTTTGAGGTTTTTGAAATGATCCTTGCATGTAACCTCCAACTGCTAAACATAGATCCCTGAAGCCAGGGATGCCTTTGGATACTACCTTGGGAGAAGTAGCTTATGCATGTAAGTTATTTTTTCTCGATCCCGGAGAGAACCGGTCAACTCAGCTGCACATGCAAGAGACTCCTTGACTGCTTGAAGGAAATGGACATTTCTGGCTGGGAGATGGGCTGACTGCCCAATAGATTTGCGCAATTTCTAGGAAGGGTAGCTGACTGCTGCCTAGATTTGCAGAAATTCTGGGCTGAGCAACCCTGCTGGGGAAAATTGTGCAATTCCAGATGGGAGTGTTAACTGGCAGAATTGCACAATCTTGGAGCCCAGCAGGCTACAAGATAGGATTGCGTAATTTCTGGAGGGAGGGTTGGTTACCCTCTAGAAATGTGCAATTTTCTTGGGGAAGCTGCTCAGCCTACAGGTGGACCCAGTCTGGGTGAACAGCCTGTGAGAGGAATGCATCAAGCTGTGATCAACAGGCTGCATTTGTGCAAGAAAAACACTGAAACTTGTGAATTTGACGAAGCAAGGCAAGCTGTTGTGAAGGTTGGAAGGGAGGATCCAAAAAGAATCAAAGGCAAAATTTTGGAGGGTGGTTGTAGCCACTACAACAGATATATACACTATTTTTAAAAAAAAATATAATGTATATGCATAGTTGACATAAAAATGTTTTACATAATATATGCTTATTTTTTAATGTTATACAGAGTACACAGCTTAAACTTGTAAGTTTAAGGGAAATTTGAGATATATATATATATATATATATATATATATATATATATATATATATATATATATAATAGTGAGACTAATTCAAATGTTTTAGCCATTAAAAAAAAATTCTTTTTTTGATTGTTTTATATGACATGCATAATCTTTTTTAAACAATACATAATATATACATAGTCGACATTAAAATATTTTACATAACATGGGCTTTGAGACATTGTATTTATGGACTACATTTTCCAAATTAAAATTATTTTTTTGTTATTAATATATTTTTAAGTATACGTATAAGGGTTAAACATCTTTCTCTTTACTTTTAATTATTTTATATCTTTTTAAAGTTGATATGAAATTATATTAAATCATGTGGACATTGCAATATTTTTTTATGACTGCTAGTGACTGAATTATGAGGTTGGGATTATTGATATTTTATAATGATTTCAATTAAAACTCAGGAGGTGTAGACCAATTGGTTTGTGTGGGGTTTATTCCATTGGGTTATAATATCAACAACAAATAAAGTGACCATAATGAGGTTAAAATTATTGATTTTTATAATGCTTTTAAAAAAAAAGGATAATGGTGATACATAATTTCTTATGTCTATAGCTTATGAAACACTCTTATAAAGGACCCCTTTTGTAATATTTTGAATACATTTTGCTTATGAAATGGGGAAGTATATGTAAATAATATGGGATTATCTTTTATAATTGTAGAATAAAGGATATATTCTTAGCATGTGGGAAATATAATATTATGTGAAGATGTAATATGCATTTGAAAAATGTAATTTTATTTTTAATTATGACTATAAATTAGGATGTTTTTCCTCTTCTCCATAGAATACAAAAAAAAAAGTACTTTCAACATTTTTTTTGTCTTTGAATACAATAAACACATGCATATTAAAAAATTAAATTGTCACATCCTCTCAATCTTTGAGATTTTCTCCATGTATGCCTCATTTATGCATCAATTAAGTCACAATCACTTAGTGAATTAGTTGACACAATTCACCAAATACAAGAAAATTGAGGAGTAGTCATTGCACAGAGATTACTCACAAAACTATGCATATTATTCATACCAAAACCAAATTACAAGCCATATAAATAGTGCTCATGAGATCCAACACATTCCAAAGAAGGAATTGCTTGTTGAGAGAATCTCTCAATAAACCAACAAACTGATCTACCAATATACTAATGTGGCCATTATTTCAAAGTCCCCCCTTTAATGCTTACATTTACATCATTTCAAAGATTAATACAAAAGATGACAAATTACAATTCATATGTCACAACTGTCTGACTGCCCTTCCTCGCACTTAAGTCTCGCAGACAATGCTCTATTCACCAACACAATTTTCGAGCTTCTCATTCAACTCATTTAAGACATAATTACCTCTAACCATCTTGATGAACTTTGTATAATTGATTCTCCTAAATATCCTGAAGGACAATCTCGATACTGGACTGTATCCAGAAGTCAATTATGCAACTGACCTTTCTACACAAATGGATCTCATTTCTCTTGAATCTCGAAGAACAAAAAGATCCATCGGAAAATAACATATTCACACAATAAAATTAATGATACATTCTCTCGACATCAAAGAATGTCGAGAACTACTAATTTGCATTATATTTCTCTGTCAATTAATTGGTTCCACACTTTTTACAATTAAACAAATGACTTAAAAAGAAGACAATAAAACCCATAAAAACAAAACCAATCATAGTCCATAACTGCTCTCCTCTATTCCACTCTGTGTAATGTGAACAATGCTCTTCAAAATTGGTTCCTTCAAACTATGTAGTTGGAGAAAATTGATTGAAACAAATAATCTGGAACAATCGCCCCGCTCATAGCATATAAAAGGAAAATAAAGGGACACCAACGAATCCAAACTAACTCCCGGGTTATATAGGATAGATCTTTGTCAGTTTCGTTGTAGAGGTGAAACCCAGCCTTGATGACGCAGTTTCAAAGGTGAATTAAAGCCCCATTTACAAATGAAGAGGGTGGCAGAAAGCACTATGCACACACGAGCCAAAATATAGTTGACCACTCTAAAAATCATTGGCAATCATTCGATCCCATTTGTTGTTTTCCTAACTAGTTGACTGATATAGTCATCCATGTGGGTTGTTCATTACAAAGCTAAATTTATGTCGCATTTATGTTAACAGAATTGTGCATAAAACTATGGTAAGGCACCTATTT
The DNA here is from genome assembly GCA_031772625.1 of Pinus tabuliformis. Taxonomy (NCBI): domain Eukaryota; kingdom Viridiplantae; phylum Streptophyta; class Pinopsida; order Pinales; family Pinaceae; genus Pinus; species Pinus tabuliformis. The sequence continues at coordinate 57,047,420 of CM062812.1, forward strand.
ACAATATTCCATAAACAATAATTCCACATGTAATAAATTTTATTGATCCCATAAAAGTGACCACAGTCACCTATAATCGTGATTCTCTCAGGAAACCTCAAAGGAGCGAGATTCGACATGGTCTTGAAGCTCAGGACTTCACTTATTACAATCTGATGGGGATCACATCTTTTATAGTATATCATGAGTTGAAAATAATTAATATTATTTTGTATTAATGGAGAAATGGTTACACAAGTTGTAACGTATCTCCTTAGTTTAGGATTTGTTCCTAGAGTTTAGGAGTTTGGTTGCAACTTCCTGAGTTCTAGTAATGTACTTAATGATGTAATTGCTCATTTGATGGAGGTAGAGTGTACGGAGAGAGTTCTCTTTGTTTGAGTGCAGTCTCCAGGTGCAGTGCTCACCTGTGAGCTGCAACTCCTTCTTTTTCAATTCAAGTCTGATTTTTATCTTTATGCTCTCCTACAATCCTGTAAGGTGAACGAACTCAATTCTTAAGCACTGGATCAAATTCATTTTACCGCTTGTTTCCTTGGCACTACCAGAAAAGTAAAACAAGGATTCATGGATTTACAACGATGGTTATAGTAAACCCATTGTGCTCCATCGAGAGACGCTTGGCAGACTTGGCAGAAGGGATTTGATGGCTCATTTCAACACTGGAAAATGGTGACATGAGGCTCAACTCCCAATTCCCATTTCCCTTCACAAGGCCGCACTCTATAGTGTAAGTCATTTCCCTTTCAGTAGAAGATCGTGGACCAAGTGGACCACACGTGAAGGCCACTACCTCAATTAAATTGAGCACGATTGAAAATAAATAAAACATATTTGAACAATACCCTCTTCTCAACTTTGATGTATCAATGCTCGTTTCTTCTCCAGCCAATATTTTAAAAATCTCTGCTATCGAGGCCACAACTCACCGATTTGTTGGTCAATCAAAATTCAAAGCACCGATCTGCCAAAACAGAGGTTAGATATAATGACAGAATACCCAACCGAGTTCACCAAAGTGTTACCATGCCTCTACAAGAAATATACACATCTGTGGACAGACCACACCACGCTTCCGATGTGCCACCTCAATCCAGTAGCTCTGCAATGAGATCGGAGCATCCACGCGGTTTCATCCATGATCAAACTACACAGTTCGATCTCCACTGGAACTGATCTGATCCATGAACCGTTCAATCTCCACCGATGCGTAGATACCACGACCTGTGATTTTTCACTGGCATAAACTGATTAATTAAATAATTCAACGATGCATAAACCAATTAATTAAATAATGCGGTCAACATCCTCATCATCTGGGAAACCAATGTCAACATTAACACAGAGCAGCACAGGCCTCTGACAACCTCTTCTTCATCATTCTTCCATTCAATTTCATCCTTTTGGGAATAAGGATATTTGTAAGGCTTTATGTTAAGTGTGAATACTTCTTGGAATCAAATAAATAACATGATTATGATCATGAATAGGTGGTACACCTTTGGGAGTCTCAAATACTTTGGAACGATTGTCCAGAACATTTTGGAGATCTGGAGAAATAGATGATTTTGATGTGGGAATCTCTAGTGAACATAATTGTGAAATTACGCCCCATTGTTCTTTCTTTAGAAGCTTTGTCATCCTATTAGAGTTGATTGTATTTCTCGGTTTCCCTGCGATACCCCTTAATTCAACTTCATTTCCTTCCCAAAAAAATTCAAGAAAAGTTCTTGAAAATGAAAAGCTTGTTGAAATGTTACTTTCAACTGCAGCGCCAAAACCGCCAGTTCCCCACACCGCTTTTTACCGAATGGTGGTAATTCTCCAGGGTAGCGAGCACACTCATGAGCTGACACGTACCCTGAGCAGTTTTCCAATACAAATTTTCCCCAGCGCGTAAAGTTCGGTAAAAAAAGGCTGTGTGATATTGCCGACAATCGTCCGATTAATTTGGGCCAGATCGACGGAATTAATGCGGCGGAAAACCTGAACATCAGACAAGTGATAAGGCTTAAGGAAAATGTGAGATACAACGACCAATCAAACGTATCTGAAGATTATTGCTCCATAAATGAGTTAAAAGGAAAAGCGTATCCAGTTCGCAAATGAGTTTTCTGACGGAATTAATGTAAATTCATTACATTTATTACGGTTGTTGAATGTAATTAATATAAACTTGCTACGGTTGTTGAATGTAGGTAAAGATTTTAATTTTATTGTTTTTAATTCACGAGAGTCGCTTTTTTTCCAATACAAGTAAAAATGTAATGTTTTTTTTTTAAAGAGTAATGTAATACGCAGCAGTGCAAAAAGTAAGAAGTATAAAGAAAAATTACACACAGCAGTGTTAATTTTTAGGAGAGACAGAGTGAAGTTTTTGGAACTGCCTTTGAAGCAGTCTTGCTGTAATCCCTCTGTTAGAGGAAGAATTTTGTAACAGTTAGTTTTGTTAATGAACACAAGTTTTTTTGTGTGAAACTTTGTCTTCCCAGAAACAATTTTAGTTTCTCTGTGTTAAGAAACAGAGCATTTTTTCTCTGTTTATTTGCTCTAGAATTATCAAAAATTGCCAACATGGTATCAGAGCATGTCTAGGCTCTTTGAAGGTGTCAAAGAAGCTGAAGGAATGATTTCTTGTTGCAGCAGCTTCTCCAACAGGGTGAAGACTCAGTCAAGAAAGAATCCAAGGTATTTCTCAAGTTAGTTTTTTTGGTGTTACTGTTGAGGACAGTCAGTTATTTTAAATACACAGTCAAGTATTTTGAAGCATAGTTAAGAGTGTAAGTATGGTTGGAGCCAGCACTAGCTCCCACAATTTAATGGAAAAAACTATGACTATTGGGCAATAACTATGAGAGCTTTGCTTGCTTCCCAAGACTTATGGGAATTTGTTGAGGATGGTTTTGAAAAACCAGCAGATGAAAATGAGTTTAATAATTTAACTCAGGCAGAGAAAGATATTTTGAAGAGCAATAAGAAGAAGGATTCTAAAGCCCTCTACTTTTTGTATCATGCAGTGCATGAGAGTGTGTTTCCAAGGATAGCAGCAGCCAAGAGATCCAAAGAAGCATGGAAAACTCTCAAGATAGCCTATCAAGGCATGGAGAAAGTGAAGACAACAAAACTAGAGTTGCTGAGGAGAGATTTTGAGACTCTCTGCATGAAGGAGTCATATAATATTGACTCATTCTTCACACATGTGATTGATCTGGTCACATAGATAAGGTCTCATGGAGAGATTCTTGAAGAAAGGAGGATTGTGGAGAAATTATTGAGGATCCTACCCTTAAGATTCGATGTGATTTTCACCACCATAGAAGAGACAAAGGATCTCACAAACTTCTCAGTTGATGAACTATATGCATCACTGATAACACATGAGCAGAGATTGAGTAGAAATGAAAACTCATCTCTAGAGCATGCCTTTAAGACCCAGATGTTCTTTGGAAGAGGAAGAGGTCAAGGCAGAGGAAACAAGAGAGGAAGAGGTAGAAGCCAAAACAGAGGTGGAAGAAACAGTCCAGCAAATGCTCAAGGAAGAGGCAACAATCCAAATCAGAACCAAGGCCAAGGCAGCAGCCAACAAAGTGGACAACATCATGCTCAAGGACAAAGGTATGATAAATCCAATGTCTAATGTCACTATTGTAAAAAATGTGGGCATTATGCAAACGAATGTAGGAAGAAGCAGCATGATATGAGTAATAGAACTAGTACAAATTTCACTACAGAAAATATCAGCCAAGATAATTTGTTTTTAGCCTATAATATGACTGAAGCAAAGAGTGAAGATGTATGGTTTCTAGACTCCGGTTGCAGTAACCATATGACAGGAGACATAGCCCTGTTTTCTATGTTAGATCAGAGTGTGAAGTCACAAGTCGCATTAGGGACTGATATTAAAGTTTCTGTTATGGGAAAGGGAGAAGTAAATGTCTTAACAAGGAAAGGCGAAAAGAAAACCATAGCAGATGTTTATTATGTTCCTGGAATGAAATGTAACCTCATAAGTATTGGACAACTTATTCAAAAGGGGTACGATGTTTTCTTTGTGGATGATGTATGCACCATCATGGACAAATCACCCAGCAAACAATGTATTGCTGAAGTGAAGATGACAAGGAACAGGATGTTCCCTCTCAGGATGAAAGCAGATTTTAAAAATGGAGAAAAAATAGCAGCAGTGACACAAGAGGCTTTCTAAAGCAAACTAAAAGATGAAAATTGGTTGTGGCACTTGAGATTTGTACATCTCAACTTTGGAGGTCTTAACTTGTTGAATAGAAAAGGAATGGTAAGAGGATTACCATTGATAGAGAAACCAGACAACCTTGTGAAGGTTGTATCTTGGGGAAACAACACAGAGAAAGTTTTCCATCTGGGAAAAGTATACGGGCAAAAGCACCCTTAGAGATTGTCCACTCAGATCTATGTGGACCGATGCAAACTCCATCACTTGCAAGCAGCCACTATATTCTAACATTTATTGATGATTTTACTAGAAAAATTTGGGTTTATTTCCTGAAGAACAAAAGTGAAGTGTTTGAAAGATTTTGCAATTTCAAAGCACTTGTAGAAAACCAAAGTGGGATGCATATCAAAGTTCTAAGAATTGATAGAGGAGGTGAGTATATCTCCAAATAATTTCTACGTTTTTGTAGAGAAAATGGAATTCATAAGTAGTTTACCACTAGGTACACTCTGCAGCAAAATGGAGTTGCCGAAAGGAAGAATAGGACAATCATGGATATGGCGAGGAGTATGTTAAAGGCAAAGCATTTGCCAAATGATTATTGGGTTGAAGTTGTACACTGTGCAGCATACATTTTGAATAGATTCCCTACAAAAGCAGTCATGAACAGAGTGCCGGAAGAAGCAAGGAGTCACCCACATGAAAGTTTTTGGATGTGTGGCTTATGCACACATTCTAGATCAACTAAGGAATAAGTTGGAAAGCAAAGGGGAGAAATGTATTTTCATTGGATACATTGAGGAATCTAAAGCTTATAGGTTGTATAACCCATCCACCAAGAAGCTTATTGTAAGTAGAGATGTTCAGTTCATTGAGGAGGAAGCTTGGGATGGAAGCATAGAGAAAACAGTGAATGTTAAAAACTCTTTGTCACATGATGAAGATGATGAGGAGATGGCTGAAATACATCCCCAAACAGTAGCACCAACACAAGGGCAGCAAGAGACACCCTTGAGGAGAAATGAAAGTGCTTCTCCAAGCACACCATAAGGAGGAAGTTCAAGTGCTTCTTCAAGCACTTGTACACCAAATGAAAGAGGTAAGAAGTTTAGAAATTTAAGTGACATTTATGAACAAGAGGCAAAAAATGAAGGTATGAACTCTTTGTTTGCTTTATATTGTCATGTTGATGACCCTGTTCATTTCGAAGAAGCAATTAGGGATAGGAAATGGATAGAAGCTATGGATGAGGAGATCAATGCCATAAAAAGAAACAAGACATGGGATTTAGTTGAACTACCAAAAGGAAAAGAATTCATTGGAGTTAAATGGGTCTACAAGACCAAGAGTAATGTTGAAGGCAAAATAGAAAGGCTCAAGGCAAGACTTGTTGTCAAAGGATATAAGCAGCAGCATGGGAGAGACTATGAGAAAAATTTTGCACCGGTTGCTAGAATGGAAACTGTGAGAGCAATGTTGTCCATAGCAACACAAAACAAGTGGAAATTTTACCAAATGGACGTGAAGTCAGCATTCCTAAATGGAGTGTTAATGGAAGAGGTTTACATTGAACAACCTCTAGGCTATGAAAAGAAAGGCCAAGAGCACAAAGTGTGCAGATTGAAGAAAGCTCTTTATGGGCTGAAGCAAGCACCAAGAGCGTGGTACAGTAGGATAGATTCCTATCTACTGGAAAATGGATTTGAAAAGTGTGAGGGAGAACCCACTCTCTACATCAAAGAAAAGGATGGTAAATTACTAATTGTTGTGTTATATGTTGATGATGTTATTTTCACAGGTAATGATGATTACCTTATTGAAAATTTCAAAACAATCATGAAAGAAGAATTTGAAATGACTGACATGGGTTTGCTGAGATACTTCTTAGGAATAGAAGTAGAACAAAATGGAAATGGGATTTTTATCTCACAAGAGAAATATGTTAATGAAGTGTTGGAAAGATTTAATATGCAAGAGAGCAAAGTAGCGATCACTCCCACAGTAATGGGATTAAAACTCAGCAAAGAGGACAACAGCAAGGATTTTGATCCTAGTTTGTACAAGAGCATAGTTAGCAGCCTCATGTATTTGACTGCAACTAGGCCGGATATAATGCATGTTGTTAGCTTGATTTCCAGATTCATGGAGAGGCCAAAAGAAGCACATTGGCAGGCAGCAAAAAGGATTCTGAGGTATGTTAAAGGTACTAAAAGGTTTGGCATTTTATATACTACTTCAGAATGTTTAGATTTAATTGGATACACTGATAGTGATTGGGCTGGAAGTGTAGATGATCGGAAAAGCACATTCGGTTATATTTTTCACATGGGTTCAGGAGCCATTTCATGGGCTTCTAAAAAACAGCCTATTGTAGCGTTGTCTACAGCAGAGGTAGAATATGTGGCATCTACAGCAACAGCGTGTCAAGCAATTTGGATGAGAAGGATGTTAAGGAGTTTATGCCAAGAGCAAGCAAAAGGAACTTTGATTTTTTGTAACAATAGCTCAGCTATTGCATTATCCAAGAATTTTGTGTTTCATAAGAGAACGAAACACATTGACACGAAGTTTCATTACATCAGGGAATTGGTAAACAATGGAGAAATTGTTTTAGAACACTGCAGAACTCAGGAGCAAGTTGCAGATATTCTGACCAAACCATTGGGGCAGAAAAGTTTTGAATTTTTGAGGAAATATCTGGGTATGACTGATAACCCAGCAGTTGAAATTAAAGGGGAGTGTTGAAATGTTACTTTTAACTGCAACGCCAAAACCGCCAGTTCCCTGCACCGCTTTTTACCGAATGGTGGTAATTCTCCAGGGGCAGTGAGCACACTCATCATCTAACACGTACCATGAGCGGTTTGCCAATACAACTTTTCCTTGGCGTGTAAAGTTCGGTAAAAAAAGGTTGTGCGATATTGCCGACAACCGTCCGATTAATGTGGGCCAGATCGACGGAATTAATGCAGCGGAAAACCTGAACATCAGACAAGTGATAAGGCTTAAGGAAAATGTGAGATACAATGGCCAATCAAACGTATCTAAAGATTATTGCTCCAGAAACGAGTTAAAAGGAAAAGTCGTATCCAGTTCGCAGATGAGTTTTCTGACGGAATTAATGTAAATTCATTACATTTATTATGGTTGTTGAATGTAATTAATATAAAGTTACTACAGTTGTTGAATGTAGGTAAAGATTTTAATTTTATTGTTTTTAATTCACGAGAGTCGGTTTTTTTCCAATACAAGAAAAAATGTAATGTTTTTTTAAGAGTAATGTAATACGCATTAGCGCGAAAAGTAAGAAGTAAAAAGAAAAACTACACACATCAGTGTTAATTTTCAGGAGAGACAGAGTGAAGTTTTTGGAACTGCCTCTGAAGTAGTCTTGCTGCAATCCCTCTATTAGAGAAAGAATTTTGTAACAGTTAGTTTTGTTAATGAACACAAGTTTTTTTGTGTGAAACTCTGTCTTCCCAGAAACAATTTTAGTTTCTCTGTGTTAAGAAACATAGCATTTTTTCTCTGTTTATTTGGTCTGGAATTATCAGAAATTCCCAACAAAGCTATCATACCCAAAGATTGTAGCCATTAGACTCCTAGTACAACATCTGCACCACCCATTGGAATGGAAAGCATTGGGCTATTCAAGACATATTCTCCCATGGATAGCTTGATATTATGGCACTTTCCAGAGCAATTTATGATTCCTCCATTTTCAACCATTACTTGACACTCCCGTGCTGGATATAGGAAGCAATTCAATTCCATTCCTTGGCTATCTTACAATGAATAAAATTATGGGTACTACCCGAATCAATCAACACTATTACCTTTTTCTTCTTGATATGCCCTTCTATCTTGAGAGTTTGAGGATTGGTAATTCTTGTCAATGCATTACAAGATATGGTCAGATTCATTTCTTCTTTCTCTTGGATTGGTTATTGGTGTATATCCTCTTCTTTTGACATTTCTTGTTCCTTTTCTTGTTCCTCTTCCCCATCTATGTAAATTAATTTCTTCTCAGCACACTTATGACATTTAGTGTATTCTATATCACAATTGTAACAAAGCCCTTTTTCTATTTTTTATTCCAATTGTTGTGGTGTCAACCTTGTAGGTGGTGAAAGATTAGGAGCAACAACACTTCCATCTTTATAGTTATGAGTGGTAGGCTTTGTTGTTGCGATAATTTTGCTTTCAATTTTTCTTGCCAACCTGTATGCCTTCTCCAAGGAATCAGATTCCCAAAGGAAAACCTCATGTTGGATGTAATCATTTAAAGTAACTATGAATATTTCAATCCTATGCTTCTCTGGAATATCATCTACCCTTATATTCAATTGTTGGAACCCTTATATTCAATTTTTGGAAGTCGTCAATGTGCTCTTCCATTAAACCCTTTTTTTGAGATTTATCAATTGGCTAAAGAAGGTGTTGCTCTTTGTATCCTCATAATGTGTTATAATTTCCTCCGTGAAAATTAACCAAGTGACAAGTTGTTTATGAAAACAAATCTCTCTATACCATACAAACTGATTTGGTTCTAAATATAAAGATGCAATACGTACCTTTTGTGGCGGTTGCACATCATGTAGATCAAAATATTTCTCCATTTTTAGTATCCAAGTTACTGGATCCTTGCCATAAAATTTCCTCATATCTATATTTGGAATATGGTGGGTCTTTGATCCAACGTTAGAGTCTATGAAATCATGATTAACATTTCTTTTGTTATCATCATGAGTTTCCTCTACTACCTTTTCGACATTAGGAAATCTCTCTTGTAGTGACTTTGTCCCACCTTCCTTCAAAACTTCCATGTCTTTCTTCAAATCTTCCATGTTTCCATTCAATTTTTCTTCTGTACCATTTTTCTTATTGAACATATCTTTGATCACATTCTTCAAATCATCCCTCCAATTTTGCTTACTAGGTGTTTCTATTTTCTTAATTCGAGTCATTAGTTTTTTTGCTTTTAGGATCTCGATCTTGAATCTGTTGTATCTTTGAAATTTGGCATCTCCAAGGTCTGAAATTATGACATGTGGTAGCCCTCTACGTCCTCTTTCCAATGCCACCAGTCTGATCGATATTGGATTCTCCAAGAAAGAGTTATGCCAAATCTCCCAAGATAGCCTGAGTATATACCTTTTCAGTAGAGCGAAGTTGTATGAAATTCCATGTGTCACTGTTTCGACCTTCGGATATAAAAAATATACACAGAATAGTAAATTCCATCCTCTTTCTATAACTTGTTATGAAATTTAAATATGATGCTGAGAGAGAATGTTATGATGATTTTCCCAAGGTCACCTGTTTGGGATGTAATTCAGGAGCCTGCAAAAACCATAAATGTCTTGGACCATATCTCCGAAAATATAGCGAATTTTTTTTTAAATTTGGGCCCAAGCTTCATTAAGATTTCGGCTCAAATGGATTTTAATTATAGAGTCTGAACCTTTGTAGAAAAAAAGTATAGCTAAAATTCCACGATGACCTGTTTGAGATGGAATTTAGATCATATCTCTGAAATTATAGCGAGACAAGATCAGAAATTTAGACCTGAGGTTTAGGATGATTTCAGCTCAAATGGATTTTGCTTTTAGCTTCTAAAAATTCGTATATAAAATTTTATGGCAAAAATTCCATGTTGACATGTTTGGAGAAGCGAAACCTTAAAATCCAAAGCTCTGATACCAAATGTTATGAAACCAGCTCACAAAAAGATAGAAAATATAGACCAATGACTTCAAAATCAACCTCTTCGAGGGGGAAACCTTCTTTACATTACACAAATTAACAATTCTTGGATGATAAAAATGATAAGACCTCCTTTCTATATATAGGATTCTAAGGGGTCCCAATACAATCAGAGCCTACATAACAATAATATTGTAGGGGCACAACAATAACAATAGTGGGCTTCTATGGGGCATAATAATAACAACATGGAGACTATATGGGCACAATAACACAATAAGGGGGTTTCACTAATAACAATAATGGGTTACACTAGTAGTATAGGGACCTAACAGAGCTTCACTTGGAGACTACCTCTGGAAAAACGCTCTACATCTCATCATTAAACATCATGAATATATATAGTTTACAAGACAATAGGAGAGTTAGAACAACGTCCTCAAAAGTAGGAACTAAATCCTAATCTAAGGCTCACACATAACAAATAAACAAACTCTCTCCAAGAGTACATTTCTCCATTAATTTCAATGCATACAACTTCCTTTTAAACTTGCTATTATAAAGAATGAATGAAAGTAGCCATAGTGTAACTTACTATTATAAAGAATTAATGAAAGTAGCCATAGTGTAATGGCTTGAAGGAACCTATTACGAATTAATACAGGAATTGGAGAAAATAAATAAAGAATTAATGAAAACAACCATAGTGTAACTTTCTATTATAAATAATTAATGAAAGCAGCCATAGCGTAATTGCTTGAAGGAACCTATACCGAATTAATACAGGAATTGGAGAAAATAAATTGAGGCCACCACAACGAAGAACTTCCTGACACAGTGGTGAGAGTCATCTATTTTTTTGTCTTGTACTCACAATCATGCATAGCAAAATAAACCAAAAATAAATATCAAATTCAACACATCATCAATCAGGAAACAGTCTCACACACGAACTACCCTATGTACAGAACATCAAATCTCACATCTCTTTCATTCTCCTGAGCCCTCCCGTGACAGAGTCAGGATCAAACCTACTCTGATACCAACAAGTAAATTGGAGGTGCAGTCATTGTACAAATGTTACTCACAAAACTATACATATTACTCACACCAAAACCAAATTACAAGTTATATAAATAATGCTCATGAGATCCAACAGATTCTAAAGAAGGAATTTCTTGTCGAGAGAATCTCTCAACAAAACCAACAAACTAATCTACCTATTTACCAATGTAAGAATTATTTCCAAATCAAATAAAATGTTATATTATTAATTTTATTACTTTGTGTTAAAAATAATATCTACATTTAATGTGTGTGTCAACCGAAATTTTTCCTTATCAAATTGAAATGAACATGTTAGACTCATAGGGGACATTTCTCGTTATTACAAGATGTGTAATACGTAGAGATAATCCATAATATATTTAAAATGTATGAAAGTTTATATCTTGAATCTAATTTCTTTTGTTGATAATAAACATTGTTGTGAGAGGAGATTTTATAGTCATAAAAGCAATTTCAAGTTATGCCACATGTTAAAACAATCTATATATTTTGAGTAATTTATGTATCTTTTCGAAACTTCTTAATATTTTGCACATGGAATCAATGTTTTTGGCAACCCTTATCTCCTATTAGAGAGGATTTAGATCATGAAACCTAATAAATGAACCATTATATTATAGTAGCACTATAGAGTTTTTTTAATTTCATTTAAATAATGCAATAAAATAATCAATTTTATTACACAATAGTTTGAGATTCTAGAATTGAACTATATGTTGTGATTTTAATGTTATAGTTGTTGCTACAAGATTTTGTCTAAAATGTTTTTGGTGGATATTATGAATGAGATTATTTGATCCAAGATATAATTTCAATGAGAATGGCAATCAATCAAAGAGTAACCAATTATGAGTATATAAGTATTATTAAATAAATTGTTAGATTGAAAAAAAAAAAGTTTGGATCAAAGTCCTATGTCTAAATATGCTTGAATGAGACTAAAATTTAGAGTTGTCAAAGGAGGGAAGAGAAATAAGCATTCTTTATACCCCAGACTCAATAGAAGAAGATGTCAAAGAGAAAGATGTGATGTCTAAGGAAACAATCGATCGATAGAGGTACCAAATACATTATTAGAAAAAATAGCAATGAAGAAGCATGTTAATTGATAACACTATTGATAAGGTCAATGATGAAGTTGTCACACTATTTTAATAGTTGCTATATGCATTAGGATTATCAAACACCATTCAAATATGATTGTAGAAAATATAGCTTCAATGACATGCCTCCAAGTTGGGTGTTAGAGGATGTATGCATTTGAGGTTTCATAAGGGTGTAGGTGTGCCCATTTTTTAACTTGGTGTATGCTTAGTTGTAGAGAGGGTGTTGGAATAAATCTCCAACATCCACATATCATGTGTTTTACTAATTGTTTAATGTGATTCAGCAAGTGTTAGTTGAAAAGGTGTGGGTTGTCATATTTAAATGAACAAATGTTGGAGGAGAAGAGGATTGAGGTCTCATTGTTGAAAATGGCAACAAGAAAATCCTAATTTAATTTTCCCTTGAATTAAATTAGGAGAAAAAGTTGTAATTCCACATCACAAGACAACGTGTGAGAGTTAACTAAGTTAATTTGACTTATTTGGTTCAATTAATTTGAGTTGAGGGTCTAACTTGAGTCATGTGGAGTGTCTCCTACTTTATAAGAGCCTTCGTGGAGTTTATTTTGAGTTGTAATTAATGAATTCAGTTAAAATGAGTTAAAGTCAGTTAAACTGAGTTAAAGTCATTTAAATTGAGTTAAAGTCAATTAAACTGAGTTAAAGTCAATTAAACTAGTTCCAACTAAAGGAGGAATCAATAGGAGGTCTAGCAGTGGAGTTCTGATTCAGTGTTCAACTAGTGAACTAATAATTTAGCCATAAATAACTCACACGTGTAATCTACGAATTACCCAGTTGAGATTGGAGTTCAATTGCAATGTACTATCAGTTGTATAATCATCCAAATTGTATAGGTGGTGCATGTAGTCAGAGGAAGGCCTATGATGGATTGTGCAATTCCAATTGAGGAATTTCCCTTACTAATAGGGGCTAATTCCCAAGGAAATAGCACAAGGAAATAGGGACTTGGTGATCTAAACTTAAACATGAACACAAAAAATTACAGATATAACCATAAATATAGGGATGCAGTAGAAATAACATATTATTTCATTAATAGCATAATATGAAATATGCTTACAAACAGAATGGAAATAAACTAGCTCGGGTGATGGTAGCTTATCTCTGAGAAGAGATGTGGCTACTAAATGCCTCTGAAATGTGTTACAATGAGGCTCTAGGGCCTATTAATTATTGAACAACAAGGGAAAACCCTAAACAACCAAAATCCTAACCCTAGGAGATGGAACACCAAGAGTTTGTGGGCCCCGTTTGGGTTAGTTGGCCAGCCAACTTCCCGGGGTCATAACTTGGTCATATTATCTCCGTTTGGCGTATGATACCTTGTTGGAAAGGTCTCTTTTAATACTATAGAATTTTTGATAGGCCCATAGAGAACTATCGGCCTACTTCGGACCTCAATAAAACACCATTTAGGGGGTCAAAACTGCTCCAGAAGTTTAGGACCCGAAAAACTGCTAAAAATAGTAAATGTTGAAATAAACAAGGAAACATATGAAAATGGTTGGAGGTTAAGGTGTAATAGGCAGGTGGTCACCAATATCTACTTGGATCAGTCCTCCCTCCTTAGGAATCAATGGTCCCCATTGCATGTAGAGCCTCCATGAGGTGAGGAAATTTTTGTTAAACTTGGTCCCTGGTAAACCACTTGCCCTAGTGAAGGAGTTGGCCTGCTTCGAAAACTCAATATAGATGGATCATCTGTTGGTGAGTGTTCTTGATCTGTGTGTCCATGATCTAATCAGTTGTGGTCTGTTCCATGCAGTCTGGGTTTAGCTCTATTGGTGTGAGTTGTTCTCCAATATCGGATGTGTCCAGCAATAGTGGAAAGTATGGTCAAAGGTGGTCTACATTGAACACTAGGTGTAGACCAAGGAACAATGGAATGTTGAGCTTGAAGGCATTGTACCCCACATCCTTGGTGAGGGTGTATGGCCCATATTGGAGCGGGTGAAGCTTGTAGTGGGCTCTAGCGAGGCGCTCTTTCTACAAATGTATCCAAACATTATCGCCTATCTGGACCTTGTGCAGAACCTGATGTTGATCATGGTGTTACTTGTACTTCACATTGGCTCTATCCAATATATCATGGACTTGTTGGCAGAGCTGTTGAATGTTCTCAATGAATTTGTTAGCTCTATCGGCTTCGGACTAGACGTGAGTCGAATCTACATGAGTAGTTGCAAATGGTATGGCCACATCTATGGGACATAATGGCTAAAATACCATCCCTACTTGAAAGGGGTTTTGGCCCGTTGAGCTGTGGAGAGTTCTGTTTTAGTTGTGCTAGACATAGGGGGGCTTTCATCCCATGTGCGTTGATGCATTGAGTTATACATGTGCAGAATGTGTATGATCATCCTGTTGACGACCTTTGTTTGGTCATCAGTTTGGGGATGGAAAGTCGTGGACTTAGTAAGTTTGGTATCCAGCATCGACCAAACACTTCACCAAATTTCACTCAAGAATATGTTGTCCTGATCTGAGACAATGGATTGTGGGATCCCGAAGTGTACCCACAATCGCTGAAAGAAGATTTTAGTAGTGGCCTCTATTGTGATATTCTTCTTGGAGGGGGCCATAATGGCCATCTTAGAGAATCTGTCAATGACCACGAAAACACAGTCGTTGTCGTGCATAGAAGAAGGAAGGCCGGACATGTAATCCATGGAGATGGATTCCCAAGGTTGACTAGGAGTAGGAAGAGTAGTATATAGGCCCTGCTTCTCGATGGTTGGTTTGGAAATGGTGCAAGAAGTGCAGGATTTAATGTACCTCCCAAAATCCTGATGAAGTTTTGTCCAATAAAAATACTTCTATAGGACTGCCACTATTTTCTCTACCCCGAAAGTTCCAGCAACCTGACTGTAGTGTGCCTCCCAAATAATCTTGGCACACTCGCCTGAAGGAACACAGATGTGTCCCAAGATGCATAACAATGCATCCCGGAGGTGAAAATTTGGAACTTGCTTACCTTCCAGGAGTGTCTCATATGTGTAGCTGAATTATGGATCACTCTTGTAAAGATGCGGCCACCTTGAAGTCTCATTCCCATAGGAGTCAAGCACACTAATCAGCACCATGAATGATGGTCAGCTAAGGCAATCTGCAACATTATTGGTGTTTCCCTTCTTGTACTTAATGTTCAAATGGAATTGTTGCAACTATGTGGACCATTTCCTATGGAGATCATTTTTCAAATTCTCATGTGTCTATATGGACTGCAGGGGTCGGTGGTATGTGTGGATGATCGTTTCCTTCCCCAGAATGTAATGATTCCATTGACTGTGGGCATGCATAATGGAATACATCTCTTTATCGTAAGTGGGATACTTTTGAACTATTCCTGAAAGTGTCTCATTATGGTAAGCCATTGGATGCCCCTGCTAAGTAATAACTACACCAATAGCATAGATGGAGGCATCCGTCTCAATCTCAAATGGTTGTTGTAGGTTTGGTAATGTGAGCACCGGTGCAGAGCCGAGGTGATGCTTCAACTCAGCAAACAACTTATGTTGGGTCTCAGACCAAAAACACTTTCCTTTCGCTCTACCCTGGTGACTTGACTTAAAGGCCAAGTGATATGAGAGAACCCCAACACAAACCTGTGGTAGAAATTTGCAAGACCCAGACAGTTGCAAAGCTCTATTAGAGTGGTTGGGGCTGGCCAATCCTGAATGACTTGTATCTTGGCTAGGTCCACATGCAAACGTTTCTCATTAATGATGTACCCCATATATTGAACTTGGGTCAAGCCAAAAGTTCATTTCTCCAAATTGGCACACATCTTGTGTTGTTGTATGGTCCTAAGGACCTATCGAGCATGGTGGAGGTGTTCTTCCCAACCTAGATGAAGATCAAGATGTCATCTAAATACACCACCACGAATTCATTGGTGAAGGGTCACAAGGTTTCGTCCATCAATCTCATGAAGGTTGTGGTGGAATTTGTCAACTTGAAAGGCATGACCAACCATTTGAAAAGGCCCTCCTTGGATTTGAAGGCAATCTTCCACACATAAAAGGGTTCGATGGGCACCATGTGATAACCAGATGATCCGAGTTTACTCAACTCTCGGATTTAACCAAGATCTTTTACTTCTGTGATGTTGTTAGAATTGAATTTAAAATAACATAAATGAACGCATATGCATGTTGTAAAGAAGAGGGAACATGACAAGAATCGACAACATAAAACAAAAGACATTGATAACGGAGTTCATCCAGTGTGGACTACGTCTTCGGGCTCGGTGTCAAGATGGTGTTGGCCACTTCATTCAGTGCTGGAAATGGTGAAGATGTACATGGACGATGTTTTTTGTCATACAAGTATATGTGCCCGCTACATGAGTGGCAAAGTCTTTCCACGAGACATTCTGCTACAGGAATTATCACTCACAACAGATCTCCTACCAGCATGACATAAACTTACACATGGTGACAATAAGTATCCCACCATCATGGAAACAAAGGGATCTCAATCAAAACATACATAATAATCCATGAAAAATACATCTCATATGAAATAGACACAAAGATTTTGCATCATACATCAAGCAAGAATCAAAACAACATCATACATCTCACGAAAAATGATCAAAGAAGTACATGACATCAACACTCCATATACCTCAACTATTCTACTAGCTGAACAATGACATACTCAGTTGTTGGATATAAATGCACCATCAAAGTCGTGGCATCGAATGGCATAGAATCGACTGTCCACACTCTAAAATATGACACGTCACTCCAATATGGAAAATGGCCAAAAACTAGAAGGCTCAGCTGCAAAAACTGTCTGCACGTCATCGGGAGGTGTAAAATAGGCTATCCATTTTCTGAATTCTGATGCTGGAAAAATTTGGGCCTCTAAGAATCTTTTATATTCCCTCATGATTCTCCAAAGATTCCCTCCTCCAGGTTCACTGGAAATCTGCAACTCAAACCACAAAACTGATCTCACGATTGAGACCCTTATGAAATTCTTAGAAGAATGAGTACAAAGTTGGTTGCATTCTAACTCTGGCAAATTTCAGCCTCCAAGGAATCTGGAAGATTCCCTCAAGATTCTCAATCATTCTCCTCCACTGGGAATTTGCATATCTGCTAGTCAAAAGGCGAATCTGACCTCGCCATTGTGTTCCCTACGAAAATCTTAGAAAAATGACTGTAAACTTGATTACATTTTGATAAAATGAATTTTTACCTCCAAAGGAATCTTTAAGATTCTCTGCAAAATTTTGTCTCAAAAAGCATGCCATCATGGTTCCTCCTCTGTGGACTGTGTCATGGTTCCACTACTCAAAACTTCGTGCTCGGCCTCCGTTCCACCTCCGCTCTTCTCCCGTGCAAATGTGTGAGGAATGTTTATTTATCTATGTTTGGTCGAAGATATTAATGAAATGGTCGTTGGTTTAGCGGTGAAAATTAGGAATGAAAAGCATGGGGTCAGGGGATTAAATCCCACCCATGCCAAACCTAGCGCATTAACCATAAATGTTCTTTTTATTTTGTTTTAAATGGAGGCGCGATTATGATTTTGGGTATGTGGTTATGCATGTTGTAACTATTGTGTGTGATATGGACAGATTTAAATGTGCTGCCACTTGGGGCCACCCGGCGGGGGCCAACCCACGTGGACTGGGTGGGTTCAATCCCCACCAGCTCCACATTTGATGTTACATGTTATGATACGCGAGAATTTTTTGTTTTATATTAATACAACCATATTCGTTTGAAACAGTTTATGGTTGTAATATGTTAAGGTTTGGTTTATAATATAACAAACCCACTTATATAACCTCATTTATATAATTCGTTGGTTTAATGGTAACCATTTTCCATAAACCACCACATTTTAATATTCTTTTAATTTTTGTTTTATAATTCCCATTTAATAACCATGATATTTCATAAGATTATAACCATATTTTGATATTTTAAAATTGATTTTTTGGTTTTTATTTGGATTTTGTTTTTATGAGGCCATTTTAATATTATTTTCTTGTCTTTTTGCAGGGAAAATGAACCAATGAATAGGGGCCAAGTGTTAATGGTTGATGGGCTTCCATGTGAGTCCCACTCGCTGATTGGGATGCCATGTGGCGCACTGTGGGCCCCGCTTTTTCCCTTGTCATGCCAAACTTTGAAGCACTCTGTCTCCCTCATACGAGCTCAGATTTGAGTTTTGTTCACACCGTTGGAATCAGGGCAACGAGCACTTCGATCTAGTGCTAGTTTTGGAGAAATATGACCACTTTTAATTTTGACCCTTTCTCAGTCCTCTTGGACTTCTGCTTGTGTCTAGAGCCACCTGGATCAATCCTCCCCACTGAGGAGCTTTTGGTCCTCCAAAAGCATGAAAAATAATCTGCAACTTCTCTTTACCTTGTCTGCACTTACATGTGTCTGATAAGTCACCATTCCTTCTCCTTCACCTTTGCCCTTCGGAGCCATAATCAATGAGCCGACAACTGCACCCTTTGCAAACCTATAGTATAATTCTACAAATTATATGCTTAACTTACAAGACCAACTAATGACCCAAGCATCCCGTACTTGCCACGAGTTTATAACACATACTCGGTGGTCAAGTTTACATCAAAATGGAAATAATTCCCCAGCTACGAAAAAAAGGCCAAAATATCATTATTTTGTCAACAAGTGATGGAAGACACATCATCACTGGAACACATGATTTACAAAAATAAGGAAAAACACTATTGTTTCTTTGACAAGTGATGGAAACACAACATCACTTTCACAGTTTAAAATGCATCACAAAATAAGACCAGACATCTTTGTTGCTTAACAAGTGATGGAAAACACATCATCACTTTTACATTTTAAAATGCAACAAGTGATTTACAAAAGCACAACCATGACAAGCTAAGCTATCTAGAAACCATTTTTCACTTATTGATGTGAATGGGTCATCCCCCTGTGGTGGTTTTTCTTGTCGAATAACTGTTTCATCTGGTTTATGCACCGACACTTTATCTTTAAGGCGTTGTTGTAGATGGAGCCTCTAACATGTGGCCATTTGGTGACCACTTCTGTTGCAATGACTGCAATAGGTCTTCTTCCTCTCGATTTTTTTTACCTTCTTCTTTGCCTGTTGTTGAGATGGTATTTCACACCTCATCCTTTTATGTGCTGCTATTCTTTTCCAGGACTCAACAAATGTATGGTTATGCAATCCAAAAAAATTACATGTTTCTCGATTCCATGATTTACGTTCATCTTTAACAACTTGATTGTAATTGAAATAAACATTCGAATATCGAGACTGGTTATACCTTCCTTGCTGCCTCTGGTGTCATTATGGCGATGGGAGCTTGCCTCGGCTCTTTCCCTGCAATGGGCACTATCATGGGATGACGGTGATGTGTTCCCATCATTCTCTTTCCCGGACGATTTCGATGATGTCTTGAAAGAATCTGACACCTTCGAGATTTCTCCTTCAGTGTATCCCAAGCCTGCAAATCGAGGTCTCTGCACAACCTTCAATGGTTGAGTTATGCCTTGGCTATTAACACCAATTTTTTCCTCCTTGCACCTCATCTTGGTAAGGAGCCTCATGTTTGTCCCTATAATTGGTATCTCCACATTTCCAACAGAAATCATACTATGTGAAGAAGAAACTGAAGGGAAATCAACATATTTTACCTCCACTGTTGATTTGGAAAGAACTGATGAGGGCTTCTCATCATCTATTGTTGGTGGTTCGCTATCTATCCTGGTGCATTCCTCAACTTCCTTTCCAACATATCCAAGTCCTGTTCAACAGGGTAATTCCTCTACTTTGATGGGTTTGACAATGCCTTGGCCATTAATGCCCAAGCCTTTTCCTTCATACCCCATTTTCTTCAATAGTTTGGAGCTAATTCTTATGGTATGATTTTCAAAAATAGCGAAATCATTGTCAGGAAACATACACGAATTCAGAGAATTAATTTTTACCTCACATGGGTCACACTGCGTCTTATCCAAGGCCTCGTCCTTAGCTTGTAGTTGTCGTAGCAAACTATGTTTCTCCCCTTTATCTTCTTGTAGAAGCATCTTCAATTCAACGGTATCTGCTTGAAGACTTTGGTTGTTGTGCTTCAATTGTTCCAGGGCCTCTTTCATGGCTTGAACTGGAGCTGCACTCACTACTTTTCCTCTATCTCTTTTTGTAGAGCTTCATACATTATTTCCACCTTTTGGGAAATTCTGAGCATGGTCTCGTACATTGCTTTGTCATCCTCCATCGTTGCACATTCCATTGTTCACACTCACAATTCACATCCGCCCAAAGACCACTCTAATGCCAAACTTGATCCGAGTTGACTCAACTCTTGCATTTAACCAAGATCTTTTACTTCTGTGACGTTGTTAGATTTTCATTTAAAAGAGCATAAATGAACACATATGCATGTTGTAAAGAAGAGGGAACATGACAAGAATCGACAACATAAAACAAAATACATTGATAACAGAGTTCGTCTAGTGTGGATTACGTCCCCAGGCTCGGTGTGAAGGTGGTGTTGGCCGCTTCATTCAGTGCTGGAAATGGTGAAGATGTACATGGATGATGTTTTTTGTCATACAAGTATATGTGCCCTCTACATGAGTGGAAAAGTCTCTCCACGAGACATTCCACTATAGGAACTATCACTCACAACAGACCTCCTCTCAGCATGACATAAATTTACACATGGTGATAATAAGTATCCCACCATCATGGCAACAAAGGGATCTCAATCAAAACATACATAATAATCCATGACAAATACATCTCATATGAAATAGACACAAAGGTTTTGCATCACACATCAAGTAGGAATCAAAACAACATCATACATCTCATGGCAAATGATCAAAGAAGTACATGACATCAACACTCCATATACCTCAACTCTTCTGCTGGCTAACGGATGACATACTCAACTACTGGATCTGAATGCACCATCGAAGTCGTGGCATCGAATGGCATAGACACTCTTAAATCTGACACCATCACTCCAATTTGGAAAATGTTCGAAAAATAGAAGGCGCAATTGCAAAAACTTACTACACCACTAAATTTGTGTCGTCGAGAGGTGTAAAATCGACTATCCATTTTCTGAATTCTGACACTGGAAAAATTTGGGCCTGTAGGAATCTTTTAGATTCCCTCACGATTCTCCAAAGATTCCCTCCTCCGGGTTGACTGGAGATCTATAACTCAAATTAAAAACTAATCCCACCATTGAGATCCTTGTGAAATTCTGAGAAGAATGAGTATAAAGTTAGTTGCATTCTAACTCTAGCAAATTTAAGCCTCTAAGGAATCTGGAAGATTCTCAAAGATTCTCCTCTTCTAGGAATCTGCAAATCCACTAGTCAAAAGGTGAATCCAACCTTGCCATTGTGTTCCCTGCAAAAATCTCAGAAAAATCATTGTAAACTTGATTACATTTTGATAAAATGATTTTTTACCTCCCAAAGAGCCTTTAAGATTCTCTACAAAAATTTTGTCTCAAAAAGTGTGCCATCATGGTTCCGCCTCTATGGACTATTTCATGGTTCCACTGCTCAAAACGTCGTTCTCGACCTCCATTCCTCTCTCCGTTCCACCTCCGTTCTCTCGTGCAAATGCATGAGGAAGGTTTATTTATCTGTTTTTTGGAAAAGATATTAATGAAACAGGCGTTGGTTCAGTGGTGAAAATTAGGAATGAAAAGCATAGGATCAGGAGATCAAATCCTACTCATGCCAAACCTGGCACGTTAACCATAACTTTTCTTTTTATTTTGTTTTAAATAGAGGCACTGTTATGATTTTGGGTATGTAGTTATGCATGTTGTAACTGTTGTGTGTGATATGGCCGCATTTAAATGTGTTACCACATGGGGCGGCCCCGTGGGGGCCGGCCTATTCTTTTTATTTTGTTTTAAATAGAGGCACTGTTATGATTTTGGGTATGTAGTTATGCATGTTGTAACTGTTGTGTGTGATATGGCCGCATTTAAATGTGTTACCACATGGGGCGGCCCCATGGGGGCCGGCCTATTCTTTTTATTTTGTTTTAAATAGAGGCACTGTTATGATTTTGGGTATGTAGTTATGCATGTTGTAACTGTTGTGTGTGATATGGCCGCATTTAAATGTGTTACCACATGGGGCGGCCCCGTGGGGGCCGGCCTATTCTTTTTATTTTGTTTTAAATAGAGGCATTGTTATGATTTTGGGTATGTAGTTATGCATGTTGTAACTGTTGTGTGTGATATGGCCGCATTTAAATGTGTTACCACATGGGGCGGCCCCGTGGGGGCCGTCCTATTCTTTTTATTTTGTTTTAAATAGAGGCACTGTTATGATTTTGGGTATGTAGTTATGCATGTTGTAACTGTTGTGTGTGATATGGCCGCATTTAAATGTGTTACCACATGGGGCGGCCCCGTGGGGGCCGGCCTATTCTTTTTATTTTGTTTTAAATAGAGGCACTATTATGATTTTGGGTATGTAGTTATGCATGTTGTAACTGTTGTGTGTGATATGGCCGCATTTAAATGTGTTACCACATGGGGCAGCCCCGTGGGGGCCGGCCTACGTGGGCCGGGCGGGTTCAATCCCCTCCGGCTCCACATTTGATGTTACATGTTATGATACACCACAATTTTTGGTTTCATATTAATGCAACCATATTCGTTTGAAACAGTTTATGGTTGTAATATGTTAAGGTTTGGTTTATAATATAACAAACCCACTCATATAACCTCATTTAAATATTTCGTTAACCTCATTTAAATATTTCGTTGGTTTAATGGTAGCCATTTTCCATAAACCACCACATTTTAATATTCTTTTAATTTTTGTTTTATAATGCCCATTTAATAACCATGATATTTCATATGGTTATAACCATATTTTGATATTTTAAAAATTATTTTTTGGATTTTATATGGATTTTGTTTTTATGAGGGCATTTTAATATTATTTTCTTGTCATTTTGCAGGGAAAATGAACCAATGACTAGGGGCCAAGTGTTAATTGTTGATGGGCTGCCATGTGGGTCCCACTCGCTGACTGGGATGGCATGTGGCGCACTATGGGCCCCGCTTTTTCCCTTGTCATGCCAAACTTTGAAGAAATATATCTCCCTCATACGAGCTCGGATTTGAGTTTCATTTACACCGTTGGAATTAGGGTGACGAGCACTTCGATTTGGTGGTAGTTTGGGAGAAATCTGAACACTTTGAATTTTGACCATTTTTTAGTCCTCTTAGACTTACGCCTGTGTCTGAAGCCACCTAGATCACCAGACTTCAATTCAATCTTTATGAAATATTTGGCCCCATTGAGATGGTTTAGAAGGTCGTTAATCCATGGGATTGGGTACCTATTTCGAACAGTGATCTTGTTCAATGCCCGATATTCAACACAGAGTCTCCAGGTCCCATCCTTCTTTTATACGAATACCATCAGGATCCCAATATAATCATAAAGCGAGGTCTAGACTCATATATAACATGTCGCTTCCACAAGTATGGTTTTCTTAATAATACATCACAAAATTCAAGAGGAGCAACATCAAACAGTACCTCATCTGTAAAGGGATTGATGTTGTAGGGAAGGTGACACTGCAGGTTGATGTAGAGATCTCATCCTTGATGAAGCCACCCAATGGTGTACAGTTATGGATGTGATGTCATCGGTTGGCCCAGCCACTTCATGACCTCTGCTGAAATGAGGTTCTTTTGGCTCCCATTGTCGACAATCAATTGCAGCGGAGAACCCTTCACCCACATTTGTGAATGGAAGAGGTGTTCCCCATCCTCTAGATCTTTAGGCTCATTCTTCTAGATCTTGGTGGTGGCCATGGTGGCACTAGGCTCCGCGTCAATGATCTACTTCCCTTTTTCATTCCCCTTGTTGGGTTCTAACTCAGAATCAGAACATGTGTATGATTCGAAAGCCTTCAACTCGACCACTAGTGACTACTTGGCCGGGCACTCACTTGTGTTGTGAGTGGAGCTCTTATGGAACTCACACCATTTTCCTATGACCTTCTTTGTCTTCGGGGTGTTTTTGTTTTCTTGCGGCTTCGATGGGTTGTCCTAGGTTTCCTCGCTTTGGCTTTTTGGTTTGGGGGCGCCTTTTCCTGGCTTCAAATTCACAGATCCAAAGTCTGGCTTATTTTGTTTAAACTTCTGCTCAATCTTGGCAACATATCAGTATGTCATGCGGAGCGAGGAGATTTCCAAGAACTCCATCTCGTCCTAGATGTACTTGTGCAAGCAGTCATGGTACTTGAGTACCAAATTCCCCTCTAAATCCTTGATACCTAATTTTGTGTGGAGGGTATGGAAAAAAATTGTTAACTCTGGCACATCTTGGTCCCTTCCCTGCCATAGCATGGTCCACTTTATGTATTTATCTTCATAGCTCCCTACAAGTTAATATTGTTCCTTTACGTGTGGGGCAGCTTTGAGAAGTGAAAAAGTAATATTTTCTTAATTAGAAAAGTCATGAACTGAAAAATATCCTTCTGATAGATTCAACCATTTATCTACGGTGTCTGCATCTATTTGGCCCTCAAATATGGGATTGTCAAAGTTAACTTGTACCTTAAAAGGAGTGGCACCTCTAGAGTGGCTATTGGATGAAGATGGGTCTCCTCTGGGTAGGCGTCAAAGGATCTGGGAAAATTTATCCATCATCGCATTCCTTTGTCACTTGAGGGCTTCCTCAAGCAATATTTTGATAGGATCTCTTGCCCCTTCATCTTTATTTTCTTTTGCCATAGGAGGTCGTCAAGGTTTGCGAGGTTGGTCTTGCAAAGGTTTAACCAGATCGAGCCCTAACTCCTTATACCCTGACCTTGTTGGGGACATGCAAAGAAAAACAGATAAAGAGAAAACCGCTTTGATACCACTCATTTGAACTTAAACAAGAATGCAACAAATTACAGATATAACCATAAATACAGAGATGTAGCAAAAATAACACTTTCTTTCATTAATATGATAATATTGAAATATGCTTACAAACATAATGGAAATAAACTAGCTCGGGTGATGGTAGCTTATCTCTGAGAAGATATGTGGCAGCTACATGCCTCTGAACTGTGTTACACTGAGGCTCCAAGGCCTATTTATTATTGAACAACAATGGAAAACCATAAACAACCAAAACCCTAACCCCAGGAGATGGAATGCCAAGTGTTTGTGGGCCTCGTTGGGGTTTTTTGGGCAGCCAACTTCTCAGGGTCGTAAGTTGGTCATATTATCTATGTTTGTTGCTTATGATACCTTGTTGGAAAGGTCTCTTTGAGTACTATAGGATTTGTAGTAGGCCCCTACCTATTTCTATGGGCTTGCTACGGACCTCGAAACAACGTTGTTTAGGGGGTCAAAACTACTCTAGAAGTTCATGATCTGAAATGGACCAGATTAGTAATGTTGTGCTAATTCCCCATTCAGCATATAAAAATGTGCTTGAGGTTTTTACTCCAAAATAGCAAGTAAAAAAATGAATTTTATGTGTGTTTACTTAAGTTAGTTTCATGAATAAAACTTAAAACATGAAACCAAAACGCTGAATGGAAACATGTATCAATCAATAATACACCAACCATTGATAAAGGAGTTCACCCCTCCTGGGCTACATCTCCTCGGATCAACTCTAAAGACATAACCCCTTCTCATTATGCTCAATATCAAGAAAAGAATTGTACATAAACTGTTGAAATGGAATGGCTAGTTTCTCCTTCAAAGAAAAAACTTTTGTAAAAGTTCTCATTCCATACACATGTTAACCTATAGTCAAACATGTAAACCTTAAGTAAACATAGGCATCTTACACCAAGACCCCATACTCCAACTTCCAAAAGCATAAACATTACTACAATCCACTTGAAGTACTTAAACGAGTCTCTTTCTCCAAACACATATAGAGAAAAGAAGAAATAAAGCTATAGAACTGTTGTAATAGCTGCTTCAGAAAGCACATGGAGGCTAGAAGACCCCTGCAAGGTCATCTCCATCTTCATACTCCTCCATAAACTGAATCAACACTCTGGTTGACCAAGCACCCATAGGCTTCACTTTATAAAAAGCCTATCCAAAAGTGCTCCTTTGATCCTGAAACCTATTCCAATCAGTTCAGAATGTCCAAAAATGGCTATCTAGCCTCTTTTTGCATCCCATTTGGTTGAAAATTGCCTTAGTTATGACTTTTGTCAGTCTTTCCACAATTTGCCCCTCCAAATTTGGCTTACTTCCAGTTAAATTCATTATCTGGAGCTAATTCAAGCAGTTTCGTCGAAATTGGGGGTCCCACCAACTTTCTTGCCTATCTCGCGGTTAAGGGTCGAGTGGTCACATGCGGAGTGGCTTTTTTGGTAGTAAAGGCGACTGTTTCGCACCTTGTAAGATATCGCAATCGTCTTTGTCAGGGGTGATTCTTATACACAGGACTTAATGCATTGCGACATGTGATCTGGTGATGCAGCAGACCGGACGAGTTATAAACTACAACTCTGACACATATCACATCCGAGACTTATTGCTTATCGCAATCAGTAGAGAACCTTGGTAATAATATATATATATATATATATATATATATATCTATATATATATATATATATATATATATATATATATATATATATATATATATATATATATATATATATCGACGGGTTAACTGTGCGATATGTGATTGCGATTATCGCAAATCACAACCTGACTATGTGATTGAAATATGCGATATCGCATCACAACCCTGACTGCTATGGGGGCCGATTACCATAACATTAAGTGATGTGCGATTGTGATCGCATCGCAACCCTGTTTGCACCGGGAGATGATTATGTAATACCTTTGATATGCGATATGTGATATCGCTAATTGCAAATCATCACTGCTGGAGACTAATTCTTTAACATCGACCTGCCTTTTACTCCAATATGTGATATGCGAGGGCCAATTTCAACCTGCCACTTGGCCTTTCCTCATTCGATCGTACATTTGCCATGTCATCCAATCCTACCACTTGTCTAGGTCAAACCTAAACTTTGACTTGCTCGAAGTTCTGCATACGAGCTCGGATTTGAGTGTAGTTTGCACCTTTGGATTAAGAATGACGAGATATTCAATCTAAAGCTAAGCTTATTGAGATTCTGACACTTTAATATTTTTCGCAAATTTTGAGCTCTTGATCACTCGTTTCCACTGAAAAACTTTTGGTCTCCAAAAGTTTACTTTCAATTGTTGAGTATTTAAAGGCACTGTTCCTTCATTTTTCCAAACTTGATCCAATCGATGTTTGAAGTGCCTTGAATTGTACTTGTCTTGGCTTTTTCTCAAGCTGAACTTAAAATATAACTTGACCAAAGAATTCAAGTTTGATGTTCTTCTCGGCTTGTCGATGTCTCGATGGCCATCCACAGAAACGTCCTTTCTAAGATAAATTCCAAGGTGCTCATCTGCAAAATGCTTATCGAGGATAAGATCCTAAAAACTTTTCCAAATGAACCAAAATAAGACTCACATACTAAATACTTGTATAACTTGAGTACTAAACACATTTGGAACATACTAAATGTGTTGTGACTACTCATACAATAGTTTTAAAATCGACGGTTTGAGAAATCATTTTACAAAATGGAATAAACTTGACTCCCAAATTTTTCCATTCAAATTGACTATCGACAAGACAAACTAGCATTGTAATGCTTAAAGAAAACATTGTTGCATATAATTGATTTATTTATGAACATCACTTTTAAAAGTTACCCAACTGTGGGGATATGAAACTAGTGAAAAATAAAAATTTACAAAGTTCAGTTGGACAAATAGTACGCCCATTTCTTACCCAACCAGGTAAATTAACCCTTTATTTTAACTTTCTCTTCTTCTGAAGCTGCTTCGGGGATGGTCGCATCTTGCACCACTTTTTCTTTTATCACTTCCTCTTCTGGTGCTTACATGATTTTATTTCCTTTACCAAGATGAAGTTGTGGAAACAATTTCCAACACTTCTTGACCCAATGCCCACTGATATTGCAATGAGTACAGAAGTTCTTTTGATCTCCTCTCAGCTCACTTGCCTTTAACTTTGGATGAGATATTCTCTTTTTGGTCTCAATTCTAGTAGACATAAATATCTTCTTGATGACTACTTTCCTTTTATCACATTTATCTACGCAATGGTTAGTTGAAAGGCAAAAGGTGCATGGAAACATATTCCTCAACATGTTATTCAAATTTGTGTGTTGTTTTCCATTATGAACAACATTCAAATTAACAAAATGGATATACCTTTGTTTGTTGTCCTTTGGCTTATGTTGCTTGCGTGAGTAATTTGCGTGGAATGAAGAATTTAGCTTTCCTTCTTCTTCAACATCTTCATCTCTCTTTGGAGATTCTTTACACTTTGAGTCCTCCTTACACTTGAGGAACCAATTTTAGATGCACTCCCAACATTTTTCCTCCTCGTGTCCTTTCTTACAAAAAAAGGAACACGATACCTGTGTGTTGTCGCTAGAAGACCATTATTCTTTTGCTACATAACCTATGCCTTCGCATTTAGGCCTCTCTGTGGCCTCAATTGGATTTTGAATGCCTTACTGGTTTACTCCAAGGCCTCCTCCCTTGTAACCCATATTGGTGAATAGCTCGATCCAATACCTTTACTATGTTTTTCAAAGTCTACAAATGAATTTACGTCAACACTTTTGCACAAGGAAGAAGCATGTAAATTCTTACCATTTGCCTCATCTTTTTATTAACATACAAAGATGTTTTCGAACTCCCTTTTGGTTATGGATGTGTCCTGTTGGACTCTTTTGCTCTCTTCTTTCAACTCCTCAAAGTTAGGTGTTGATAGAACCTCATCTTCCACATCATTTGGACAAAAGGTACAAACTCGTCCATCTACCTTCTGTGAAGGACTTTCTACACTAGCATCTTGCATAAGAGTTGTAGAAAAACATGAATATTGTGGATAAGATGGTGGTTTATCACCATTCTTGTTACCTTCTTCCCTTGGAGAACATTCTCCTCTTGGAGGTCTAGAGCTTTCACCTTGCAATTCGGTATTCCTCTCTTCACAGAGGACTTTCACCATTTCTGCAATGTCTAAGAAAGCCTTTCTTAAAGACTTCACATCCTCTGACATTCTTGTAGGCTCTCACCCTTGGGACATGCTTTTCTTGAAGCTTCTACTGCAATTTGAGGTAGAACTTGGTGTTATAGATTGTAACATTCTTGCTCTTCTTTCAAAAACCTTCTCCTCAATGAGCTTCAAAACACATTCACTTGCAAACAATAGTCAATTCCTCCTTGCACAAAGAAAACCTATGCTCTGATACCAACCTGATCTGAAATGGAGCAGATTAGTAATGTTGTTCTAATTCCCCATTCAGAATATAAAAATGTGCTTGAGGTTTGTACTCCAAAATAGCAATTAAAAACATGAATTTTATGTGTGTTTACTTAAGTTAGTTTCATGAAGAAAACTTAAAACATGAAACCAAAACACTGAATAGAAGCATGTATCAATCAATAATACACCAGTCATTGGTAAAGGAGTTCACCCCTACTGGGCTACATCTCCTTGGATCAGCTCTAAAGGCATGACCCCTTCTCATTATGCTTAATATCAAGAAAAGAAGAGTACATAAACTGCTGAAATGGAGTGACTAGTTTCTCCTTCAAAGAAACAAATTTTGTAAAATTTCTCATTCCATACACATGTTAACCTACATTCAAACATGTAAACCTTCAGCAAACACAGACATCTTACACCAAGACCCCATACTCCAACTTCCAAGAGCATAAACAGTACTACAATCCACTTGAGGTAATTAAACAAGTCTCTTTCTCAAAACAGATATAGAGAAAAGAATAAATAAAGTTACAACATTGCTGTAATAACTACTGCAGAAAGCACATGGAGGCTAGAAGACCCTTGCAAGGTCATCTCCATCTTCATACTCCTCCATAAACTGAATCAACACTCTAGTTGACCAGAGCACCCATAGGATTCACTTTACAAAAATCCTATCGAGAAGTGCTACTTGAATCATGAAGCCTATTCCAATTATTTTAGAATGTCCAAAAATGGTTGTCTAGCCTCTTTTTGCATCCCATTTGGTCGAAAATTGCCTTAGTTATAACTTCTGTCAGTATTTCGACAATTTTCTCCTCCAAATCTGGCTTATTTCCAGTTAAATTCATTATCTGGAGCTAATTCTGGAAGTTCAGCCGAAATCGGTGGTCCTGCCAACTAACCTGCCTATCTCGTAGTTAAGGGACGAGTGGTCACATGCGGAGCGGCTTTTCTAGCGGTAAGGCCATGGTTTCGCACCCTGTCGGATATCACAATCAGCTTTGTCGGGGGTGATTCTTATACACGGGACTTAATGCATTGCGACATGAAATATAGCGATGTAGCGGACCCGATGATTTATAAACTACAACGTTGAGACATATCACGTCCGGGACTTATCGCTTATCGCAATCGGCAAATAATCTCGGTAACATATATATGTTAACAGGTTAATGGCGTGATATGCGATTGTGATTATCACAAATCACGACCCAATTGTGTGATTGTGATATGCAATATCACATCACAACCCTAACTAATCTAGGGGTCGATTACCATAACATCCTGTCTGCGCCGAGGGTCAATTCTGTAATACCTCCGATATGCGATATGCGATATGAAATATCGCAAATCGCAAATCAACAATTCTGGGGGCCGATTCTTTAACGTCGACCTACCTTTTTCTCTGATATGCGATATGTGGGGGCCAATGACAACCTGCCACTTGGCGCTTCCCCATTCGCTAGGACATTTTCCATGTCATCCAATCCTGCCACTTGTCCAAGTCAAACCTAAACTTGGACTCGCTGTAAATTCTGCATATGAGCTCAGATTTGAGTGATGTTCTCACCTTTGGATTCAGAATGAAGAAATATTTGATTTGAAGCTAATCTTATCAAGATTCTAATACTTTAATATTTTGGCAAATTTTGAGCTCTTGATTAGTTCAAGACTCGAAAAACTGCTAAAAATAGTAAATGTTGAAATAAACAAGGAAATAGATGAAACTGACTGGAGGTCTAGGTGGAATGAGAGGGTGATCACCAATATCCACTTGGATCACTTGGGCAAGCAGAAAATTGGTTAAGTATTGGCCAAGGCTTGTCTAGGAAGCATTGGGATAGATAGAGATAGTGCAAAGGTTTCTCGGGCTTGATCAAAGAATTGTAATCTACTCATATTGTTTTACTAATGCAATAAATAGATAGTCAGGGTTTTTATTTGTGGCTTTCCCCAAGAAATCATTATGTAATGTGTTGAATTCCTTCACTTGTATGCTTCATGATTTCATGATCTTTAATTGTTTCCATAGTTGGTAGAGTAAATTCAAGTCTATTGTTTTAGTAAAGAACAATTAACAATTTGAATATACAAGGAATTTCTACATGGTATCAGAGTTGAAATCACAATAGAAGAGAAGAACGCGAGTTTGTCTTTGCATGATCGAATTTAAAAAATCAAATCTTCAGAGCTAGCAGGATGGCTTTATATGGACTAAGACTCGAGTATTCCCTTGAGGGAAGCTTGAATTATGTTGCTTAGAAGGACCACATGGAGTCAATGCTAGAATATAATGGATTGAAGGAATTCATTGATAATGATATCCAGAAACCAACAGTAGTTGATGCTCAGAATCTAGAAAATTGGAAGAAGTGTGTAGCGAGATCTAGGAGTATCATCCTGGAGGGTGTGAGAGACCACATAGTATTGATACTACATGGAAAAGAGACTCTCTTTTCTATGTGGAATACTCTCAATGATCTATTCCTTAATAGCCATGAAGCCAAAAAACTTGAACTGATGAAGATATTGAGGATTGAAGACAAAGAGTATGAGGTATTCTTAAGAGATGGGAAGGCCTACCTCAAGCACCTTACTTCGTGTCAAATTAAGAAATTTGGTTTCATGATTGAGGGCCTCTACACATTAGAGGAAGATGCATGCATAGACTTGAGGAGAAAGGAAAGGATTAGAGATGTTGTGGTTGAGAGGGAGCATGATTTAGCACTCAAGAGGAAGCGTCAACGAATTGGCAGTTGTGCTGACCAAGAGGATGATGATGAAGAGGACCAGTCAGAGGCCTCTAGTAGGAGGATATTTCAAGCCAAGTGGGTGGAGGGACCACATGCAGCCATACCTCTAAGTGTGAGGTGGGGCATTGTAAAGCAGTAATCCCAAGAGTGCAGAAATTTGGGCAAGGTACGTTGAGGTGACCTTTGTCTCATGGATCGTTACCTTGCTACGGGGACCCAATATTCAGTAGTAGGAGGATTAGTGTTAGTCAGATACTGATGAGTGCATAGCAGTGTTGACAGTAGAGCAGGAGGCTTTGTAGCAAAGTCAACAATGGCACATTTTTCCCAGTGGACAGTTGCAAAGACAGTTGATTTAGTATTTTTTTTATGCTTTTCAGTTGCAGATGTTGCAGTAGCAACAACAATAGTGATAAGTGTTGCAGGAAGCACATTACAAAGGTGATGGATTGGGGTATATGTGAATCCATTTCTTGTTGAAAGGGAGTGTTTAAAATGGAAACAAAATCCTGATTTAATTTTCCCTTGAATTAAATTAGGAGAAAAAAGTGTAATTCCATGTCACAAGACAACTTGAAAGAGTTAAGTAACTTAATTTGACTTATTTGGTTCAGTTAATTTGAGTTGAGGCTCTAAATTGTGTCATGTAGAGTGTCTCCTACTTTATAGGATCCTTGGTTGAGTTTATTTTGAGTTGTAATTAATTAATTCATTTAAACTGAGTTAAATTCAGTTAAACTAGTTCCAACTGTTCGAGGAACTAATAGGAGGTCTAGCAGTGAGGTGCAACTTCAGTGTTCAACTAGTTAACTGATAATTCATCCATAAATAACTCATGCATGTGTGATCTACGAGTTACCCAGTTGATATTGGAGTTCAAGGGAAGTGTACTATCAGTTGTATAATCATCCAAATTGTACATGTGGTGCATGCAGTCAGAGCAAGACCTATGATGGATTATGTCTTTCCAGTTGAGGAATTTCCCTAATTAATAGGGGCTAATTCCCAAGGAAACAACGCAAGGAAATACGGACTTGGGCAAGCATAAAATTGGTTAAATATTGGCCAAGGCTTGTCTAGGAAGTAGTGAAACAGATAGAGATAGTGCAAAGGTTTCTCAGGCTTGAGAAAAGCATTGTAATCTTCTGATATTTTCTGACTAATGCAATATACAGATAGTCGAGGTTTTTAGCTGTATATTTCCCTATGAAATCATTGTGTAATGTGTTGATTGAATTATTTCTCTTGTATGATTTTTTATTTCATGATCGTTAATTGTTTGCGCGTTGATAGAGTAGATTCAAGTCTATTGTTTTAGTAAATTACAATTAGCAGTTTGAATCTACAAGGAATTTCTACACTCATAAGGGAATATTTGTGTCCCTTTATCGAGTGAGTTGATCATTAGTTTTTGGGAGGTGTTAGAATAACATCCAACATCCATATTTCTTGTGTCTAAACATGTGTTAATTGCAAAGTGTGGAAATTGAAATGAATGTGTTAGTAGGAATAAGACAAGTGTTTATTAGTTACAGTTTATGTAATATGGGGAGACAATTCATAGTGTTTTTAAGAGGAACACTAACTTACATATTTTTTTATTAAAAAGTAATTATTCAACCAACCCTACTACTGAAAAGAGAGTGAAATACTTCTCATGACTCATAGGCTCAACAACAATCAACTTATAAAGAGTGAAACATGTCACAAGGGGGATTTGAACCAATATAAGGAGGATAACAATTTCTCCTACCTAACCACCCAAGCTAAATCTAATTAACATGTGAACCTAGAGCTTGTACATAATAACTCTTACTAATACTAAACTAATTCATTTTTCATAGGTAACATGTCTAGGGGAAAACCTTTGAGCACTTCTCATCTGTCATTTCAATTAAGCTACCCAAGGTAAACTATAGATTCTTCAAGGCACAAGGCCAAGTCAACAATAGGACTTAAACCCATCAGAAAAGTATACTCATTATGAGCTCAACATGTCACTTATGGGAATAAAACCTTAACTAGGAGGATAATGCTTCATCCCCTTGACTTTACTAATAATAAACTATTTCTTATGAGTATTCTATCTATGATTTTATACAATTTATTATTTTTTTTTTTTTCAAATACATAGTTATGAGAATTTTATTGAAAAAGAAAGTTGGGACCCAACCCAGAAATGTTACATTTTTTTAGAATTACCAATAATCCTTGTTGTATTGAGCACGAAGTCTTTATCCAGACTCTTAAACGATTGCTCCATGATACAAGAATTCTAGTCATGTTCTAGAAAAAAGAATTCCACGACACTCCCAAGATCAAAATGCATTTACATTCCATTTTCATTGTTGGATTATTTACCATAGAGGTTTACTGTGCAATAATTGGAAGATGTCATCAATTTGAGATTGACTTTCAAATTTTTTGTTTAATTCTACTTTTTCCTCTATAATTTCCTTCTTAGAGTATCTCCCCTATCCTCTTTTAATACTTTTCATTTCATGACTACTTTTTTCATCTCCCCAATCCATCCTTTTTTTCTTTGTCCATCTGCTCAATACTTTCCCAATGCCTATGTCTAATTCCTATGGTATTGTAGGTGTTCTTCCCTTTTTCTACCCCTTATTCCCTCTAGAGTGTTAATTTGTTCTGAAACCAAATAGTATTGATTGTTGATTTGGGCCCTAGATAAGGTTTGCTCATTTTCATTTGAATTTGTTTCTTTTTGGAGGTTCTTTATCATGGGTTTCCTAGATTAGTTAGTGGATGAACTCCCTTTGGTGCACCAATGGATTGGAACTAGAAGGGAGTTGGACCACTACCCTATATTGTTGGAGTTCAAATGGGTAGGGAAAAATCCTTATATCCAGCACCAGAGTGTCAAGTGATGGTTGCAAGTGGAGGAACCATAAATTGCTCTGGAAAGTACCATAATATCAAGCTATCCATGGGAGCATATGTATTGAATAGCCCAATGCTTTCCATTCCAATGGGTGGTGTTGATGTTTTACTAGGAGTCCAATGGCTACAATCTTTGGGTACGATAGCTTTTAATTTTCAAGAACTTTTCTTGAATTTTTTTTGGGAAGGAAAGGAAGTTGAATTGAGGGTATCGAAGGGAAACCAAGAAAGATAATCAACTCTAACAGCATGAAAAAGCTTCTAAATAAATAACAACGGGGCGTAATTGCACAATTATGTTCACTAGAGGATCCCACATCGAAATCATGTATTTCTCCAGATCTCCAAAATGTTTTGGGCAATCATTCAAAGGTATTTGAGACTCCCAAAGGCCTCCCACCTATTCGTGATCATGATCATGCTATTCATTTGATTCCAGGAAGTGTTCCTCCAAACATCAGGCCTTACAGATATCCATATGCCCAAAAGAGTGGGGACTCATTCAAAAGTTGCAGAAGATCCCAATTCAAACAATGTTGAGAGAAATTGACAAACAAGGATAAATCATATTGGAACTTGAAGCAGTCACAAAACCGAGAAATCGATAGCTACAACATAGATCAATTTCAGAGTATCTCATCAAGTGGAAGAAATTACCGTTGAAGCTTCCACATGGGAAGACAAGAATTTATACAAAAACATCAAGAACTACTCAAGCATTGAGGACAACACTTTTTGAAAGAGAGGGGCATGTTAGGTCCCTATACTACTAGTGTAACCCCTTATTGTTATTAGTACAACCCCCTTATTATATTTTTGTGCCCATGTAGTCCCTATGTTGTTATTATTGTGCCCCATAGAAGCCCACTATTGTTATTATTGTGCCCTTAGATTATTATTGTTATGTCGGCTCTGATTATATTATGACCCCTTAGACTCCTATATATATAAAGGAGGTCTTGTCATTTGTATCATCGAAGAATTGTTCATTTGTGTAATGTAAAGGAGGTTGCCCCCTCGAAGAGGCTTATTTCTAAAGCATTTATCTCTCTTTTCTATCTTTTTATGAACTAGTTTCATAACAGTTAAAGTCATTTAAACTAGTTCATACTGATGGAGGAACTAGTAGGAGGTCAGACAATGGGGTGTTGCTTCATGTGGTCAACCAGTTAACTGAATTCACTCATAAATAACTCATGCATGTCAAATCTAAGAGTTACCCAGTTGAGATTGGAGTTCAAGGAAAGTGTACTATCAGTTGTACAATCATCCAAATTGTACAGATGGTGCATGTAGTCAGAGGAAGGCCTATGAGGATTGCACAATTCCAATTGAGTAATTTCCCTAATTAATATGGGATAATTCCCAAGGAAACAATGCAAGGAAATAGGGGCTTGGTTAAGCCAAATTTGGTTAAGTATTGGCCTGGGGCTGTCTAGGAAGTTGTGAGACAGATAGAGCTAGTGCAGAGGTTATTCAGGCTTGAGAAAAGTATTGTAATCTTCTCATATTTTCTAACTAATGCAATATCTAGATAGCATGAGTTTTTAGTTGTGGCTTTCCTTAGGAAATTATGTGTAATGTGTTGATTCAATTCATTCTCTTGTATGCTTCATGATTTCGGGATCGTTTAACTATTTCCACTAATGAGTAGAGTAGATTCAAGTCTATTGTTTTAGTAAATTAAAATTAGCAGTTTGAACCTACAAGGAATTTCTACATGGTATCAGAGCATAAATCACTCTAGAAGAGGAGAATACGAGTGTAGAAATTCTGCAAATTCTCTTTACAAATCTCGCTCCTCTTAGACCATACAAAAAAAATGGTTGTAGATTAACCCGATAATGCAATATACCAAAGAAAAATACCATAATCTACTTCTACTATCAATTTGTGAAAGCTTAAAGATTGAGAAAGAATTGAGTTGAACACATATAACCAGAAGAAGAAGAATCAATGCACATGAAACACAGAAAATACTCAGGGGAAAGCCTCAGCTAAAAACCCCACTATTGAAATACATCAAAATTATACAAATCCTTAGCTCTCACAGCTAGACAACTCTCAGTACAATTCTCCTAGATGATCACAGGCAATCAAAGCTTCCTTCTTGTCTTCCCTCCAAGCTCCTATTTCCTTGCACAATTTCTCCTAGGTGATCCTTCTGTTACCAAGTGGAAGACTCTCAACCAAGTGGAACATTGATCTCACACCTAGTCTGAATTGCACAATCCTCCTGTGCATTAATCCTTCTGCATGCATGAGTTTCCTTTATAGGAGAAAACATGCAACTGATAGTACATTGTCCTTGACTTTAATCTCAACTGGGTATTTCTCATAATAGACATGCATGAGTTTGTGATGATGGAATCTTCAGTGATCTGGAGTACACTGGTTGAGTGCATGCATGCATCAACTGGCTGATAACTCACAATTAGTTCCTCAAACAGTTTGGAACTAATTTAATTGGACTTAACTCAGTAAATTGAGCTAACTAATTACAACTCAAATATAACTCAATCTTATCTCCTTAATTAAAGGATAATCTCCTTAATTTAAGGGATAACTCTTGCATGACTTCAGAAAGACTTCTAACTTGAATTTCTCCAACTAATTAATCCATAATGAATTAATTAATTATTTCCAAGCAGCTGGTGAGACTAAATTCAAATTTAATTCACAATTTTAATTCAAGGACAAATTAAAATTGGAATATTCTTGTTGCCACATTTCAACAACGAGTTTGTCTTTTGTAGGTGAAAACAATTTTGCAATGTCATTCTTTAGAGTCGGCAGGATGTTGTTTTATAGATTGAGACTCGAATATTCCCTTGAGGGTAGTTCGAACTATATTGCTTAGAAGGACAGGATGGAGGCAGTTTTGGAAGACAATGGGCTTAAGGAATTCATAGACAAAGATGTTCCTAAGCCTCCAACAACTGATGCTCAAGATCTGGAAGAGTGGATAAAATGTGTTGCAAAGCCGAGAAGGATTTGTAACAACCCTAGTTTAAAAACTCATGTAAAAAGATATAAGACCACGGATGATGGGACACATATTCCAAGCTCAATGGTGGGGGAAACATCCTAGTGGGTGTTGATTCGGTTTATTATGGCTAAGGAAATTGGAAAAGGAAGTGGCTAAGGATTTAAAAAGGCATGAGACATTTATTGGAATTTTATTTATGAAAATAATGGAAACTAGGAGAAAATGAAGGTGAAGGTCACAGGTTGCATGTGAGTAGGAAAATGAAGGAAAATAATGGAAAATTAAGAAAATAGAGGCCTCATTAATAAAAAGGCTTCTAAGGATCAGTTGGCAGACTTGATCAGTTTAGTTTTGGAGTTCTCTTCTATTATCTCTCTCTCTCTCTCACTCTTGGAAACTTAGAGTTTTCTTGGGGCACTTTGGAATTGGAGCAAGAAAGGCAGAGAAGGCAAGAGGAAGCAAAGGTCAAGCAGGGAAAGGCAGGATCAAGCAGCTACAACAGGCTTCATTACATGTATTGACTTGCATGTTTATTTTCCTTACTAGATTTGGCATGCATGGGATTGCATGTGGTTATTTTCTATCATGGCACAGGTTTTTCCAGGTGTGATAGTGTTCTTCATCCTAGCCTTGACATTTCCTGGTAAATTTGATAAGATGGGTTCTCAGACTTCAGTTAATGTGAGATGGTTGTATGGATTCGAAGTTGAGTGGGGTGGATCTCCGAAATGACAAACACATGGCCTAGTGGACCCTGAACCAAACTGTGGATCATGGTAAAGACACTAGCCTAGTAACACCTAAGCCAGACGTGTGGGTGACATCTCGGATTAGTGGAATTAACTAGATGAAGGTGGCCAAGTTAATTGGCCACCTTTCCCTCGTTCAACCTCAACCATCTCGTTATTTTTTCATGACTTCTAATTACACAAATGCAAACAGAGGAGTGAGTTAGTTACTTACTTGTGATCAGAATGTATTTGATGTGAGGTATTGTGGCTCCCTCCCTGCTACATGCCTTTATTTCTTTTGGTGCATGTTGTCTGCTTGTTGATGTGTGGCTATGTCTTGTGCAGGTTCTCCTTTGGCTGGGTCTGAGCTTCAGGTGCCTTCTTCAACCTTCATGTGTGCATTATTCTACTATTGGTGTTGGGTTTTGATGGGATCAGCTGCTATAGGAATTCCTATAGGAGCTCCTGTAGCTGTTTCTCCCCTTGAAACTTCAGCTTCTTTATGTTCTTGGATCTTTGAGGATGATGCCAGAAGTGTAGATAGAGATGGAGAGGTAGTAGGTAGGCTTCAAGTGAGGTCGATGGTGTTGCTTCCTCTCTTATTTTTGTTTTTTTTTCTTTTCCTGAAAAACTGTTTTTTTTTTTCTTGGACAGGAAGAAGAATGATGCTTGGGGTGTGATGCAGGCTTGGAAGTGATGGCAAGGAGGTTTGAAGACTGTAGGAGGGTTTATAGGTTCTTTATGAAGCTTCCCTGCCCCTCTAACTATTCATTTCTAGCTCTTTGTAATTTCCACAGGAGCCTCCTGTAGAAAACACAGTGTTTGAAAAAAAACACAGTGGGGTGAAAGAAATGGCAGAAATGATGGAGAAAAGTGTGGAGAAGATAGGATAGGTGTTGGTGTGGATGTCAAGGTTCCCTTGGCACTTTCTTCTACTTCCTGTAGTCCTCCTGCAACCTGCAATGCAAATGAAAATTCTTTTTTTTTTGAAGACAACTAGGGCATCTCAGGGAGGTTTTCAACCTAATTGCCTACCTTGGGCACCTCCAAGGGAGGTTTTCACCTAGGGATCTTATTTTTCTCTCTCTTTTTTTGACATCACTGGGCCGCCTCAGAGGAGGTTTTCAACCCAATGATGGGACTCAAGTGCCTCATGGAGGTTTTCACTTGAGTCCTTATTTTTTATTTTTTCTTTTTCTTCAGTGAGTGGGTGAAGTGGAAGCTAAGACATGCTCCACTACCATCACTATTTTATCTAGACCTTCAACAAACTCTCACTTGGAGAGGGGTTTCTTGTAGACCTTCAACCGATGTCCATTGACAAGCATGGGGATGACTTCATCACCAATGGTTCTGATCAAAACTGAACCATTGTCATTGCATTTCTCCACAGTGTAGGGTCCCAACCATCTTGTCCTCAACTTGCCTTTGAAATATTTGTATCTTGAATCATAGAGTAATGCCCAATCTCCCTCTTGGAATTGCTCCTCCTTGATATTTTTGTCATGCTATATCTTTCTCTGAAGCTGAACTACCTCTGTATGGATAAGGCCTTGCAATCTGTGTTCATCCAATCCATTGAGCTGAGTAAGCTTTCTTTCTGTGCCTGGCTGAGGTCTAGGTCTAGCTGAGCTGCCATACTTAGGGTAATGAATTCAAATTCTATTGACAACAAAGCCTTCTTCCCATAGACTAGTTCATAGGGTGTGAACCTTGTGGTGGTCTTCCATGTTGTGTTGTAGGCCCAAGTGGCCTCAACTAATCTATCAGCCCAGTCTTTTCTGTTGTTGCTCACTACCTTGGTCAGGACCCCTTCCAATGCTCTGTTAGTGACCTCCACCTACCTATTGGCTTGTGGATGGTAAGGGTTGGAAGTCCTGTGCTTGATTCTATGATGTGTGAGCAGGTCTTCAATCAAATTGGAAGTGAACTGACTACCTTGATCTGTGACCAACTCTCTTGGATACTCGAACTTGTAGAATATGTTTTCTCTCAAAAACTCAGCTACTTTTTCCTTTGTTGTTGCTTTTATTGCTTTTGTCTCTGCCCACTTTGTCAGGTAATCGGTGCACACAATGATGTATTGTTTCTACTTTGAAGGAGGGTTTATAGGCCCCACAAATTCCATGCCCCACTTCTCAAATGGCTAAAAGGTCACTTGCAGTTGCATGGGCATCTCATCCTTTGGAGTAGGTTTCCCCATCCTCTAACACCAATCACACTAGCTGATATATCTCCTCACATCATGATGAAGAGTGGGCCAATAGTAGCCTGCTTGCAATATCTTAAAGGCAGTTCTTTTTGCTGCAAAGTGAACTCCAAAAGGCCCGTCATGACAGTTCAGGAGGATGTCAAAGCCTTTCTCCTCCCTGACACATCTTCTCAAGATCTGATTTGGGCCAAGTTTAAAGATATTTCCCCCAATCCAGGTGAAAGCGGCACTTTTCCTTACTATCTTGCTCTTCTCTTTTGATGACAGGTGTGGTGGGAATTGTGCTGAAACAAGTAGTTTGCTATATCAGCAAACCTTGGAGAGAGGTATGGGATAGAAAACAGATGTTCATATGGCATTTGGTCATCCACGATTCCTTCTTCACCTGCAGGGAAATTTACTCTAGACAAAAAGTTAGCAACAACATTTTCTTTACCAGGCTTATCAATAATGGTCAAATCAAATTGCTGCAGTAAAAGAAACCATCTAATAATGCAAGCATTTACATCTGGTTTGTTCATTAAATATCTAATTGCAGCATGATCAATGTGCACAAAGGTTTGATAGCCTATGATATAATGTCTGAATTCGTTTAAGGAATGCACGACAACTAGGAGTTCCTTCTCAGTCACTGTATAGTTTAACTCTGCCTTTGACAAGTTTTTGCTTATAAAGTATATGGCATAAGGTAAATTTTCATCAATTTTTCCTAAGGCTACTCCTATTGCTTTGTTCGAGGCATCTTTTTTAATGTGGAAAGGTAGGGCCCAGTTTGGGCCTCTGAGAATTGGGGCAGTCACTAGCTTGCTCTTCAAGGTATCTAAGGCTTCTTGACAGTTTTCCAACCATATGAACTCGACATCTTTGCCTAAGAGGCCAAATAAAGGAGAGGCTAGCTTACTGAAATCTTTAATGAATCTTCTATAATATCCGACTAAGCCTAAGAAAATTCTGACATTTCTCACCTTCTGAGGAGGTGGGACCCTTTGGATGATGGCAATTTTTTGGGGTCCACCTGTAGTCCTTGTTGAGATATTTCATGACCTAACATGGTCCCTTCAGTCATAAAAATTTCACATTTTTCCGGATTGAGGGATAGGTTCATATATTAGAGCTTGTGCACAGTGATGTGTTTGGACCTATGAAGGTTCCATCACTGGGTAAGTCTGTGTACTATGTATCATTTATAGATGACTTCTCAAGGAATACATGGATATATTTCCTTAAGAATAAATCTAAAGTATTTGATAGGTTTAAAGAATTTAAGGCTCTAGTGGAAAA
Organism: Pinus tabuliformis; assembly: GCA_031772625.1. Taxonomy (NCBI): domain Eukaryota; kingdom Viridiplantae; phylum Streptophyta; class Pinopsida; order Pinales; family Pinaceae; genus Pinus; species Pinus tabuliformis. The sequence continues at coordinate 57,089,749 of CM062812.1, forward strand.
CCAGACAGAGAAGAAGATAAAGGTGTTGAGGACAGATAATGGTGGAGAGTTTTGCAGTAAGCAATTTGAAGAATTCTACAAGTGTGGTATAGCATGGCAGAAGACTACTCCATATACACCTCAGCAAAATGGAGTTGCAGAAAGAATGAACAAGACATTGATGGGAAGGGCAAGAAGCATGCTCAGTGGTGCCGGGTTAGGATAGGAATTCTGGGCAGAGGCGGTGGATACTGCATGTTACCTGGTCAACAGGTCACCTTCATCAACGTTGGAGGATAAGACTCCACAAGAGGTATGGACTGGTAAGAAACCCTCTCTTTCACATCTGAGGGTTTTTGGATGTGATGCATATGTACATGTTCCAAAGGAGAAAAGAACAAAGTTGGATAGTAAATCTGAAAAGTGCATCTTTATTGGGTATAAGGATGGTTTAAAGGGTTATAAGCTTTGGAACCCAGTAACAAGGAAGGTTATGTACAGCTGAAATGTGGTGTTTAGAGGGGTGAGAGATGTTATTAAACATGAATTCCAACCAAAGGAACCTGAGAAGATAGAGTTTGAGCTAAAGACTCTACAACAGAGGAGGAATCAGAAGATGAAGAGCCACAAACTCCGGCTGTGAGAAGATCAGTTCGAGAAAGAAGGTAGGCAGAAAGGTATAGTCCATCCGCTTTCTGTTCAAATTTTACTTTGTCTGTTACTGATGATGATCCCAGAACTGTGAAGGAAGCAGTGGATTTAGAGGATGGAAAACTCTGGAAAGAGGCCATGGTTGATGAAATGGCATCTTTGCACAAAAATGAGGCTTGGGATCTGGTGGAGTTGTCACCTGGAAGGAAACCCATTGGCGGCAAATGGTTGTGCAAAAGGAAGACAAATGCAGAAGGAAAAGTGGAGAAATACAAAACTCGGTTGGTAGCAAAAGGTTATTCCCAGGTGTCGGGAATTGATTTTGGTGATATTTTTTCTCCTGTTGCCAAGGTAACTTCTATTAGATTACTTTTATTTATTGTTGCTGCTTTTGATTTTGAGGTAGAATAGATGGATGTCAAGACAATATTTCTTCACTGGGATCTGGAAGAGGAGATCTACATGAAGCAACCTGAAGGCTTTGCGGTGAAGGGTAAGAAAGAACTGGTATGTAAGTTAAAGAAGTCTCTATATGGGTTAAAACAGTCACCAAGGATGTGGTATCAGAAATTTGATACATTTATGCGGGGACTTGGCTTCACCAGAAGCAAAGTAGATCATTGTGTGTATTTTAAATTAATTGGTGACTGTGTTATTTATCTGGTCTTGTATGTGAATGATATGTTGTTAGTTTGAAATGACAAAGAAGTTATCCAGGATTTGAAGACCCAATTGTCCTCCAAATTCGACATGAAAGATCTTGGTGCTGCAAACTATATTTTGGGGATGGAAATTAAAAGAAATCGGGCAAAGAGGAAGCTGCGGTTAAACCAAAGGAAGTATGTAGAGACAATATTGCAGAGGTAATATGCAGGATAGTAAACCGGTGAAGGTTCCTATTCCTGTAGGTGTGAGGTTATCTGTTGAACAGTGTCCCAAGACACAAGAAGAGGAAGAGGACATGTCCTGTGTTCCATATGCAAGTGCAGTCGGTAGCCTAATGTATGCAATGGTCTATACTAGACCAGACATTGCACATGCAGTGGGAGTATTGAGAAAGTTTATGTCAAAACCAGGGAAGGAGCACTGGACAATAGTGAAGCGGGTTTTCAGGTATTTGCGTGGCACTAGTGATTATGGTTTGTGCTACCAAGGAAGACCAGGATTGGAGATCTGGATCAGAGAAGATCTACAAGTGGGTATGTGTTTAACCTATTTGGAGGTGTTGTCAATTGGATGAGTAAGAAACAATTTGTAGTGGCACTGTCAACTACAGAGGCAGAACAACCACTCATGCAAGAAAGGAAGAAGTTTGGTTGCAGAGATTGTGTTCAAGTATGGGGCTAGTACAGGAAGCTATAAGGATAGACTGTGACAGCCAAAGTGCAATTTTCTTGGCAAAGAACCCCACATATCATTCTAAGACAAAGCACATTGATTTTCAGTATCACTTTGTGAGGGATATGATAGAAGACAAAAGGTGTTGCTGGTAACGGTGGACACTTTGAAGAATACTGCAGATGCATTGACAAAATTTGTGAGCTCTGAGAAGTTCTCTTGGTGTAGAGAGACAATGGGAATTTCAGGGCTAGAAAAATGACTAAGCTCTCTTGTGGCCCCCTGTGGAAAAAAAACAACAAGTGGGAGAATGTTGGGTTGTGTTATATTCTTTCCACGTAGTTAACAGGGGGTTTGAGGGGCACCTGTAACCCCACTTTATGCGGTCCGGGGCAGCGCCCCAGAAAATTTTTGTTTTGGATCCTATGTTAGGTTGGGCGGACCCAGCTATGGTTTTGTGCATAATTTTCACACATGTTTTTTGGACGCAAATGGTTTTCAGTCCATGGTATTGGACGTGATGGTTTTCGGTGTTGAGATTGCAACAAGATGATGGAGCTTAGTGAAAAGAGTCGCCTTCACTAAGTGGGCCCGCAGGAAAATTATGGCGCAAGTTCTATTTTTGGATCCCAGCAGGGATGATCACAGCAGGAGTGACCACAGCAGGGATGATCACAGCAGGAGTGACCACAGCAGGAGTGATCACAGTAGGAGTGACCACAGCAGGAGTGATCATAGCAGGAGTGATCAAAGTCTATTTTTAGACTGGTTGTCCAAAATAGAAAAGTCAAATATTATTGTCTCATAATAATATTTGGACTATAAACTTGATCTTATTCTCTTGGAGCACTTCAGTTTGAGCTACATATGTGGCCCATGCAGTTGTCAGAAGGAAGTATGCTTTTCTTATGAGTCAGTTGAGTTGTTGCATGCATGACTTCAGTTAGAACTCAATCAGTTGAGTTTGGTGGAGTTGATTGTGGAGTTGATGGAGTTGTGTTCAGTTTGACTTGGTTAAACTAGTTGTAGTTAGTCTAACTGCAAATAGACTAATGATGAGTTGTTTAACTAATTATTAACTCATGATACAACTATAGAATACATCAGTTAACTCAGTTGCATGTCAGTGCATGTTCAGTTCAGCAAGGACAGGTGTTAGAGAATCAGATTGCTACCAGTTGTGACTATAGTTGTGCATCAGATCTTGCACAATCAAGGGATTGAGTATGCCAATGAGTTTGCTCATGTATTTGCCAAGTATTATAGCCTCTGCTCACGTCTAACACAGTGTGAGTGATTCTTTGGAGGTGAAATACGAGACTGGTAAACCATTCTCATTCATTCTTGAGCAAGTATTGAGCAGTGGAGGCAAGCAAGCAGTGGAATAGATTTGGAGATCAGATCTGAGTTGTATTGTGTGTAACAGGTGGAGCTGGTACTGGATTGCTTGTGATAAGCATTGTACTTTGTAATGTTACATGGTCTCAATCATTAATATACAGATAGTTGGGGTTTTTAGCGAGATGCTTTCCCCGGGTTACATACTGTGTTAATGTGTGAATGCTCTTGATGTTTTATTGTTATTGATGCTGCTATATTGATGATCAACGTAGAGGAGCTTATGTATTGTGTATGTATTCCGCAATAGTACATGATTAGGATAATCTCTGTTGAATATGTGTTAAATTATTCAAAATTTCTACATTCGGTCCATGGTATTGTATGCTTCGGCATGTATAAATATGTATTATAACATTGAAAGGAAAATAATGAAAAATCAAGCTGGTAGTCCCGGTTTTGGGATCCAGGGGAAAATGTCTATGTATATGCATTTTATGTGTTCTGCTCTCGCATTATTTATTTTCTGTGTTTTATAATTCGTATTCAGGTAATTTCTATATTGGGTTAAAACCTACACCATGTATATTTCTACCGCACCATGAACTAGTTCAGAAAATATACTCAATACCGCTCTTTGGAAAGTGGCTGGAGCGTTGCACAAACCAAAAGGAAGGACCCGATATGCAAAGGTACCCCAAGGACAAGTGGAAGTGGTCTTATCTTGGTCTTCAGGGCTGATTTGAATCCAATTGTACCTGCTAAACCCATCTAGGAAAGAGAAAAACTTTTTCCCGGCCAGACCGTCTAATACTTGATCTATGAAAGGTGAAGGAAAATGGTCCTTTTTAGTGGCTTTGTTCAGTTCCCAATAGTTGACACAGATTCTCCACTTAGCATTTTTCTTTGGCACTAGCACCAAAGGAGAGACCCATTCATTGTCAGAGATGGGATAGCTGAATCCTGCATCAAGCAATTTCTGTAGTTCTTCCTTAACAATATCTTTAAGTGTTGGATTCATCCTCCTTTGAGGTTGCCTGACTGGTTTTCAATCTTCCTTGATGTATATATGATGAGTACATATTGAAGTGTGCAATCCCTTCATTTCCTTATAACTCCAGGCGAAGGCTTCTAGATGTTTTCTCAACAGGCTGCATAGCTCCTTCTCCTAGGAAGTAGATAGGGATGGATTGATTTTCAATGTTCTTTCTGAGCCAAACTCTATATTTTTGACACGGGGAGGAGTAGGATCGACCACATAGAGATCAGTTGAGGGGTTGTTTTGGGTTTCTCTTACTATGTCTTCTAAGGGTGATATACTGGGAGATGGATTCTGAATCAATTTTCCATCATATCATCCTCATCTTGTGGTTTCCCCCCATGGCGGTTTCTAATGTACAAAGTAGTGCGGAATAAACTTCATCCTCATCTTCCTCCTCCAACTAGAGAGGTAGATCATGTTCTAGCAAGGGTTGGGCAGGAGGGTATAGGATTACCTGCTTGGACATGTGCCCATTCTTTATGGTCATGTTCCCAGCTTGATAGCTAATGTAGGCATCGGCTGTAGCCAACTAGGGTCTTCCCAGAATGTGAGGATACCCAATGAACTTTGCCTTTGACTGAAGAACTAAGAAATCAACAAGGTACTCCCAAGAATCAATGGAGACCATCACATCTTCCACAATCCCCTCAAGGGTCACGGTGGAGTGGTCTGCTAGTTGTAGCACAGTCGTGGTCTTCCTCAAGGAGCCTTGGAGGTTAAGTTTGAGCATTGTGTCCTTTTTCATCACATTAATGGAAGTTCCCAGATCAATCAAGGTGTGTGGGATCATGCTGCCATTGATGTGGACATCAACTACTGGGCTTCCAGGGTCTAGATATTTTGGACAGATTACTTGCCCTAACATCAGGTCGGACAGTTGTCCTATGACATTGATGGTTGGGGCATCTCTCTTGCACCTTCTTGAATGCCTAAAGCACTTCTCTTTGATCAACCTATTGTAGATAGGTAAATCTTTTATGGCTTGGAGAAGTGGTATCTTTACACATAAATGCTTCAATTCTCCCAGGAGTTCAGTTTCTTCTGGGGTAGGCCAAAATGTTGCGGACAGTCTCTCAGGAAAGGGTGGATTTGCTTTAGGTTCTCTTTCCTCTTTATCTTCCTCAACCTCCCTGGTTGGAGGTTGTCTATCTGGGAGAAATTTCCCAGATTGCAAATTAATTTCCTGAATCTCCACAACATAAGTTGGGCATGAAGGTTCCCCACTATATACTTGTTGAGCCTGTCTGTTGTTCAGGTTCGGATTTGGTTGGGCAAGCATTTGGGGTTGCTTTGGTGGAGCAGGAAGTAACTGTTAGGGTCCAACCCTAACCCCCTTATTTATGTAATAGGATCAAGTCATAGTTACAGTTAAGTAAAGAGTCAATAAAGCCCATATTAATAATTGTAAGTGATTGACCCGCATTTAAAGAAGGGACCACAGTTAGTTGCAAATGGGCCATGGTATTAGATAGATGGTATTAATAAGAACCATGGTATTGACCCATGGTATTGCATGTATGAATCCTATATAAAGGATAGAGACTCCCCTCGAGGAGCATCGCGTCTTAGTTTTTAATTGAGCCCAGCTCTATTGGAGGTTTCCCCCTCGAAAAGGCAAGTGAAAATTGCTTTCCATTCTGAATAATAAAATACTTGTTGTTATTTCTTATTGTTCTGTGTTCTGGGTATATTTATTCGCATATTTGGTATTTTGGTATCTTCTTGCAAGTCAAGAGCATAACAAGTGGTATCAGAGTACTTTCCAGGGCCGGTGGGATCTCCATTTTTAGCAAAAAAAAAATTGGCTAGAGACGTGTTCCGGCGTCTTTAAACCACATGATCTGTCGTTGAGCACATAAACCTGCAGATTTGGGGAGGCATGCATGTAGGGAATACAAGAGGTGGTGACGCTTGTTGGACTCCCTTGTAACCCCTATGGGTACCCCTTCGAGTAGTAGCGCATTAGATAGAACCGCGCATGGGCTGTCTTCCAAGTACCCTCTAGGTATATTGGAAGCCCCCTAGGCTCTCTTGAAACCTCGCCATAGATAAACCGTCGACCATCTTGTTGCTACAGTACATCGAGAATAGCACTCGAGGAGATTACTCGTGCATACGATAGGGTAGTCAGGTTGTACGGCTAAGGGTATGGCTGATCCCCATTAGTTAGTGCCCTGAAATATTGGGCTGAGTACTATTGTCAGACCCTTATGTATATTGTGATCTGTAGCACCTGACACTCCTTGAGACCATAGTTCCCTTGCCTCTCTCTAGACCAAGCATCATCTTTGCCAGATCAGCTCTAGTAGGTGGGGTTCTGTCACAGCCACAACAATCAGTTCCGCCATTCAGATCTCTCAGATCCACCATTCAGATCTATCAGATCCACCAATTATATTTATCAGATCTGCCATTCAGATCTAGCCGTTGGGTTCGATAGCAGTTGCCACAATCAGATCCGCCATTCAGATCTAGCAGCAAGGGTTCAATCATAGCCACATTCCTACTCATACTCTGTAGTTGAGGGTTACAGATTAGACTATTTGTGTTGGCCCCTATACCTGGGCGTGATTCTCGCAGGACATTGGGCAGAATTGACCTTTCTGGGATTCGGCTACTGCAGTATTCCTAAGCAAGGAGTAAAATTCCTTTCGGAGTAAAAAAAAAAAAAGGTCTGAGACCCTCCCGGGACACTTATAGGAGAATTAGCCTATAAGAATCAAGTCGACAAGCTAAGCAAGATGGTACCATTCACTTGTTAGCGTAAAAAATTTCGGGTTGTCCCAAATTTTAACTGCACTAGATCGGTGCATGGTACAAACTAGAGCTCAAGCTATGGCCAATGAGAAGCTCGACACCCTTGAACAAAAGTTGGATGTAGTACTTTCGTCGCTCAAGTCCTTACACACTCACAAAGGGCAACTCGGAGGAACACTCAGAGGAATATTCTTTCAATCAAAACATTGAGGGCGAGTCTAGCCATTCTCTTCACTTCTTTGGCAACCACCCAAGTTGGACATGTATAAGTTTGATGGCTCTCATCCGGCCACATGGCTAGCACAAATGGAGAAATATTTCACACTGAATCACATCAGAGACGATGCAACTCAGCTTAGTGTGGGTAGCATGTACTTGGACAATGAAAGATGGTAATGGTGGTAGTGGCATCAACGTTGCTATATAAGGGCCGTGACTTGGCAGACATTCGCAAAAGCTCTTACGAATTGCTTTGACCATGAATCTAAGTTTTTGGGTCATCTCACTAAGCTCCGATAGACAAGAACAGTGAACGAATATATTATAGCCTTTGAAGCCTTAGCCTTCCGCATAGGAGGTCTACATGATCAGTTCTACTTGGAATGTTTTGTCAATGGTCTCAAAGAAGCCATACAAGCCCATGCCCGACTACAACACCCAACCTCATGGCTAGATACTTGCAAGATAGCTCGAGAAGTAAAATGTGCGTTAGCGGCCCAGTCCAATCACCCAAATTTCATAGCCAAGGGTCACCCCACCCAAGCTCAAAGCACTACCCAAACACTCAAGGTTCAAAAGGTGTCACCAGCGAAAATGGTGGAAAGAAGAAAGAAAGGGTTGTGTTACTATTGTGATGAGAAATACTCCCCCGGGCATAAATGCAAGGAGCCCAAATTCTTTCAAATTTATGCTATTGATCACAGTTCATCGGAGGAAGCCCCACCACTTGAGGAACCAGAGGAGGAAGATGAGGACAACCAGCCGGACAATGTACCTGAAGAACCAGTTATCTCACTTCATACTTTGGCAGAGATTTCTTCTCCCCAAACTCTCAAACTCAGAGGTTTTATTAAGCATTGCCGTGTAGTAGTCTTGATTGATAGTGGTAGTATGCATAACTTTATCCATCAAAGAGTCACGGAAGCAGTGCATTGTTTTTTTAGAGCAGTCTCTAACTTCTAGGTCCAAATTTCTAATGGGGGGACAATGAAATGTGAAGACCGCTGTGAAAATGTCAAACTTCAAATGGGGTATTATCAGTTAAAGACCCACATGTTTTCCATACACATGGGAGGGTGTGACATTGTCTTAAGTGTTGAATGGCTCCGCACACTCGGCCCAATCACAATGGATTTCCAGGAGTTATATATAAGCTTTAAGTAGAACAACCACACACATACCCTCCGTAGACTCCACGCAGGTGATCCCTCTATCATCAGTTCGCATAGGATGGAAAAATTGTTAAAAAAGGGCCACCATGGATTTATAGCCCAATTTAATGCCATCTAGGCCTTCGAACCCACTTCTCTTCATATTCATCCCGAGATGCAACAGATCTTAAACAACCATCTGCTAGTCTTTGACAAGCCTCATGAGCTTCCACCCTCGAGAGGGGAACATGATCATAGCATTACTTTGGTCCCAGGGGCCCAACCACCAAATGTGCGCCCAGAAAAGAATGAAATTGAAAAAATCATCAAGGAACTCTTGGAAGCACTGGAGTCATTCGTCCTAGCATTAGTCCTTATTCATCGCCTGTGGTCATGGTTCTCAAGAAAGATGGGGAATGGTGTATGTGTCCAGACTTCAGGGCCCTCAACAAGTTGACGGTCAAAGATAAATATCCCATCCCAGTTGTCGATGATTTGTTGGATGAACTAAATGGGGCTCAATTCTTTACTAAGCTTGACCTTCGCTCAGGCTATCACCAAATTCGCATGAAAGAAGTAGACATTCCAAAGACTGATTTCTGAACTCATGAAGGCCATTATGAGTTCCTGGTCATGCCATTTGATCTTTGTAATGCCCCAACCACTTTTCAGAACCTCCTCAATCACCTGCTCAAACCATATCTCCGAAAATTTGTCCTGGTTTTCTTTGATGACATCCTCATCTACAGCCACACCTGGGCCACACATCTTCAACATGTAGATCTGCTCTTGCAACTCCTCTAGAAGCATAAATTATTTGTCAAGATGTCTAAGTGCTCTTTTGGCATGGAAGAATTTGAGTATTTGGGCCACATTGTGTAGCGTGAAGGTGTCAGGGTGGACCCCAAAAAGATCCAGGAAATGTAGAATTGGCCTCAACCAAAGACCTTGAAGAGCTTGAGAGGATTTTTGGGTCTCACGGGCTACTGTCGTAAATCTGTCCACAATTATGGTCGCATTGCTAGACCCCTCACTCAACTCCTCAAGAAAAATCATTTCCCTGGAATGATGAAGCGCAACAGGAATTTATAGCTCTCAAACATGCCATGTGTTCAACTCCTGTATTAACACTACCCAACTTCACCAAATCTTTTGTGATTGAATGTGATGCTTCAGGTACGGGTATTGGGGCGATCTTAATGCAGGAAGGTTGACCCTTGGCCTTCACTAGCCAACAACTAAGTGGGACAAATCTGGGACAATCTACCTATGCGAAGGAGATGATGGCCATCTTACATGAAGTAGATACCTGGCAACCTTACTTATTGGGGCAGCGTTTCCAAATCCTCACAGACCATCAAAGTCTTAAATATTTTTTGGAGCAACGCCTATCCTCGCCACAACAAAATAAATGGCTCGCCAAAATGTTGGGATATGATTATGAGATAATTTACAGGAAAGGGCACGAAAATGTCATAGCAGATGCGTTATCACGCCAATTTGAGGATGAAAGCACCCTGCTCGTAATCTCCCTTCCCATTCCAAAATGGATTGAAGAGGCTCGCAAGGAATGGTTTTCACATCCTTTTCTCTCCCAACTCACTAATAAATGGCAGGAGGACCCAAATTCCACAACGGGCTACTCTTGGCAGGATGAGATTCTTTGCTACAAGGATAGAGTTGTGATATCACCAACATCCACCCTCAAAAATCGCATTTTGGTGGAGTTGCACTCATCTCCCACTGCAGGCCATTCAGGCTTTTAGAAGACTTATGCTCGCACTCGACGTTCATTCTTTTGGACAGGCATGAAAAAAGACATTCTGACTTTTGTAGCTGAGTGCGACATATGTCAATGCCACAAAGGAGAAACAGTCAAATCCCCAAGCACATTACAGCCATTGCCCATCCCGGCCTCAATCTGGACGAAGGTTTCTATGGACTTCATTACAGGTCTTCCGAAGTCAGGCAACAAGTTAGTCATCATGGTGGTTGTGGACGGAATTTCTAAGTATGCTCATTTTTTCACCCTACCCCACCCTTTTACACTGACTTTGGTAAATCAATCTTTCATGGACCAGATCTTCAAATTGCATGGCATGCCCACTTCCATTGTGTCTGATCGTGACCCGATCTTCACCAGTAACTTTTGGCAGGAACTCTTCAGGCTACAAGGTACCCAACTACAACTCAACACTTCCTATCATCCCCAAACTGATGGTCAAACTGAAGCAGTCAACAAATGTCTGGAGACCTACTTTAGGTGTTTCACTTCAGAAAAGCAACATCTATGGGTACAGTGTTTACCTCTAGCCGAATGGTGGTATAACACCAACTGTCATGCCACCACCAAAATGACTCCATATGAAGCAGTTTATGGTCAACTCCCTCCTTCACCTACTTCTTATATCAAGGGATGCTTGAAGGTACAAGCAGTGGATCAACTCCTACAGAACTGCACAACCATGTTGGCCCACCTTAGAGAGAATCTCCATCAAGCTCAAAACCGCATGAAGCAATAGGCAGATCAACATCGTTCAAAATGAAAATTTCAAGAAGGGGATCAGGTATTTTTGAGGCTGCAACCATATAAGCAAACATCACCCAAAGACAAGGGTTGTCAGCAATTATCTCCAAAATTCTACGGACCGTATCAAGTACTTCAGTGCATCAGAGAAGTCACCTACAAGCTAGATTTGCCACCCACTACAAAAATCCATCCATTCTTCCATGTCTCATGCCTCAAGAAAGTGATTGGGAACCATTGACGAATTCAAACCAGTCTACCTGAATTGGATGAAGAAGGGTCAATCTGGCTCCAACCTAAACAAGTTCTTGACACGCGAGAACGGCACCTGCGTGATCGCACAATCAAGGAAGTCCTCGTCAAATGAAAAGACACCTCTCTGGAAGATGCGACCTAGGAACCAGCCACTATCCTTCAGTAATTTCCGCAGCTTCAGCCTTGAGGACAAGGCTATTCTTATGGGGGAGGGAATGTTAGGGTCCAACCCTAACCCCCTTATTTATGTAATAGGATCAAGTCATAGTTGTAGTTAAGTAAAGAGTCAATAAAGCCCATATTAATAATTGTAAGTGGTTGACCCGCATTTAAAGAAGGGACCACAGCTAGTTGCAAATGGGCCATGGTATTAGATAGATGGTATTAATAAGAACCATGGTATTGCATGTATGAATCCTATATAAAGGATAGAGACTCCCCTCGAGGAGCATCGTATCTTATTTTGTAATTGAGCCCAACTCTATTGGAGGTTGCCCCCTCGAAGAGGCAAGTGAACATTGCTTTCCTTTCTGAATAATAAAATACTTGCCATTATTTCTTATTGTTCTATGTTCTGGGTATATTTCTTCGTATATTTGGTATTTTGGTATCTTCTTGCAAGTAAAGAGCATAACAATAACGATTTTGGTTGGGTAGGTGGTGGAGGCAAAAGAGCGAGAAGAGAGATGTATTGGGGCCTCCACCCCTGATGAGATGCATTCCACTGAGGTTGTGGCTGAGCATAGGATTGAAATGAATGGGTGGCTGGTTTGGCATGATATTGAGATGTGAAGGACCAATGAGGTGGTGTGGACTGGGAAGGATGACCAGGGGACCCCAAGAAGGTATGGAGGGTACTTGGTTGGGGTTGTAGTATGCCTGAGATGTCCCTTGCATCCCCTGCTGGTATGGTCTAGGTCCAGGTAGTCTTCTTTGGTTTATATAGTAGAGTTGTTCAGTGACTCCCTCAGCCCCTTGATATACAACTTTAAGTCTGGGCAAGGAAGGGCACTTATCTGTAGAATGATTCTCTTCACAGATTGAGCAAACCTCTATAGAATTCAATGGGTATTCATTCCTAGGATGCCTCCTAGTGCATCTAGGGCAAAAAATGGCCAAAGCCCTCTCTGCTTCCTCTTGTTTTATTTTGATATGTAAGGTGTCCATTTGCATGGCAAGAGTCTGCAGCATCTCACTCTTGAAGTCTTCCAGCATGTTTCCAATTTATCCTTTAATGGATGAGTTGGAGGAAGAGGTATTGGCTATGGGGTGACCTCGCTACCTTTCTTTCTGGCTGCCCTAGAATGATTTCTAAAAACAATCTTTATGTCCTCATAAGGTAGTTGGTCGATGTCTCCCCCGGCCAGTAGATGGAGGGTGTCTAGAAGATCTTCCCGGATTCCCCTGAGCAGGACCAACTTCAGAGACTCAGGGTCAAGTGTACACCTGACCCTTTTGTAACTGAGTTGGAACCTATCTTCATAGTCTTCCAGGGACTCATCACTTCCTATGGTCATTCGGAAGATTTGTTCTTTAGTATCTTTGGACCTACAGTAGTCTCGATACTTGTTGTTAAAGGCTTGCTACATCTGAGCCCAAGTTGTGATGCTATTGCCAGGTAATCCCATGAACCAGCGCAATGCTGCATCCTTGAGAGTAGAACAGAACAGTTTCAACTTTTGCTCATCTTCTGCATAGCCATAGATTCGACAGATAACAGCAAACTCGAACAAAAAGGTGTCAGAATCTTCTGTAGTCAGACCATGGAAATTGGGTAGGGTGGAAGGGCTTATATTCTTCATTTTGGTGTCCCCATTGCTCGCCCGAATGGGAAAGGTACCTTCTATTCTCTCTCCATTCCCCCTAGCATTTCTATTTTCAGCCATTGGCTCCAAAGGAATGTTTTCTTCTTCTTCTTCCCCTATAGGTTCCTCAAATATGTCTGGTTGTTCACCTAAGGGTTCTTCTTGATCGCAGCTACCGAAGAAGAGAGAAGGTTGGCTGTGTGAAGCAGTGGGGGCGTTGGGAAATTTTTTTGTTGAGTTATCTCTATTCCTACGAGGCATGAAAGGAAATATTTTTGGTTGGTTTTTGTTTCTTTTTTCCCCACACTGATAGTACTTGCAAAACTAAAATTGATTGAACAAAACAAATTGCAACTAGCTGAAATGAACTTGCTGAAATGAAATTTGCAGAATTGAAGAGGAAAGCAAGGAAATGCATAACTTGAAAGAAGAGAAATGACTAGTCTACTTTTGTTCAAATGAAATTTTTAGAATTGAAGAGAAAAAAAAGGAAATGCAGAAATTGAAAGAAGAGAAATGACTAGTCTACTTTTGCTTAAATAAACTATTAGCAGAATGTTGCAGTAGAAAATAGAAGAAAGCAGTAATCACAGAATACTCTGACACTTCCCCGGCAACGGCACCAAAAAGTGGTGAGTGTTTGCCTCCTATACCAATAGGTTTCATACTTCATGATTGAGAGTGGAAGTGCCAAAAATGTTCATCTTTTCCATGCTGCAAAAGTTCCATTTTTGAAGGATTTCACAGTTAAGGGAAGGCCAAACAGCTTAATCTTGGCTTCCCTAGGTTTAAATTGCTTGTTTTAGAAGATAAAGAATAAATATCTATCCAAACTATTTAATCTTGGTAGATTATTAGATAGGTAGAGAAGCAAGGGTGCTCAACAGCCTAATCTGAGCCCCTGGAAGATATAAGGGTAGATTTAGATAGGAGGATAGTCAAAAGAAAAGTTGAAAAGCTGGTTTTGCTAGTTCAAGTGCACCCAAACTAAAAAGAAGAAAAAATGCTAGGTAAGTAGGCCGGGTAGGTAGTTTTTGAGGTTGCATAATCAAGAATTGTGATCCATTTCAAGTTTTCAAGTGTTAAATCTATTCAGATCACAAGTATAAGGCAATTTTCCCATGGAGCAGCTCAAGCGAGGCATGTCTAACTTCCCCTTCTTCCTTTCCCCAAAATCATTCACTAACCTCCCCTAAAGATGTTAAGATCTGCTTGATATCTTTAAAATTCATCATATTCCATAAATATTACCTAAGTAAAGGTCTACTTTGCTTAAGGATGCTTATATTTCCTCTACAAGTCATATTTTCCTTTTAAAGCCTAAAGATTTCTATCCTTAGCGCTTTCCGGTTGGAATTCATATTAATTTCTAACTTATTATGTAAATCCCTATATATTTCCCTTCCCCTACTAAAAATATGCTAAATATCACCTTCTATACATATCCCCTCCCTCTGGTTGAAAAATAACCATAAGTATGCTTGGGAATTAGTAAGTTTGCCTGAAACTTAGTAAGAACCCTCATTTTTCCTCTTTAACCATCTTCCAATGCATAATACCCCTTTATTTTCTTCATAAAAACCCTTTTTCCATGCTTCGGACCCCTTCTGATGCATTAAAAACCTTCCTCCGTTTTCATTAAACCTTTTTCAAGGCATGAAAACCCTTCCGATGCTTTAAAAACCCCTTTTAATGCATATAAACCCTCCTCCAATTGCATCCCCCCCCTCCGATGTGATATCACTGTCGGAGGTGGCAGTCGCAAGTATTGGCCCCTTTATATATTCCTCCGATCCATTTTCCCCGATGCGATATGTCGACTGCACGCCAGCCGTCCGATGACCCCGCCCATCCAACAGCCCAGATCTTATCACATTGCTCCCATTTCAGCGATCGCATATGTATAAAGCCCCGCCCCCATGTCCCTACCGATAGCGATACAGCGACTTAATCGCAGCCACACATTTGGGCCCTCAGATCAACGGTCCTCATCAAGTCACGACCCCATATAGAGCTTCGATATTCTGGAGCCGAAGTGTTATAAATTGCGGCATATAAAATTTTCGGGTCCGAAAGGAGCCTTTATACACCAAAGTGGGAGTGCTCCGATATTTCGGAGCCGAAATACTATAGAATGGAGCTTAATAGTGTGTCGGGTCCACAAGGGATTGGCACTGTACGCTCCATAACTGGAGCCGAAAAGTTATAAAGAATAGTTTTGAACAAGATATCGAGTCCGCAGACCCATTTCATTGTAAACCGCCGATAAGGGACCGTCGCTGGGCCGGACCCGAAATCATAAGAAAGAAAGCCTATAGTGAGTCAGGTCCGCGGGGTTCATCGCATTTCGGAGGCATTGTGGTTTGGAGTTCCGCCGATCGCCGATTACGCGCCAACCGTTGGATCTGCCTTCACGCGATCCAACGGCCCAGATTAATTCTCCGCTACAGTAATCGCTCCCGCTTGTTTTTTCATTGAAATTCCTTTGTAAAGTGGTTTTTTATTTTATAAAGGGTAAAAAGGTTGTTTCTTCATATTCTTCATTCTGCGCCCACACGCGCTCTAGTTCGAAGGAAGCTAAGCATTTCTCGGCCATTTTTTATCGCTCCAAGCCCAGATTTGCTTCGGACAACGAGCACAGCCTCAGCAACCTATCATTCCACAAATCCTCCACCATTTTAGCAGTAATTCTTCCTTTTTGATCAGATTTTGATCAGCCAAGAGTCGATACTCATCCAAAGCCCACAGAGGTGCCACCACAGCTATTTTTTTCCATAAAGTGGCAGAAAAGGGGCGATTTGACAATTAAAGTGTATCAGTGGAGAGAAAAGGCCCCGATTCAGTGTTAAAGTGTATCAGAGTTGCGGCAAAGAGTATCAGCTTAAAGAATATCATTGGAAAACTTTAATATTGAAGCAGATGAGCAATAAAGAACCCCAACAAAGTCAAAGAATATCAGTGATGGAATTTCAAGCCATTAAGGCTCACCAGATCAAAGTTAATGCACATAAGGCCACCTAAGGGCAGCGCTGCAGAAACCAAAGCACAGTTATGGCCAAATGACAGCACAGAGCTCAAAGGACATCATATTAACTCATTTTTGAATGTGGCTGCCCCAGCGCAGCAGTTAGATAGATCTTTATGCATTTATTTCAGGATAAGTTAGATTAAATGCACTTATTCCCTCATATTTGTTTAAGATCTGCTGTTGTAGATATTTTTTGGATATTTTCTCTATATAAACCGCCCTGTGCATTGTTTAAAGGGTTGGTTGGTTGATTTCCTCTTTCGAGACTTGCGTTGTATATGTTGAGAGCTTTTATAATCAAAGATTGCTGGGATGTTTGCTTATGAACTGGCTGGTTGTGGTTTTAATCGCTGAAGAGAAAAATATGGAATTCTCGTGCTTCCTCATGGTTCAATAAGTCTTTCTCACCTCTGTTTTCAATTTCTATGTGTCTATATCATCTATTTATCATGATCTAAGTTGCAGAAAGAAAGAATAGCTCAGATGTTACTTGACTGTACTATGTGCTCAATTTTTGTGATTTTTATATGTTTTCCTCTGAATTAGTGATGAATATGCATACTTAATTGATCATGTTTAAGCTATTTCTCTCATTTCTGAATGTTGTCTAGGAATCCTTCATTGCTCCTATTTAGCCTTCATCCACTTTCCCTCTTTGGCTGGATGAGAGATCCTTAATTGCCTCTCATCCCCTAACCTCCATTTCATCTTAATTCCAGCATTTAACATTGTGCCATGTGTAGCTATCCTGCTCTGTATTCCTCTCTTCTACCAAAGAAAACACACCCTTTAGTTCACATTCATTGACTCCATGCCCAATGGTCTGAATTTCTCATCCTTTGCATGCCAACTCTGTCTGAAGCATCAACCATCTCACCAAACTTAAATCAAACTCATGCACTCATATCTAGCCTAAAATCACCCATAAACAAAGCTAAATCATAAAGAGAGATCCCTCTCTGATTGCAGGTAGGCTAGGACCTACAATCCAAAGATTGGTCTGTGGTTACCTCGGCCGTATTCCCTTAGGAGTCAAAGGGAACAACCTGAGTGATAACATCATTGGCGACTCCGCTGGGGAACTGAATCATTTGTTTATCACTGCAAATCCAAATACTTGACCAGTTCGCCTCTTAAATAAAATCTTTAAGTTGTTTTGAAAAATCCCAAAAAAAAAATCAATCAAAAATAATCATAAAAATCTCAAAAAAATCTTGTTTTCTGGAGAAAGTCAACCCTTTCTTCAGGATTATTTCACGTTTAGATCTGATCTGTGATGGTGGACAGAGATTAGACACATCAAAGGTTAAATCATCCACCTGGTGACTCCACATCATTTTCATAATAAAGACTCCACTGCAGAAATGAACCCGAAAGAACTCTATGAAAAGATCAGGCTTTTGACCTGGATTGTTATCCAAGAAATTATGTTCTTTCTCATCCATAAAATTTTGCTATGTATATTGTATTTTAGAGATAATTTTTATAATTTTCCTTTGAAAAATGTTGATGAAAAGTCTCCTTGCACATTGGAACAGCAGCCTTTTAACTCTTTTGAAGATCATCATACAGCCAAGGAGAACCCAAAAATCGAGCCCAACCATCCAATCCCTGTACATATTCCCATGCCTCGTAAAGTTCCTGATAGATATAAGCCACTCATTTTGCCTCCCGCACTCAATCCTTTGCCTAAAGATCATCCTAAGTATCTCCTGAAATTTGATGGAGAGAATGGAGTTACTGCTCAAAATCATATCCAGGCTTTTGAAGATTATCTTAACATTTTTGAAGTAGAAGATGAGGATGTTAGTATTAGGCTTTTCGCCCTTTCTTTGCAAAGTGAAGTTAGGACTTGGTTCAAGACCTTGCCTGAGGCTAGCATCTCTAATCTTGAGCAGTTTCTCAAACTCTTCCTTGATAGATGGATGATCAAAGTTAATTTTCTCATGCTCTTAGAAGAATATAATCAGTTAAAAATACTTCCAGATGAAACAGTTCAGCGATTTTCTGACCGATTCAATCAAGTTTATCATTCTATGCCATTGAATATAAGACCTCCCCTAGATTTAGCTCTATTGCATTATCCAAGAGCTTTTGATGCAAAAATTGAATATTGTTTGAGAGAAAGAAGCTTGTCCACTATGAAATAGATGCAGGACACGGTTGTGGACGTGGAGGCAAATCTGAATATTAGAGAGAAACAGCGCAAGGCAGATCAAGAAGAAAGCCTTCTTAATTTGTTAAAAGAAACAGAGGAAATGATGCAGCAGATCACACTGAAAGTTGAATGTTTAGAGCCAAAGTAGTGATATTCACGAACAAACCTACCACAAATCAGATGACATATTCATAGAGCCATATGTGAAGGAGCAGTCTCCTGATATACTGTGTGAATATGGTAGCTTTTCTTCTTTCAGTTGTCTACCAAAATATGATCTATACGATGATGAATACGCTCCTCAAATCCATATTAACCTTCCAGAGGAATCAGGTGCTATTTTGGCAGAAGGCAGTATTCAGGTTCAGCAGCCTGAATCCAGTGATCAGCTTGTTCATCTCAACTATGAAGAGGAGGAAAAGGCAGAAAATGTTGAAACCAGTGAAGGAACTTTACCATTTTGTTTTGAATCTTTTCAGTTTATTAGGGAGAATTATCATGCAGTTAATAATCAAGTGTCAACATGCTTCGATACTGACCATCTAGAGGAGAGTCAAATCCTTGCGTATAATGCATCACCTCTAGATTTGCAGCCCCAAAGTGCCATTGAATATCAGATTGAGGAAGACTTAGAAGCAGCAACATATGATCAACAAAATCCAAGTTAATTCCCTGCTGCTTTGTTTTGAATCTTCTGAGTCATGTAAAGAAAGGGAGGAGCAGCATGTGCAAATCTGTCAAGTTCCTTCTGAGCCTGTATGTAATAAATTGCATGAATCATTCCAGGTTCTGTATAATCCATCTGCTGACAGGTTAAATGATGGAGGAAATCAGTGTTCTTCTCCATTAGCAGGTTGTAAGGCTCAATATAAAGACAAAAGTGATTTCCCGATTCCAAAGCATGATAGCTATCCAAAGCATTTGTACAGTTGTTTAATTCCACCCAAGAATTGTGTATATATGTTGCAGGACCCTTTTGTACAATGTCTAGATTCAGCAAAGGAGATCAGCAATTCCCTTTTCTTCTCAAAGGTTAACACAACTATATCTGATTGCAAGATCTCCATTTCCAGCACCAACAAGCACAAGTAGCAAAGCTCACTAATGTATATAATGCTTAAGTGGCTGCATTGGCTGTTTCATTTCACCTAACCAGCAAAGAATGTGTTGATTAGAGTAAGTAGGTAGGATTTTGGTTTTTTGTTTGGATAGCAACTTGCTGCAGTTGAAGCCCAAAGTGAAGGCCCTAAGCTCTTCAATTATGCTATCATGTTCATAAATAAGACAACTAGCAAAGGGAAATTTTCAGAGTACAGCAAAAATTGAATATAAGGCCATCTGACCTGTTGTTCTTGACTTTTCACAAGGAAAAGCCATCCCCAAGTGCAGCCACTGTTAGCCTCCTATACCAATAGGTTTCATATTTCATGATTAAGAGTGGAAGTGCCAAAAATGTTCATCTTTTCCATGCTGCAAAAGTTCCATTTTTTAAGGATTTCACAGTTAAGGGAAGGCCAAACAACTTAATCTTGGCTTCCCTAGGTTTAAATTGCTTGTTTTAGAAGATAGAGAATAAATATCTGTCCAAACTGTTTAATCTTGGTAGATTATTAGATAGGTAGAGAATCAAGGGTGCTCAACAGCCTAATCTGAGCCCCTGGAAGATATAAGGGTACATTTAGATAGGAGGATAGTCAAAAGAAAAGTTGAAAAGTTGGGTTTGCTAGTTCAAGTGCACCCAAACTAAAAAGAAGAAAAAATGCTAGGTAAGTAAGCCGGGTAGGTAGTTTTTGAGGTTGCAGAATCAAGAATTGTGATCCATTTCAAGTTTTCAAGTGTTAAATCTATTCAGATCACAAGTATAAGGAAATTTTCCCATGGAGCAGCTCAAGCGAGGCATGTCTAACTTCCCCTTCTTCCTTTCCCCAAAATCATTCACTAACCTCCCCTAAAGATGTTAAGATCTGCTTGATATCTTTAAAATTCATCATATTCCATAAATATTGCCTAAGTAAAGGTCTACTTTGCTTAAGGATGCTTATATTTCCTCTACAAGTCATATTTTCCCTTTAAAGCCTAAAGATTTCTATCCTTAGTGCTTTCCGATCGGAATTCATATTAATTTCTAACTTATTATGTAAATCCCTATATATTTCCCCTTCCCCTACTAAAAATATGCTAAATATCCCCTTATATACATATCCCCTCCCTCTGGTTGAAAAATAACCATAAGTATGCTTGGGAATTACTAAGTTTGCCTGAAACTTAGTAAGAACCCTCATTCTGCCTCTTTAACCATCTTCCAATGCATAATACCCCTTTATTGCTTCATAAGAACCCTCTTTCCATGCTTCGGACCCCTTCTGATGCATTAACAACCTTCCTCTGATTTCATTAAACCTTTTTCAAGGCATGAAAACCCTTCCGATGCTTTAAAAACCCCTTTTAATGCATATAAACCCTCCTCCAATTGCATCCCCCCCCCACTCCGACGTGATATCGCTGTCGGATGTGGCAATCGCAAGTATTGGCCCCTTTATATATTCCTCCGATTCATTTTCCCTGATGCGATATGTCGACTGCACACCAGCCGTCCGATCACCCCGCCCATCCAGCGGCCTAGATCTTATCGCATCGATCCCATTTCGGCGATCGCATATGTATAAAGCCCCGCCCCCATGTCCCCGCCGATAGCGAAACAGTGACTTAATCGCAGCTGCCCATTCGGGCCCTCAGATCAACGGTCCTCATCAAGTCACGGCCCCATATAGAGCTCCGACATTCCGGAGCCGAAGTGTTATAAATTGCGGCATATAAAATTTTCGGGTCCAAAAGGAGCCTTTATACACCAAAGTGGGAGTGCTCCGATATTCCGGAGCTAAAATACTATAGAATGGAGCTTAATAGTGTGTCAGGTCCGCAAGGGATTGGCACTGTATGCTCCATAACCGGAGCCGAAAAGTTATAAAGAACAGTTTTGAAGGAGATATTGGGTCCGCAGACCCATTTCATTGTAAACCGCTGATGGGCCGGACCCGAAACCATAAGAAAGAAAGCCTATAGTGAGTCGGGTCCGCGGGGTTCATCACATTTCGAAGGCATTGTGGTTTGGAGTTCCGCCGATCGTCGATCGTCGATTGCGCGCCAACCGTTGGATCTGCCTTCGCGCGATCCAACGGCCCAGATTAATTCTCCGCTACAGTAATCGCTCCCATTTGTTTATTCATTGAAATTCCTTTGTAAAGTGGTTTTTTATTTTATAAAGGGTAAAAAGGCTATTTCTTCATATTCTTCATTTTGTGCCCGTGCACGCTCCAGTTCGAAGGAAGCTAAGCATTTCTCGGCCATTTTTTATCGCTCCAAGCCCAGATTTGCTCCGGACAACGAGCACAGCCTCAGCAACCTATCAGTCCACAAATCCTCCACCATTTTAGCAGTAATTCTTCCTTTTTGATCAGATTTTGATCGGCCAAGCGCCGATACTCATCCAAAGCCCACAGAGGTGCCACCACAGCTATTTTTTGCCATAAAGTGGCAGAAAAGGGGTGATTTGACAGTTAAAGTGTATCAGTGGAGAGAAAAGGCCCCAATTCAGAGTTAAAGTGTATCAGAGTTGCAGAAAAGTGTATCAGCTTAAAGAATATTAGTGGAAAACTTTAATATTGAAGCAGATGAGTAATAAAGAGCCCCAGCAAAGTCAAAGAATATCAATGATGGAATTTCAAGCCATTAAGGCTCACCAGATCAAAGTTAATGCACATAAGGCCACCTAAGGGCAGCGCTGCAGAAACCAAAGCACAGTTATTGCCAAATGACAGCACAGAGCTCAAAGGACATCATATTAACTCATTTTTGAATGTGGCTGCCCCAGCGCAGCAGTTAGATAGATCTTTATGTATTTATTACAGGATAAGTTAGATTAAAGGCACTTATTCCCTCAGATCTGTTTAAGATCTGCTGTTGTAGATATTTTTTGGATATTTTTTCTATATAAACCGCCCTGTGCATTGTTTAAAGGGTTGGTTGGTTGATTTCCTCTTTCGAGACTTGCGCTGTATATGTTGAGAGCTTTTATAATCAAAGATTGCTGGAATGTTTGCTTATGAACTGGCTAGTTGTGGTTTTAATGGCTGAAGAGCAAAATATGGAATTCTCGTGCTTCCTCATGGTTCAATAAGTCTTTCTCACCTCTGTTTTCAGTTTCTATGTGTCTATATCATCTATGTATCATGATCTAAGTTGTAGAAAGAAAGAATAGCTCAGATGTTACTTGACTATACTCTGTGCTCAATTTCTATGATTTTTATATGTTTTCCTATGAATTAGTGATGAATATGCATACTTAATTTATCATGTTTAAGCTATTTCTCTCATTTCTGAATGTTGTCTAGGAATCCTTCATTGCTCCTATTTAGCCTTCATCCACTTTCCCTCTTTGGCTGGATGAGAGATCCTTAATTTCCTCTCATCCCCTAACCTCCATTTCATCTTAATTCCAACATTTAACATTGTACCATGTGTAGCTATCCTGCTCTGTATTCCTCCCTTCTACCAAAGAAAACACACCCTTCAGTTCACATTCATTGACTCCATGCCCAATGGTCTGAATTTCTCATCCTTTGCATGCCAACTCTTTCTGAAGCATCAACCATTTCACCAAACTTAAATCAAACTCATGCACTCATATCTAGCCTAAAATCACCCCTAAACAAAGCTAAATCATAAAGAGAGAGCCCTCTCTGATTGCAGGTAGGCTAGGACCTGCAATCCAAAGATTGGTCTATGGTTACCTCGGCCGTATTCCCTTAGAAGTTAAAGGGAACAACCTGAGTGATAACAGTGAGCACCAATATTGCAGCAATAATGCTGCAACTCCTGGGTTGCCTATTTTACTCTTATCAACCCAATAGTTCGTAACAAACTTGGAAGCGTCGATGTTGTATGCACAAGTACTAGTTCTCACTGCAGGTTCACTTGGTCAGCGAACGCGAGATCACTAGGAGCTCAAGCCAAATTCTATGTATTCTAGAAGAAGCTCTATGTGTGATGGAAGGAAAGAAATATTACTCTACAGATGTTATTCTAACTGCAGAAAGGAGAAAGACTGAAATGTAAAGCAAGCCTAGAAGACCCTAATCAACCAACTAATTCTACTTTTGCAAAAAGCACTATGAAAACCATGAAAGGAATGCCATTACCTACTCAAGGAAGTAAAAAACATCTAACTATGCTATTTTTGGAAGTAAATAAGCAAAAAACATATTTTTGGATTTTTATGTATTTTTATGTGAAATTGACATGCATGTAAATTTATTGTGTGTGAGTGTGGCAGCAAATAGGTGGTGTTGGAGGGCGGTTTTGGTACTTGAGGGGATGTAGGATGGTGTGGATGGGTCCTAGGAGGTCTCAAGTGGCCTTCTGGAGGCTTTTCCCACACTCGGCCTTCAAAATAAAGCCTACAGGAAAATCTACAGGAGGACACAGGAAATCTACAGGAGGAAAAACAGTGTTCTACAGGAGGCCTACAGGAGGAGGCCGAGAGCAGTTTTCACTGTTTTGAGGGTGTGAGAGGGGGTGAAAAAGGTGGATGAAGGTTGGAATGAGGTGTTAGGGCACCTATGGTCTACCATGAACCACCAGGAGAGAGAAAGATGATTGGATTTGCTCAAGGAGAGAGGAAGAAGTTCTATGGAAAATGCAGGAAACTAAGGCAGAATTGAGGTGAGGTTTAGGTGACCTGTAGGGCATGGATCAGATGGAGGATGTGATGGCTGATAGGCTGGCCTACTGCTAGAAGATATCTACTGCAAAGGAACTGACAGTCAACCAATAAGATCAAACAAGCAATGAAATGAGTGCATCTAGAAAAGCAAAGTTTTGCATCAAACTAGTCTAAACTATGATCTATGAAAGGAAATGCTGAGAAATATTGTAGGAAAGGAAAGCATGAAAGAAGACTATTGCAAGAAGTGAGCATGATGAAGAAGATCTGGAGCAAGGCAAAACTAGACTATTAACCTACCAAAAAGCTGCAAACACTAGAAGTCCTATGAATGAGGAAAATCTGTGTTTTTGGGGCAACAAGAGAATCTTTGCCTCAAATCATGGTCCCAAAGGGAGGAAGAGAGGCCAAGGCACTATTTCTAGCCTTTTGAACCTTTCTTTATCACTGCTTAACCTGCTATAGAAAGCACAAATGGAAGCAAACTACTAAATCATCAAAAGAAACATATTCTTAACCATAAAAGAAATACATCTAACATCAACCTAATCTATAACTGAAATAAAACATACAAATACAAGTAAAGAGGAGCTTGGCTACTTGGATTGGGCCCTAACCCAAGAGCTTCAGCCCTCTAAGGTAACTCAGTGCTAACTCAGAAAGGATTCTATCTTTATTTTCAAACAATAGCAAGATTACATGAAATTGTCACAAAATAATAAGCTCGAAGTTGAGTAGAGTTTACATAAGAAAAAATCCAACAAAAATCTGACCCTAGTGAGGCCCTAGGCCTCTTTACTTATACAAATGAAGCTACCAATAGCTTCCTTAAAATCAGGGAGGCTTGGCTCCCAAAACTCGAGATAATCATCAGTCATCCTTCACTTGCTCAGCTGCCTCCTAGTGCATGATTCAGCTGCTTGTACTCCGAGCTGAATGAAGGGGAATTCGAAGTGACGAGTAATAAATGGGGGGTATTCCATCCTATAAGTCCTCTCCTCTGTCCACTACGAGTTATTGCTGCCATTTGTCCACTGGATCCTTGACTTTAACTTCGAAAATCATCAATCATTTGCACTAAATACACATTAGACCACATGGCACAATAACTAACTCAACTCACTCTATAAGCATCAATATAATCATAAAATCATATAATAAGCTAAGAAAATGGTTGGTTTGACTACGTTAGGAGGTAAAATGAGCCCATATAATTACCCATTTATGAGGCTCATCAAGCAACATCAAGAACAACACATGTATATGTCCATCATCAAAAGAGTCATCTGAATCAAAACAACTATGTGGCTCAAGCAATATAAGTATCATCTGAGATTTCATCATAGGACACCTATGTCTGTAGCATAGTATGATGCATCATTTCATAAGCATCATTATGTACCAAGGTCTTCTAAAGCAAAACATAATGTCAATAATGCATTATGGTACAGGTGTTGTCCTTGATGGAAACTCACATATATGAATCAGTGATGTATGATGGCAGATCACAGTGCAACAGGCAATTCATAGGTAACAACAAAGGATTACAAATCAAACTCCAGAGATTGAAGAAAGAGAATGTTTTACGAAGTATGCGCTGGTTCACCTAGTCCAAGTAGCATATACAAGTGGGTTCACTGAACAAAAGGTGTGTATACGTATGCATGCACTTTCACAAGAGGACAAGCGTGTATGGGATGGAAAATTAAGGTTAATAAATACCAAGGGTCCATACCATGGTAATAGCCCACAATATTGAGCAGAATAATGGTTACTTGATCCCGTCCAAGAATACCACAAGTTCTAAGTGTTTTTTGGTCTGAGGTATTGAGAAAGGCTAAAAATATATAAGAAGGAGAAGATCAAAGGGCTAAGGGTGCAAGAAAAAGGGTTTTTCATGAATACTTCTATCTGAAGTATATTTTATGTTGTAAGGGCTATGGTTATGATATGATTTGAAGTATTTTGTGCACCTTTGGATACAATGTTGGATCAGGATCATGAGACTTGAAATGACTTATCATTGTATGATATGATAATTGTTGGGATAGATATGAATGCTAATGCATGTTTTATCCTTTATATGTTATGATTTGGGTATGTATGAATTTTGGAATAGCTGCAAAGTTATAAGTTATTATTTGCATATCTATATGTTGGTTCACCTTGGTGAAGGCGCGTATACACGCTGCTTCGGCACTTCAAAGTAGTGTATGCAGAAGAAAAACTTATTGTTCAGAGATGACTGATCTATTTGATCAATGTTGTTGTTTTACTATTGTTTGTCAATGATGTCTTCATAAGATCTCAAAGTAAATATGATTTTATAAGGAGACTGAGTCTAGTTGATTGATTGATTAAGTGAGAAGGGTGATCTTTGCTATTGTCTATGTAAAACTCTGTAAATTGACAGTAGATCTTCAAAATGTCACTAATTGGTACGTTTGTGGTTCAGAGGTTTTATGATTCAGTATCTTTAGAGGTATACGTAGGTTGGGTTAAAGGAAGTAGCGTATAACTTCAGGTTGGCTTCACTGAAGTAGAATATACATTCTGACATATGATTTTTTAGGTTACAGTTGGTTCTAGTTGTTGATGTAGTGTTCTGGGTTCAGCTCTGTGTTCTAGTGATAGTGATATGATTGTTCAGATTGACTGATTGTTGATAGATGCAGTTGTATTTGATGATTGTATTGTGTGGTGATTGATGGGTCCAGTATGAAAATTTGATGAAACATGGCCTTCATATTGTGTTGTTGTGTACCAGGAGTATCCAGTTTGAAAATTTATGAAACGTGGTCCCTGGAGGAAGAGTGAAGGTAGTAGCCTTCTGTAGGTCGGCGCCTACGTACTAGTAAACATATCAGCCAGTACAAGAGCTAGGGGGTTGGATCTCCCTTCCAGTAGAATTTGGAAAATGAGTGAAGGTTGTAGCCTTCAGCAAGTAGATGCCTGCGTACTGGAAAAGTTTGCACCAGTACAAAACTTGTAAACACTTTTTATTATAAGAATATTGAAGACTGAGACAACAGTAGCGATGGTTTTTTCCCACATTGGGTTTCCACCTAAAAAATCCTAGTGTTCATGTGTGCTGCTTATGTGTGTTGATTTATTTTGTTCTTACTTCATCTATTTATTGCTTAATGCATCACACTTTGATTTAAGACAATGAATTAGTTGTTTATTACATATATGCTAGTTTCATTCTTTGTAGTCGCAGACATACACTGGTTGGTTTCAGTAAAATAACATATACTGTTTGAAAAGGAAAATCATTATTGTGAAAGTTAAAATACTGATTCACCCCCCCCCCCCCTCAGCATTTTTCCCAACAATTGGTATCAGAGGAGGTCCTTCAGAAGAAGGTTGATCGCTTGAAAGGAGATCTCTTAAGATGAACAATAACAAAGGAATGGGATCTATCAGGCCACCAATATTCAACATAAATAACTTAGCATATTGGAAGATAAGAACCAGACCCTATCTTCAGTCACTTGGAGCTAATGTTTGGGCAATTGTGGAAGGAGGATACCAATATCCAACAGCAATCCCCACAGATCCAGTAGAAAAGAAAGCATATGAAAACAATGCCAAAGTCGTGAATGCGTTATTGGGAAGTCTATTAGAATCAGAATTCATCAAAGTCATGCATCTTAACACAGCCAATGCAATATGGGACAAAATCATTCAGATTTATGAAGGAGACTCCCAGGTAAAACATGCTAAGCTCCAAACTCTCAGAATTCAATATGAAAGTCTCAAGATGCATAGTGATGAAAGTATTGTTTGTTACTTGTTACGAGTAGATGAGATTGTAAATTGTATGAAGAATCTGGGTGAAGAAATAAAGGAGGATACTTTAGTAGAGAAAATTTTGAGATCTCTATCTTCTAAATTTGAGTCAAAAGTATCTGCCATTGAAGAGAGGAAGGATCTCCAATCTATTACTGTTTTTCAACTTCATGGAATTTTAACTGCCTTTGAAATGAGAAAAGAAGGTCCATCATATATCACAGAAGCCGCTTTCAAAGCCTCAACAAAGGGAAAAGAAAAGGAAGATCTCAAGGAATCAGGATATATATCAAAGAAATTAAGGTAAACTTTGTGAAGAAATTTCAACGGGGTTCTGGAAGAGTCAGAGGTAAGCTTCCCGTCAAATGCTTTTCTTGTGGTAGAGTTGGTCATTGTGTTGCTAAATGTCCTCATAAAGTTAATCATGACAAAGGAAGGGAGTCTGAAAAAGGTAATAGAAAATAGTTTGTTAATAAAAGAAGTTATTATGCTCATGAAGATAGTGATGGCTTATCTAATAGTGATGAAGATGAATCTGAACAAGATATTAAACTACTCATGGATTATGACAATGATGATTTTATGGATGCCTTAGAAGAGGAAGATTTTCTTGAAGAAATCACTCAACTTAAAATCTGTTTGGAAGAAAAGAATATGGTCATAGATACCTTGACACATCAATTCACTGAAAGAGAAAATCACAATGAAAAATTAGAATGTGAAGTAATGGGTCTAAGAAAAGAACTTGAGAAGACAAAATCTTTGAATCTTAGATTTTATAAAGGATCATAAACCTTAGATGAAATCATCAATGTTTAGCATTCTCTTCTTATAAAGACTGGTCATGGATACATTGGAGAAACATCCCAACTAGAAAAGCCTTCAGCCATCACCAGAAGTTATCTTGATGCAACAAAAACTAGTGAACAATGCGTCAATCCTCAGCAAAAGCCTAAAGGTACTCCCCAGGTAAATCATGCTCATTTTACTCCAAGGGTGAACATCAATAGAAGCACCAACCAAAAGGTGAACAATACCAAAATATTTTATGATCACAGAAACTTTTTCTTTAATGGACAATGTTTTTCATGCCATAACTTTGGTCATAAGGCTGCTCAATGTGTTTCTTACAAAACTATCATGACTAGAGAAGCAAGAAAACAAAGGAGCGTGACAAGAATCAAGAAAAGATCTTATAATAAAGTACTAATGCACTGGATGAAGACAAACATATGATGTATAAGTGCACTAGATATATGTTAGTTGTCTTAAGAACAGTCACGTGCACACACAGGTTCGATTCAGTAAAGTCGTGTATATAAATATGAATATGAAATGGAAAATTTATTGATGATCTGTAAATACTGATTCACACCCCCCCCCCAACATTTTTCCCAACATTTGCTGCCTTCCAATATAGCTTGGTAGGCCTAACCATCTCTTGACTAAGTTTGTTAACTGCATAGCACATATCCAGTCATGTGTTCATTAAGTACATGAGTGAACCCACAAGCTGCCTATAAACAATAGCTTCCACTACTTCTCTCGAAGTAGTATCCTCCTTCCTCCATTTAACTGCTAGAGGATTCTCCATGGGTTTGTTTCTCTTCATGCAGAATCTCTTGAGTATCTCATTGGCATACTTGCAGTAAGACACAAACAACTCCCCATCTCCCTGCCATACCACCATTCCAAGAAAGTAATGCATAAGCCCCATGTCCTTCATCTCAAACTCTCTTGCATGGTATTCCTTGCAAGACTTGATCAACTGATCATCACTTATCAGTATGATATCATCAACATAAATTACAATGATCAGCAACTTACCTCCCACTGCTATGTGGTACAGGTTTTCATCTGCTTCACTCTTTGTGAATCCCAACCTAGTGAAGTAGCTATCTATCCTAGTGTACCAAGCACCGGGTGCTTGCTTCAACTCATACAACGCTCTCCTGATACACATGTGAATCACGGTCAAAGGTCTCAAAACCTTCAGGCTGCTCTATGTACACCTCTTCCTCAATCATGCCATTAAGGAAGGTTGTATTCACATCCATCTGATGTATCTTCCAACCCATTTGTCTTGATAGTGCCAATATAGATTTGATTTACGAGTACCTTGCAACAGCAGCAAAGGTATCATCATAGCCAATCCCCTCTACTTGTGAAAATCCATGAGCCACAAATCTAGCCTTATGCTTCTCCACACTACCATCTGCAACTCGCTTTACCTTGTAAAGCCAACGGCCATGGCATCAACCCAAATCGGTTGCTGCAGTGCTTCCTTAAAGGAAGATGGCTCAGTCACAACACATTCGCCCATAAGAGCCTTGCATCCAATGTAGCTCTTGTTAAAAAATCTAGGGCATGCATATTTAGGGTGATTCTTCGATACATGATAACAATTTTTGAAGTGTTAATGCAATATTATCTTAGCTTGATTGTTTACTTCATTATTAGCATGTGTGAGTTAAATTCATCAAACAACTACCAAACAAAAGAGACAAGAACACAATGGTTGGCTATCTGCCGGAGCCAAAACCTCTCCCTCTTAGAGAGGAAAACCCATGCGAAAAAGATTCTTATAGAGATTCCGTTGATGAATATCAAGGTTGGGACCCATGACTCAATCTACCTCTCCAAGACCAAGCCATCTATACTCTTCATGAGATCATTCTCTACTCTGCACCACAGAGATCATTATCATTGTGATCTTCATCACTGCTACAACACCATGATCTGTTCCTTGAGGATAAGATGATCCTTGCACCTTACTGCACTACGAAATTATGAGATAGACACTCCTCACAGTGATGATCATTATTTCTCTTTTCTCACTACATATCATCTTATAATATAAGACATTGTCACATGGATATCGTTGAGATATCTATACTAGGACTTATGTGTGAGATCCACAATCTCTTTGATGAGATCTCCTTTATTCAACCATGATCCATACATGTATACCGAAGTCATAATTTATGTTATTGTGATGTGTTTATGCAAATCTGAATGTTGAGATAGAGATGCCGAGATGAGACATGCTCAGGCTATAAACATTCTTTGCTGCCATTCTCTAAATGAAGATAACTTCAGATCATAGGCATGTTGAGACTCCAATTCATTGTGATGACATTATTCATCGCTCCATGCATCGAGGTTGTGACTGCACCTAAAACCCAACCTAGGTGCAGTAAAACCCTACTGCAGCTCCTCTCGCTATGACTGTGGTTCCTTCTTCATCATGATTGCAGCTCCTCTGTGGCTTCATGCTTTGACTGTGACTTGAATGCGGCTAGACTGCAGCTACATCCCTTACCTGTGGCTCCTCTATGCGAGTTCTTGTCTACTTGCGGTGACATGAGATTAAGCTTCTAGACCCATACGAAAATACACTTGCCCACACCCAATACTTCACCCGAAATTTCAGACAGGAAATGTGAAGTTGTAATCTACCTTTTGATGGATAGCTTCGCCACCTACTTATAGTGGTTATGTCCATACATTTGAGCCACCATGCTTCATGAACCGTCATGTCTTTATGTTGAGCTGACGTGACAATATATATATATATATATATATATATATATATATATATATATATATATATATATATATATATATATATCATTTATTTGTATCCGACGTGATCATCTCCTTATTGTTTTGCTTTCAGACTTTGGAAGGGTTGTCTTGAGGCATTATCTTGGCCTTGGAGGGTTGTTAAACTTGTTGAAGACTTATATACATTTACATGGAATCATGACATGATTCTTTGACATAGAAATAAATCCTAAAGACATCAAGAAGAAGTCTTTTACCTAGAGACACTTCTTTCTCATGAAACCCATGTAGCAAGATAAAACAAAAAAACGTTTCCTTTTATCACATCTAATACGAAGATCATGTCATTATGAAGACCGAACCTAGTTACACTTTCTTCAACACTCCCTCTTAACTAGGGAGGTACTCACAATGGTACTTGGTCATTCTCAATCTGAAGAATTTCTCATAAGAAGAATTGGATTTGCAATCCATCTGTTATAGCATCATTTCAACAAACATTGTTTTCATTTAGAAAGGCCTTGACTAACAACTCTATCTCTCACTTAGATCATAGCATACAATTTTGGAAAGACCAATGAATTATAGACACGCATCATCATTGTCTCTCTTAGGGTCATACCCACCTAGGTGTTCTCCGAGTATGTTGTACTAGAACTATTCTCATCTTGGGTTCCCAGCCCTCAAGAATATCGATCCTCTTTCCAACTTCTTGCTCATGAAACCCATGTAGCAAGATTACAAAAAAAATAATTTGTTTCCTTTTATTACATCAAATACAAATATCATGTCATTATGAAGACCGAGCCTAGTTACACTTTCTTCAACACTCCCTCTTAACTAGGGAGGTATTCACAATGGTACTTGGTCATTCTCAATACGAATAATTTCTCATAAGAAGAATCGGATTTGCAATCCATCTAGTATAGCATCATTTCAACCAACATTGTTTTCATTTAGCAAGGCCTTGACTAAAAACTCTATCTCTCACTTAGATCAGAGCACACAATGTTGGCAAGACCAATGACTAATAGACATGCATCATCATTGTCTCTCTTAGGGTCATACCCACCCGGGTGTTCTGTGAGTATGCCCTACTAGGACTATTCTCATCTTGGGTTCCCAACCCTCAAGACTATTATGTTGATTTCATCTAGTTAGACTTATGTCTTTCCGCATCCTTTCAGAGGAGGAGACCATTTCCCTTTTGATCATCCTTGATCCATTTTTATCTACAACCATATATCATGACATTACAATATCAAATACAAATATAAGTGAAAGCATACATACCTCATTTTCCTTCAAGCTTCATTCAGCAACTTTCTTGATTGAAAGAATCTTCAATCCCTTGATCTGCTTCATCATGTCATCAGTCCTTCATCCCATGATTTCCATAAGTTGGAAATTTTGATGAAACATTTTTTGCCTTCCCGGACTCAAAGATCCTCTGCTGAGATTTCTATCTACAAGATCTAGTGTATCCTCATCTAGAAAATCTTCCCTTTGACCTAGATGACTTATTCCTCACCTTTGATAGTCAATGAGATTCTTAAGATCTCTGTTCTTCTTGATTATCATACAATATTTTGTTTCCATCATGCTAGATGCATTTTTCTTACCATGATCATATATGCAAAGACTTCTAATAGGATACTTTTGAGAGGGACACCATCTAACTCATAATGGAGATCTACTATTCCCTCTTTCCCTGATCCATTTCTTCAACTTCTTCCACCCTTCCGATGATATGAGCTCTTCTTCCATAGTACGATTATATCCTGTAAAATTTCCTTTACTTATCTGCACTTATTTGAGTCCTATCAACTTGTCTTTCTCTATCTGACATAGAGACCACAAACTGTTGATCGAGATAACCTCCTTGTCCATGGACATTCGTTACCTTGCTTATCGATGATGATTATTCTTTCATCACCTTTCTGATACCTTGTAATTGGGATCTCATGAAGAGTGCCTCTTCTATCACTCCATGTATTTCTTTTCTATCTCCCTTCTTGCTTCATAGAGATGAGAAAAACTTTTGAGAGTTCCTTCTCATAAATTCATAGGATACTTGTTCACTGACTTCTTTTCTTCATAAGGATTCTATAAATCCTTCATGTTCTCTGCAAGGAATTTTCGATAACCCATCTATCCTAAAGATATCCTTGTAACCATGAATTCAATGAACCAAACTTGATTATAGAATGAACAGATACTTACTTGATATGTGAAGATGAGACCTTCACCCTAACTATGATGGTTGTTGATGAGGTTGTTTGATGCTTCCACCGGATGAGGTCCTTGATAGAAAGATTTTCTTTCTTTTCTTTGGGCTATCTTGATATGCAGGCTATTGACATAGTTATATTTTTGGAACCTCGTAGTATGCAGGATTTTGAGATGACAGATCTTGAATGAGTCATTGACTAAAAATGTGAGAGTAATTAGAATTGTTGCCACAGATCAGTGATTTGAATGCTTCATCTTGTTGATCTCCAAAACCTTTGTTGATTATAACTGTTGATGTAGACTGCTTCTTGGACTTCAATCTATTTCGAGATGAATTATTCTTGGTGGATTTTGTAGGTACAAGATCTTACTGTTGTAACTTTATCTTTTTTATTGCATAGACAACAAACCTTGTTATTGAATACTGTTGTTTGAAGATTGATCCTTTGATCTAGGGTTTGATTTTTCCATGTAGATATTTCAGCTGCTTTGATTTCTTGTAGGAACTTGATTCTTGAATGCATCCTTTTCTGCCCTTACTTTGACTATTGAAACCATCCCTCTGATACCATGTTGAAAAATCTAGGGCATGCATATTTAGGGTGATTCTTCGATACATGATAACAATTTATGAAGTGTTAATGCAATA
Source organism: Pinus tabuliformis (assembly GCA_031772625.1). Lineage (NCBI taxonomy): Eukaryota > Viridiplantae > Streptophyta > Pinopsida > Pinales > Pinaceae > Pinus > Pinus tabuliformis. The sequence goes on from CM062812.1 coordinate 57,123,959, forward strand.
TTATCTTAGCTTGTTTTTTTATTTCATTATTAGCATGTGTGAGTTAACTTCATCAAACTACTACCAAACAAAAGAGACAAGAACACAAATGGTTGTTTATCTGCTAGGGCCAAAAACTCTCCCTCTTAGAGAGAAAAACCCATGTGAAAATTCTTCTTATAGAGATTCCATTGATGAATATCAAGACCAGGACCCACGACTCAATCTGCCTCTCCAAGACCAAGCCATCAATCCTCTTCATGAGATCATGCTCTTCTTTGCACCACAGAGATCATTATCATTGTGATCTTCCTCACTGTTGCAACACCGTGATCTGCTCCTTGAGGCTAAGATGATCCTTGCATCTTACTGCACTTCAAAATTATGAGATCGACACTCCTCACAGTGATGATCATTGTTTCTCTTTTCTCACTGCATATCATCTTATAATCCAAGACACTGTCATAAGGATATCACTGAGATCTCTATATTAGGACATATGTGCGAGATCCACAATCTCTTTGATGAGATCTCTTTTATTCAACTGTGATCCATACATGTATACCGAAGTCATAAGTTATGCTATTGTGATGTGTCTTTGCATATCCAAATGTTGAGACCGAGATGCCGAGATGAGACATGCTCAAACTATAAACATTATTTGTTGCCATTCTCTAAGTGAAGATACCTTCAGATCATAGGCATGCCAAGACTCCAATTCATTGTTATGACATTATTCATCGCTCCATGCATCAGGGTTGTGACTGCACCTAAAACCCAAACTAGGTGCAGTCAAACCCTACTGCGGCTCCTTCTTCATCATGACTGCGGCTCCTCTGTGACTTCATGCTTTGACTATGGCTTGACTACAACTAGACTGTGGCTACATCCCTTACCTATGGCTCCTCTATGCGAGTTCTTTTCTACTTGTAGTGACATGAGATTAAGCTTCCTGCACCCATACGAAAATACATGTGTCTACACCCAATACTTCACTCAAAATTTCAGACAGGGAATGCGAAGTTGTAATCTGCCTTTTGATGGATAGCCTAGCCACCTATTTATAGTGGTTATGTCCATACATTTGAGCCGACATGCTTCATTAACCATCATGTATTTATGTTGAGCCGACGTGACGATATATATATATTTAATTCATTTATTTATAGCCGACGTGATCATCTCCTTATTGTTTTTTTTGCAGACTTCAGAAGGGTTGTCTTGAGGCATTGATCTTGGTCTTGGAGGGATGTTACACTTGTTGAAGACTTGTATACATTTACATGGACTCATGACATGATTCTTTGACATAAAAATAAATCCTAAAGACATCAAGAAGAAGTCTTTTACTTAGAGACACTTCTTTCTCATGAAACCCATGTAGCAAGATTACAAAAAAAAAAAATTGTTTCCTTTTATTACATCAAATACAAAGATCATGTCATTATAAACACCAAACCTAGTTGCACTTTATTCAACACCTCTCAGGTGACCTCCTCTACCTGCGTTGAGAAGTGGGTGCTCCCACATTCTCTCATGCATCATCCAACAATCTGCCAACCTATCTGATGCACTTTGTTCCCTCTCTGGAAGACTCTGCATAAGGGATGTCTCCACTCCCGGATCCTCTACATGTGGCTGCTCCACATCAATCTGAGGCTCCTCAACCTTAGGAGCTAAAATCTCCTCATTCGCATGTAGCTCAATCTCCCTCTCAAGGGAAACTCACATGGCCTTCTACTCATCGAATCTGAAATCCCTACGAACCATTGTCATCCTGTTGGTCGGAAAGTACACCCGATAGTTGTGAGGTGTAACAGTGTACCCCACAAATACCCCTAACTCTATTGTAGGCTCAAGCTTCTTCCATGCATCTTTGGTCACATGGCAATTTACCGATGACCCAAAAATGCTGAAGTGACCAACATCTGGCCTCTTACCGAAATAAGCTTCCTTTGGTGTCTTCATCTCAAGTATCCGATGTGGGCTACGGTTTTGAACATAAACTGTTGCGTTGCATGCCTCAGCCCATAAGTGAAGTGGTAGGCCCTAATTATGAAACATCGCCCTCGCTGCCCCTACTATGCTTATGTTCTTCCGCTCAACCACCCCATTCTGTTGAGGGCTACGGGGTGTTGTCAACTCTCGTTTAATCCATTTCACTATACAGAAGTTCTTAAACTCATTTGAGACATACTCAACACCATTATCACTCCATAGAGCTTTAACCTTCTTGCCTGACTCTTTCTCCACCAATGCTTTAAACTCACAAAACTTTGTGAAAGTTTGATCCTTTTTCTACATGAAAAATATCCATCATTTACAAGAATAGTCATCAGCAAATATAACATATTACCTGTGTTTGGTTGTGGATGTTGTCGAGAATGGTCCACACACATCTGAATGGACTCGCTCTAGAATAGCCTCTGCTCAATTGTCTTTGTCATGAAAGGAAGACTTGGTGTATTTTCCCAAAGTACACCCCTTTCATGTATCAACTTGATCAAGTGTACCTTTGGGAAGTCCAGTAGCGATCTGCTGCAATATCCTCAAATTCCCATGATACAAGTGGCCCAATCACCTGTGCCACAACTCGCCAATGTCTTGGCTCTGCACCCTTTCTACTTTTGTGATCAAAGCAGCACACTCCTCTACCTCCAGCTTATAGAGATTCTTCACCTGAATCCCTATCTTCTTTACTTGACCCATGGCTATGTGTCAAAGGAATTCCTTTCCTTTTGAGAAGATCACATCATAGCCTCTATCCTCATGCATGGCAATGAATACCAAGTTATTCTTCAGCTCAGTCACATACATAAATTCTTCAAGGTGATTGGATCCCCATGCTCCCTCTAAAAAGTAATCTTGCCCAATCCAGTAACACTATACTTCCCGTCGTCACTCATCTCGATATGCATCTGGAGATCTTTCTCTTTTAGGTCACTGAATAACTCTTTGTCGCCAATCATGTCAAATGAAGCTCCACTGTCTAAGTACCATACACTTTCCATCGTTGATGACACCATGCATGCAATGAGGGAAAATTCCAATTCGAATTGAGAGGCCAAATCCTCACCCGTCGTTCCTCCTGAGAACTTCTTCTTGGACTTCTTGAGTGGACAATTTGTAGCAAAATGGCCCAACTCATGACAATGAAACCACTTAACTTTCGTCATGTCTTTCTTCTTACCTCCATGATAAGAATCTGATTTGGAATGGGAAGATTTCCATTTCCCCTTCTTCACCTTATAAGGCACAGTTCTCTTCACCACCAATCTTTGATGAAGAGCCATCTCTAGTGTTCCTCTTAATCTCCTCCTACATCAAGCTCGACCATAGTTGTTCCCAATCACGCAGCTTCTCCCGACCATTGACAGAGTCCTAATAACTATGCCAACTCTTTAGGAATCATAGAAGAGCAATAATCACCATATCATCCTCGGCAAACATGGTTCCAACACTTCCAAGTTCATCACAGTACTGAGTGATCTCGGTCAAGTATTTTGGAATCGTCTTGCCTTTCTACATTTTGATTTTTTGAAGTTTTTCCTTCAGTGCCAATTTCCTTTGTTCATTGTTGTTTTAATACAAGTCCTTCAATGTTTTCCACATATCATATGGAGTTTCCTTTCCATGGAGACTCGAGACAATGTGATCTCGGACTCCCTCAAGGATTATCCGCCTCGCCTTTTGCACACACTTCTTCTATTCAGTTAAATTTTGTTCATCCAATGTTGTAGGCTTAGGAATTTCTTAATCAACGAATTCCTTCAATCCATTATCCCCTAGCATGACCTCCATTTTGTCCCTCTAGGCTATAAAATTTGAGTTTCCTTCCAAGGCATACTGGAGCAGCAAATCATAGAACGCCATCTGTCAATCCTTGAAGTATGTATTGCAAATTCCAATTTCACTTGTAACCCAAAGCTCAAAACTTCGAAATCTCCTCTAGTGTAATATTCTCAGCTCTAATACCATGTAGAAAATCATGTAGATTCACAAGCTCATGCAATGTACTAAAGCACAGGACAAGAATCTACTTCTACTTTCAACCAGCGGAAGCCAATAGATCGATGAAAACAATATGAACAAGAAGAAGATAAATCAATGGCACATAACACAAGATGTATCTGGGGAAAGCCACTGCTCAAAACCCCGCTATTTTTATTGCATATATCATAAATATGAGTGAAGATACAAATCTTGTTCTCACTAGAACAATTCCACACAAGTATGCTCAACTCTCTCAGCTCACAAGCTAGCTCTTGGCCAACACTTAGCCAATTCTGTAGCTCTCCAAGCCCCTAATATCTTACGTAATTCCTAAGATGAATAGCCCATATTTAAAGGGAATTAATGCTTCCAAAACTGCGCAATCAAAACATAGGATCAATCTCTGATGCATGCATGATATTTACACTCCAGTAAATAATCCAACTGATAGTACATTGTCCCTACACTCTAGTCTCAACTGGGTCTTTCTCTGAACTGACATGCATGAACTTCTCATGAGAGAATCTTTAGTTAACTAGAGTAGCACTAATGGACGCATTAGTGCACCAACTAACTAGTAGTCCTCTTTAGTTCCAAAAACAATTTATAACTAATTTAACTAAACTTAACACAGTAAACTGAGTGATCTAATTTCCAACTCAATTTAAACTCATACTAGACCCCTAAAACTTAGGGAGAACATATATATGACTACAGAAAGACTTCCAACTCGAAATTCCTAAGCTAATTATGTTAATTAAACTTTAATTAACTATTTACAAGTTCTATGAGAATACAATTAGATTTTAATTCTTAGTTTAATTCAAGGACAAATTAAACTGGAATTTCTTGTTGCCCTTTCTCAACATTCTCAATTATAGTATCACCACAATAGATTGATACTAGTCCAGGAATTGATATTGCTCAACAAAAAGTGCTGAATATATTGATTTCCTTGAAAAGGAATCCCAACAAGAACAAGTACAACAATCTCCTAGTTATTCTCTTGTTCTTAGTGCACCAACATCTACTATCCATAGTTCAGCGCCATCTCCTATATAAAGACTGACATTTGATGTTTTTGAAGAAAAAGACACAATAGAAAATTTTAGACAAGAAATCAAAGAATTAGAGGTCTTAGAGAGACACATAAAGAATGATAATGAACTATTGAAGACACATAATGATAAGATGTTAAAGAGGATGCAACATTTGTATAAGAAGAATTTAAAACTAAAGGAAGTGAATCAAAAGATGCATTCCAAGATCAAAAATTTAAATGCTAAAATCCTTTGGAGTAATACAAGATCTTCCATAGCTCTGAATAAGGGAGCTCGGGGCAGTAATTTGGATATCTTCATCTTAAATATTAAGACCATACTGTGACCAGAAAGGAGTTACAAAATTTTGTTACTTGTGCATGAGGACATGCAAAATCCTCAGCATGGGAGAATATTGAGGTTTAAAAAATTAGTTCTTTTTGTCATTTTGTTGTCCTTAGTTTTTCCTGTCTCTAAGCTACAATGGTTACAAGGTAATAATGTCCATATTTCTATATTTTTGTATGTTTCTTAATAAAAAAAATTTGAAGTGTTATGACTACGGAAACTAACATATTTTGTAGTTTCTCTTCCTTTTTGTTGCCAAATTGCAAGTTACGATGTCTCCATACATGGTCTAGGGAAACTAAAATTGAGGAATGTGGAAAAATTTAAGGAGATGGTTTTCCACCTATGGAACGCATCCATAAGACATCCACATCATCATCCAAGATCGGTCAACGTCCCCATGAATAGTCTTGAGTGGTGGAAAAAGTAATGTGATAGATCATAAGTTTGTTGGTGTAGCATGATGGATTATATCCCACAAAATTGATTCGTGCAATCTACAGGGGATATTCATGTTCTCATCATGAATCTCTCATATCAAAAACTCAATCCTTATATCTCACACAATCTATAATTCAATTTTTTTGTCCTAAAGTAAAGCAATATAACTCTCAAACAATTATAATGTTTTAACTTTATAAATACTTGTAATTCCTCTGATTGAAGCAAGTCTGATGTATGGTAACACTTTGTAGTTAATATAAAATTTTCTAGTCTTCTATTCATGTGTGTGTGTGATGTGTTGTTCATGATTTAATTTGGAACGATAGATACAACATCTTAATGCTCTAAGTTTACTTTCGCAACGCACAACCCAACCAGAAGAGCCCCCTATGTCAAGGACACACACTGCCTTCATTCATTTGCATAGTTTAATTTCCTTTCTGTTGACGTGGAAAAATGTCCCGCCAACATGAAGTCCTAATTAGACCTCACATCGTTTGGGATAGGAGCCCCATCCGATATGTGGGCCCGGCTACCACCATGTATGTTTTTCTCCTAACCATCAAATATGGAGATGTTAGAGTGAGGGCAAGAAAAAAATGTCTGAAAAATGGGAACGAGGTCAACCCACGATTGGCAACCCACAGAACAAGATACAAGAATGTAACAACAAAAAATGTCTCAAGAAGGGTTAGTGAGCTAAAACCATAATAGGCATTCATGAATAGGAAAGTGCCAGAAGTTAACTACAAATTAGTTCACAACAAGTTACTAGCATAACATAACATATGTAAGCAAATATTCAAAGTAAACATGCAATTCATAAGCCATGAATTAGTTCACTAACATATTGCCCACAAGAAAGCACACATACAAACATAATGGAAATATAGGACAACCAATGAAACCACCATAAAGATGCACAAGAATCGATGTTCAAAGTGAAGAAATTATCATTATCCATGCTACAAATTCAAGTACATATTCAACAATTCCATCAAAGCCTAGTAGTGGAACATGGGTTTTTCATACCTTCTTCCAAAGAAAAATCCTAGCCTCAACATAACTCACTCTATTAGCTGCCAAGAGTTGAGTGCCTCTAGTTTTTTAAGCACAAATCAACTATCTAATGCTAGTCCTAGCTCAAGGGCTAAAGTCCCCTAAAAATGAGGCATGAGGGTATATTTATAGAAATGAGTTGACCATTCACCTACGTGACCTTTTGCCTACCCTCATGACTCTTGGACTTCCTCGTGACTCTCTAATGTCTAATGACTATTACATGCCTAAATCGATCTCTACATAGTTGTTGGCATCATGATACGAAATGCTTATACTATGATAGAAGAGAAGTTATGAGAAGAATAGAGGTTGTTATTGGAAACCCTAAAGTACTTGTTTCCAATGTTGTTACAAATTCATGGATACTTGCATGAGTTGATGAACAGGGTTGCGATGTTCATTTGCTATATTGAAGGTCTATTTGTTTGTTGCCTCCTTGCCATCAAGAAAATTAGTATTTAATAACAATATCAATACCCTACAAATTGATCGACACAGTGCCCTGGGTAGCTATATGGATCCATCCTATGATAATTAGTCTCATTCATTGCACAATATATATCATTTGTCTTTGTACCCCATTTTCATGGAAGCAGTCATCCAACCAACTTATGATGTTGTGCCTTTGGTATTGCTAAATGGTACTAGAAGCCTGTATGGATCCAATTTGCATGCTTGTCGAAACCCTAGTTGCGCAACCTTCTCATGGAATTGAGTAATAAACCAATAGGTTAAGCTAAGAACATGGATGCCAATATTTTGGAGTGAAAACTCATTAATGTTAGCTGGAAAATACAACTCATGGTATCTTCTAAATTGTCTCTATACTTGTGAGGAAACCCTAGTCGACATTAATGGTCGACAAGCTTCATATCTTGAAAAAGATGTATTGCAAGAAAGTTTGTTGGTGTATTGAAAATATCTGAGCTTATTGCCTTCAACTTGATCGCATCTTCCTTTATTCACTTTTCTTGTTCCCACAAACAAATTACTTAAGTCATATGCATTTGTAGTCGAAGAACGGTACTGGAAACATAACATATTCACAAAAAGAAAGATATTAATTTCAAACCCTTGTATAGTCATTTTCTACATCACAATATGGTCAAGGTATGTATGGTCTGTGCAATATCATTCTGAGCTTCCCCAACCGTATTTTTGGAAAAGTTTCATCGCTAATACTCAGTGTCCTCTTTTTGCACAAATACCATGGATTTTTACCCATTAAAATATGGTAGACATCCGTTGTAAGCTCAAGTTAATCATCTCTCATTAAATGATGATAGGTCACCATTATATCTTTTGCAATTTTTTGCTTCAATATTCCCCATGGATGCATTTCTTTCTATTTACCTACTTTCCCACTAAAAGACAACAACGTGTTTTAAGCAATTGTATCCAGTCCCATATTGCCCTACATTGTATTAATTTCTTTGTCACGACATTTCATATAACATTGCATTGCATCAACTTAATACATGCACTAGTATCCAAACTTGTGTGACCGACCTTCAATGCTCCAAGGTTCCACGAACTAGCAAATCGGTACATAAACAAATAAAACATTTTCAAAATTTATGGAAGAACCTATTATTGTTTTATAACCAACGTTTCAGACTAACTAAGTGAGTCCATCACCAGGGCTGTCAACTGCAAGTTTGAGAAGAGAGAGCGTGGATGCTTGGAGCAATTAATAGTTGATAGTTGATAGTTTAATGATAAGAATATTATTGTCGATTTTTTATTTGTTTAGTTCCTTAATTTTAATGATTAATTTAAGTCTGTTTTATTTTCTAATTTATTAATCAGAATTATATTAGTATATTGTTAATGTTATATATATGTGTGTGTGTTGTTTAATGATGAGTTTAAAATTTTTATTTATTTATTTATTTTATTTTAATGTAGGTCTATATATATGAAGGTTATTTTTAATGTTTAGGGTAGTTTTATGTTTATGTAGGATATTTTTAGGTAAGTGTATTATAACGAGTGAACTAAAAGAAAATAGGAAACGGTTTTGATTAAGATTAGGATGGTATTTATATTTATATAAGAAAGGCTTATTTCATAAATATTTAAATGTTTGATGTTTAGCTTAAAAACACTATGGGTTATTTATTAATGTTTAATGTAGGTTACTGTATGTAGGTTATTTTTAATGTTATTTATAGGTTATCTATTAATGTTTAATGTAGGTTTATATATGTAGGTTTTTTTTTATGTATTATGTAGGTTTATTTATGTAGGTTATTTTTAGGTAAGAGTATTAAAAAGAGTGAACTAGAAAAGGATAGGGTCTAGATTAAGATTAAGATAGTATTAATATTTATATATGAATGTTTAAGAATAACCAATTATATTTTATTTAATTCTCAGTAAGGGTTTCCAAGAACTACTTAGTTTAAAACATTACCTCATTGGGTTACCAATGTTTAATACCAAGTTACATGCCATTACCAACAAGAAATAATAAAAACATAAAGGGGACCTCCTCATCTGTGTTGATGAGTAATGAATAAAATAGCACTTTCATATAAGTTTCACTTCAACATTTGTAATATCCATAGCATAATTCTTGCATTATCCTTTATTGCAAAATTTATAGATTCTCCATTTCAACATCAATATATTAACCATCGAAGCATTTGTATTATCCTTCATTACATGCTTTAATATATATCTATCATTTCTTTTGACCTAGACTTTGTCACATGGGACCTGCTCCCCATTATTCTTGTTCCTTAGCACATTAGCTGCCAAATATGCGCACACAGGTTGCAACTTCAATTATGCAATATAAGTCACATTTTTTTTTATTTGTAGTTCCTCTGAGGACTGGAAGTACAACTTGCAACCAAGGAGGAATAACGTGAAGTCTAGTCACATATTTGAACCATAGTGTCACTAAGACATATAAATGTGATTTGCAACTAGAGGAGAAGCATATGCTTAACCAAGACACCAATGGAACGCCTAGATTGCACTTATAATGACCAACATTATTCGAAACAAGACATGCTTTTACACGATAGATCTGTATGGTTTCAGTCTACTGGGCTAACGCATTTAAGGCCATGCAAATTGATCTCTCAATCAAATAGATATATGCATTTCCCTTTAATGGACTTATATGATGTTGCCTCAAAACTCATTTGATTTCCCCTAACAAGTCTATACATTTTCCCACAATAGGCTTGTGTGATTATGTTAATATAATTTCAAGTAATAGGAAATTGAAATGTTGAACTGTGAATTAGATTTTGAGGTGGAAACCATTGCAAAGAAGATAATGGGTGAGAGTCTAAAATTATGGATGCCAAATTAGAGAGATGAGGAGGGATTCGAGTGCATATGCAAGGGTATGCTCAAGAGAGTGTATATTAATGTTGTGCACGAAGAGGGTGGTGGGATGGTTGCAGGTGTTAAGGATAATCGTTCAAAACCAGAAACGATCTCTTCAAGTTCAAGCGGGACTTCTTGTATGGTTTCCTTTGGAAAATCAGTCATCAACCTCTAATTTTAGCTATTATGCTAAAACAGCAGAACTGGTTAATTTACCCGTAATATGGCAAATCTTCACTTTTCCCACAGAACCGAAAATAAATAAAATTGTAGGTTATAGCCTTCTCGGGTCCGAAACTTAAGTTAATCCGCGTGCATATCCTGAAGCGATATCTGTCGGATCTCGTTCATTCACAATGAATAGTTATGATTGATCCAGAACCCAAAGGATTAAACCACAGTTCATAACATATCGCGTCCAAAATCTAGATTAAACTCCGTGCATTTTTCGACACAATTACCGTCGGATCTGACTCCTTCAAGCGGACGGTCATGATTTACTGAGGTATTAACTTAGTTTTATAATTTATCGCACCCGTTTTTGGAATTAACGTCTGCGCTTATTAGCATGCAATCACAGTTAGATTTGTTGCCTATCAATCGGACGATTCAGATCTTCTCTTGGGGTTCTCATGAGTTTTGTCAGGGTTTTCTTCATTCCGCCAAGGATTTTCACTTCTGCCAAGTTTAACTCTTATTTATCATATTCAGGGTATCGCTAACTAAGATTTGTGGATTCAAAATACATTCGATTTATTTAAATGCGCAGTGAGTAAAAACTTAGATGCGACAACACAAAATTACACAAAACTCTAGTTCTAGAGAGGCCAAGCTAGAAATCAAAAACATTCAGAAATATTTCGAAGGAACTTCAAACCTCTGGGATTGACCATTCATGCGCAGAAGTACACAGAGACACAGAGAAATTCCAAATTTTACAGTCTAATCCTCCACAGCAAAATCTGGCCAAATCCCTTTACATTAATTCAAAACTTACATAAATACTTGTACATACAACAACCAGATCCTAAATCAATGGTTCGAAACCGCCTAATCCTATCTAATTTGCATGATATTCTCCTCAAGAATCTCAACTAAGCATAACTACTTGAATTAATTACAAGATAATCCAAATCCCTAAATTCTAGCTCAAATCCTATCTAGAAAGCTTTGTAAAGTGATAGCTAAAAAATCCCGTTGCTTTGCTTGTAAACGCTTTTTGTATTTTTGGAATAAAATTCGATGCCTTTTGTCTTCAAGCCTCATGCTCCTGCATCAGACTCCTGAGGACAAAATTCTTCATGGGCTCCTGTCCATGAGCTCTTCTACAGAACTGCCCAACTTCTGTAGGATGGCATCTATCATCCAGGTAGCATCAACAATTGGTTGATCCTTCCATTTGACCAAATACTAAAAATACTCTTGTCCTTTTGTCTTTTTAAACACTCTCTTGTCTAAAATCTATTCTGGTTGCAATGCCTTTGCTGTTGGTAACTGTTTTACCCAATCAAGCTCTTGTTCTATAACAATCCAAAGTAAATATAAAATTAATTTCCTAATTAAAATCAGAATCAACAAATAATCACATACCTATATTACCTGTGATCGATGTCTGCCAGATGACAACAAGGTTTTGGGGACGACTCTCCACCCAACCGTAGGCTCAATTGTGAAAGGATTTGCTACAACTAGCCACTCCCGAGCCCTCAATCAACATATTACTGCCAGTGACTCCTAAGTCTTAGAATACAATTCTCCCAAGAGAATGAAAGATAGCATCTTGGAATGATGGAATGCCTCCCATCCTCCTCACCATCTAATAAATAGAGCAAACATTAGATGGGAACCACATGCACACATTCCATGTGTCTACATGCGACTTCTTTTTTTTTTTTTTAGCTTTCTTGTTTTTCTTTTCTTGTTTTCTTGTTTTATTTCTATTTATTCTTATTTAGTATGGTTATTGCTATTTTTTTAATTTTTATTATTTTTATTTATTTTCTTGTATATATTTTTAATATCTTTTATTATTTAACATTTATGATTTATGATTATTATTTTTATTATTTATTATTAAGTGATTGATTATTATTTATTATTTTGTATTGTCTATTATTTATTAATTTTTTATTATTCATTATTATTTTGTATTATTTATTATTTTCATTATTTATTATTATATTATTATATTATTATTATATTATTATTTATTATTTTATTTACTTCATGTTGCCAACCACCCTCTGGTGAACTAGTATAACTAGCAGGCATCGAAAGTCCCCAACACCCCGGGAAATCTCAAGGAATCTCTGTCCTTTTTCCCACTCGGCACCAGGCATAAGTCTGACCCGGTCTGTATCCTAGTCCAAGGCTGACCCCAAGGCTCGCGCCTGACTCAGACCTCATCTGCCCCAAGGCAGGCATCCGGTCCGGTACTCAATGACCCCGGGCATCTCGCAAGGCTGGCCCACTCCCTCCACAACTACTAAGGCGCAGAGCCCCAAGTATCAAAGTCCTTTACATTCCTTCCAAGCTTCGGCATCCCAATCCAATAACAGGCACCTAGCCTAGAACATCAGGAGCTTGGCCTCCTCAAGATGGTCCCATAGCTCTTCAAGAGCTATACACAAGACAAAGGAACCACTAGCATATGTAGTGTTGATTGAGTTTTGTCCCCAACCCATTGGTGTTACTTATTCTCCCTCGTGCGTATGGGCTCACACGAGATCATCAAATAAACTGGCCCTCTCGGCCCACTTGTGGAGTCCTGTGAATCATCACATCTCAACATGCATCCAATGCATTAACCATACCATCATAGTATCATAGGAAATAATCCACATGCCAAATCTTGTATGTTATCAAGAGAACGTTCATCTTTGTTAATCGCAACATTATGAATAACAAGGAACTGCATGCTCATGCATGTCATAGATTTGTACAGAACTATCGCATGCTTCAGTTATACCATCAACATAATTATATCAAAGACATATCGTGACTTCACATAAATGAACCACATGTCAATAATCCTCGTATTATAGCATCATAATTCCTATGCCATGTTATGCATATCATATCCATCATGAGTATTGAACATTAAATACCTATCATCACGTAGTAAATGAATATGTCAATATACCTTGACATAACGTTATAATACCTATGCATATCGCTTTTATCATATGGATACATTATCACTATAAGAACCATATGTACATCATTATCTTCCTACCACATGTACTTCTTTCTACTAGGTAGTTGATCATTTACACCAACGGTATAATCATCTAAGTATATCGTTAAATTTCACATGAGCCTCATCATCTTGAGTCTTAATCTCTCGTCATATATTCTTCCTTCCCCAAGGAAATTCTGGTGAATTTCATTGTTTAAGATATTACTAGTGATACCATCATTATTTAAATCATCTATCTCAAAATTAAAATCCCTTGATTTTACATCCATTTACCCTTTGGCTTACTGATTCCAATACCGCTATATGCAATTGCATATAAACACTATTTCATCATGATTTAACTTTATATCATGCTTAATTTTCTTGCATGAGGATTTGTTGATCCATGTTGACTTATTTAACAATTAGCACTTCATCCACAAAAATATTTTCTTATCTCATCGAGTTCGTAAAGTTTGTATCTCAATACCACTTGATTGCTTTATCATAAATTCAGTTTCCTCAAGTTGGGAAAAAGACTCTTTCTTATTAAATAGTATCATTATTTTAGATTTTGAAACAGTTGGAAACACTACTACCATCATTGTCCATGAGAAACTTAAATGTGAGGTGTTATGTAGAAACAACCTCTTTTAACGTTATGGGAAGTCCTACTCATGAAATAATGAGTGAAAATTAGTCAAGTACAACCTCTATTAATTGACTTTCACTTCTTTGGTCACTATGTACACAATCCTTCTCAAGGTATCCTTATAAAATTTCTAGCAACATTCCTTCCTATATCTTCCTCGTTTATTATCACTTGGTCATCCTGCAACTTCACACCTTCACATTTTTTAAAATATGTAGATCATCATTATGACCATTACCAATCATGTTTCTCGCTCTACTCATCAATACCTTTAAAAGAACTTTCTTCTTGATAGAACATCCCTTCATTTCCTCCTACCCGATATTCATAGATATATATTTTTTATTTTTCTCCCTGTCTTGATTTCCTACTATTCCATGTCTACTAGCTTCAAAAATGGAAGTTTCTTCACTTCATTCTATTTTATTAAATTGACTTGAATTTCTCACCTCCAGTCATTGTGGTTTCTTCTCCTCCTCTCCTATAGCACTGATATACCTTGGAAATGTTGTTACTATTTCCCAATTCATTAAGATAGCTACCAAGTGTAATCCGCTTATCTTTTCCTATTTTAAGATATCAACATAATAAAATCTCCTGATCATACGTCTTGTTATCCATAATTCATTCATATAGTTAGTCACCTATGGAAAACTTTACAATGTGGCTCTCCCATTGTTATAGATGTTGTTATGCACACAACTTATCTTCTCCAATCATTCTATTTATCATACCTTACAGGTTCCTTAAAATAACCTTCATTATTACCCTGATTTTTCAACTTCATTAGTTGATTGCCAATATTTTCTTCTTTATGTGCATCATCCTTAGATAGACCCTATAGTGATACCTTTAGAGTACCAAGTTATGATTATACCAAACTCTTCCATTATGTTCTAAAATAGGTTGTTTCTTCTTACTGATTTCTTACCCCTGTTGTGATACTTCTTCTCTACCACCTTAAACATCTGATCCAAGTTGGCCATAATCACATGAACTATCATTAGTTATCATCCTTTTTTTTTTAATTTTAGTTTCTCCTTTCCATTTCTTCATAGACAACTTTATCCACTATATGCATTTAACCTTGAATTATGAAACCTCATGTAACATTATACTCAATATCTGAACTGAAATCCAAATCTGTACGATTTGCCTCTGAGACTAAAATATACCATCCTGAGGTTTATATATATATATATATATATATATTGCAAACCCAACTGATTCACTCAAGAATGAAGGGGACTTCAATGGTAGCTTGATGATGTTTAATATACAAATGATATGAGTAGTAAATGAGCAGATACATGTAATCTGAATGGCAATTGCAATGCAAAATTAAATTTATTAGAAGATCATATTGAGAGAGTTGTGTTCTTGCAATAATAGACCAGAGAAATGC
Organism: Pinus tabuliformis; assembly: GCA_031772625.1. Lineage (NCBI taxonomy): Eukaryota > Viridiplantae > Streptophyta > Pinopsida > Pinales > Pinaceae > Pinus > Pinus tabuliformis. Next base: position 57,139,405 of record CM062812.1, read on the forward strand.
CAAGCAACTGTTATTGCTAAAGGACAATGAGAACAACAATCCAACCCAATTAGTGAATAGTATGATAAATATTCAAGAAATGTCATCTCTGTTTTTTTTAGATCAGATTGAACAGTAAAATAATGAACAGATGCTAGTGAACAATGATCATCTAAAGGTAATAAGATATCAGAGTTTATCCATTGTGAATTGGAACAGATTTCACTATTTTAGATCACTTTAATTGGTGACAAATTTCAACTTCAATTATCCAAATACTTCAAGTGCTATGTAAATTGTGTTGTAAAATGAACCGGTGGTGAGTAGTTACACCAGCATTAAAAATTTGTTACAAAAAACATGCCAGTATACCATATCAATAGTGCAATCTTTCAGAGAATTATACATCATCAATTATGGGTAGATTATCACCATCCAAGATTACAAGATTATATACTTTTCCAATGAATCAATGAGTCATAACAAAACTATATACCTTTAATTAGGTGACTCATTTAGAATTTCGCTTTGTTATATGGTTGTAATGGAGAGAACCATTGTAGTTGATTATAGCACTTTTCATTTTATGAAATAGCGTTTAGAAAATGATAAGAGGAGGCAAGCACAAACAACTCAAGAAAATGAGATAGTGGTTTTACCATGTAATGAGATTCTAATGAGAGCAGAGGACCAAAGAATCTGTTGTCTATAATGATGCATGAGAAAACCAATGAGGAACTAATGAGTGCACCAAACTTATACCAGCCAAACATTTTCAGTTGATCTTCCAAAATAAATGGTGGTACCCCTGGAATTTCAGGTCTCACTTCCATAATTTAATATCAGACTTTTGTAGTGATTTTAAAGAAATAAGTTGGTTGTAGCTAGTTTAACAAGTATATCAGTCTACCAAAGCCAAATCAGTTATCAAAATGTAATGAAAAGAAAGTTGATGAACTGTAAAATAAATGATTGATATAGAGACCTTGTACGAGAAATACTACTATAACTCAATATCAAGATTCATCCCATAAAATAAGAACCAATATACTCAATAATAATTATTATAAAAGTCTAATAATAACAAGGTTAATAAGTTATTATCAGAGTTTATGAATTTAATAAGATATATTTTATCATAAATTATCAATAATCACAATACTTAAACCATAAATTATCAACAATCACAAATTTTGTAGTATAAAACCATGGAAAACATGAGTTAGAAGGTAATAATGATGTCAGAATAAACTTAGAGAATTGTCTCAATGTAAAATCCAAATTCGAATGACTAAAGCTTAAGAATATTGGTGGCATTATTGTGCTAAGAAGGTACTTGAATTTTGAAAAAAATTTATTCATCACCAATATTAATTCTGCAGATTCATGATAAATTGAAATTTTGTGTTTTTAAGTATCTGTTTAAGCAAGTGTATCTTAAGATTCTTATGGCTATTAAATAATTACTCTAAGGAAATTTAAGAAATCAAACCATCAAGAAATATTCCACACCATAATAAGAAGAGACACCGCCACCTGACCCAGAACCGGATCGGATGACGGGGAGGGTTATCCATCCCCAAAACAAAATAAAATCATTTTATTAATTATATGGTCTGCCTGCAAGCGCACCCGCGAAGGCAACACCATATCAAATCCCTTAAATTACAATACATTTAGCCATAATAATTTCCTGAATAAGACATAAAATTGTCTGCATGTGTACCAAAACCCAATACATCATATTAAATGCAGGCAAGGGCGTAACTTATCTGCTACTATAGCTGATACACCTGATACATTTGCTAACTTCTGATATCTCATAAACAAACATGATGCTCGCCTGAAGAAGAAATGCTCGATTGAAAGCGTAGAAAGAGGGACCATATTGCATAGTTTTGGATCAAGAGGGGTGGCATGGCTCAAGGAGACTGTTGTAAATTCTCGGGTGATAAGTGAGCTTGTGAGTTAATATGCTCACAAAATGGTGCTATACAAAATCTTAATCGGATGAGTGATCGCCGAGGGTGATAACTCATACAATCAAAATGGAGGGTATAACCAACAATATAGTGAATCAAAATCACCCATGAAAACAATGAAGCGAGCGGTGCAACACTGCTATCAAATCTGACTACTAAGGTGGAATGAGACGTACATTTAATATCACTGGAGTAAAATTTGAATTCAAAAGGTTCCCATCAACATATTCCAGTAGTAAATATAAAATTTCATTTCTCAGGAACTATTACCACGTATTGGCCATGATATATCTTTGTCATAAAACTATAATGTAATATATGGCACACGTCATGATCTCATACAAAGCGTAAGTCACATCGTAATTATAATATAATTATTCCAAAACTAAAGTGCACAATATATCAAGCATCAAATATCATAACCATCATCCATCACATGACATATCCAATAGTCATGCAGTACAACTAACCTCACATCCTAATGCCATGTTCTTTACTTATCATCATGAAAGAAAGAAGACCTGCAACAATATTTTAGAGCGGAACAGAACCAATTCAAGGTGGGATTAAACAGCGGTTTAAGGTCAATGTTCTTTCTTAGTTGCAGTTCCTTGAAGTTTTGAGCATGAAGGTTACTAACCCTTAAATTCTGGTAGTTTGAAGCAGAAAAGCAAAGGAATACTTCTACCTTCTTATCAAAGTAAATATTCTAGGTTGATTGTTCATGCTTATTTTTTTATTTTTTTTCCTACCTAATAAGAAAAACATAAAGGCTCGCCTGTTAGAAGACCTGAAAACAGACAGACGCGCTCCATTGAAGAGATAACGGCTAAAGAGAAGCACACTCGCTTGAAGAAATACCAAAGATGGAAATCATGCCATCAATTCCAGGACCATAGGATTACCGATACTTAGAAATCTCATGACCATGTGTAGCGTCTTGCCACAACACCCGATGGTTCTGTGAATTCCTCATCCCTTCACAAGGAAAGTTCTATTGTCTGCAAGCGTATAAGAGCCCTCCGTAAAAAGTATAATCAGATTCTATAAATTGAAGAGAACAAATCACACGAAAAGGTTATCAACAAAGAGTAGGAGGAAGTTCTCTGCTCAAAGAGACCAGATGATTCTGTTCTCAAGAGACCCGATGAAGAATGAGGGTTCTGACGGAAAGGAATTATGGCAAATGGATGCTCCGAAGAGTCGGGAAAATACCACGAGGAGAGTTCTGCAGTGGAGCAATGTCTTCTGTGTAATTATAATACTGAGCGGATCCAAACATATATTGGGTCACTGAGAAAATCTGTGCAAACGGGTATGGACAAATCTTCTGTGCAAGCTAATATCAGTTTGAATGGCATGCACCGGAAACTTCTAAGGTTGCCAGATGATCATCCGGGTGCAAAACTCTACTCTTCCTTATAAGAATTTGAGGGAGAAAGCAGAGGCCATGGAAGACGTCTGTGGCTAGAGACAACCCAAATATTGATACCAAAATTAAATAAACAAACAAATAAAAAAAATTCCGAACAAAATGATCGCAGAACCAAATTATCTTTCAGAACCACAATATATAAATTTATGATAAACGAGCTTTATTTGATGCCTATCATAAAACACACACCACTCAGTTTATGTTGTGGCAGAGCCTGCAAACAATTGTTAAAAATGGCTAACGAATTAATGAAAACAAATCAGAATTGCGGAAATCTAGAAATCTTGATTCCAAAGTTCAATTGTCGTGGAAATTACTCGTAGCAAAGTAAGCATCTTGTGACTTTCAAAAGCAAGTCAAGTTAAATATCCTGACAAAAAAAAAATAGATACCCATAGGCCCTAAGGTTGAGCCCTGCTCTGATACCATATGTAACAGTCCAAAGTAAATATAAAATTAATTTCCTAATTAAAATCAGAATCAACAAATAAGCACATACCTATATTACCGGTGATCGATGTCTGCCAGATGACAACAAGGTTTTGGGGATGACTCTCCACCCAACCGTAGGCTCAATTGTGCAAGGATTTGCTACAATTGACCACCCCGAGCCCTCAATCAACGTACTACTGCCAGTGACTCCTAAGTTTTAGAATACCATTCTCCCAAGAGAATGAAAGATAGAATCTCAGAATGATGGAATGTCTCCCATCCTCCTCATCATCTAATAAATAGATCAAACATTGGATGGGAACACATGCACACGCTCCATGTGTCTACATGCGACTTTTTTTTTTTTTTTTAGCTTTATTGTTTTATTTCTTTTCTTTTGATTTTTAGCTTTCTTGTTTTTACCGTTTTCTTGTTTTATTTCTATTTATTCGTATTTAGTATGGTTATTACTATTTTTTTAATTTTTATTATCTTTATTTATTTTCTTGTATATATTTTTAATATCTTTTATTATTTAACATTTATGATTTATTATTTTTATTATTTATTATTAAGTGATTTATTATTATTTATTATTTTGTATTATCAATAATTTTTATTTTTTTATTATTTATTATTTATTATTTATTATTAAGGGGAGGCATATTACATGTTCTTCCTAATCTTCTGTTGTATCTTCTGCATTTCCACTTTCATACCTGTACAAATCAGCAAAATTGAAACTTGGAGATATTCCAATATCAGGGGTAATTCAATCTCATATGCATTTGCAGAAAATTTCCTCAAGACTCTGCATGGTCCAATTTTCTTAAATTTTAACTTGTTATACTCCCTTTTTGGAAATCTTTCCTTCCTCAGGTGTGCTAAAACCAAATCTCCAACCTCAAAATTAACTTCTCTCTTCTTCAAATCTGCTCTGCTCTGCTCTTGTACTTTATGTTGTTATCCTATAACTGTTGTTTTACCTGTTTATGTATTGCTTGAATCTCTGAAGCAAAATCTTTTCCTTTAGCACTTCTCATTTCAACTTTCCCCAAGTCTCTTAATTCAGACACTCCTCTTGGGTGCATTCCATAAAGTATATGGAATGGACTCTGCCCTGTACTCTTGTCCGGAGAATCATTATAAGCATATTCATCCCGTGCCAAAATTTGATCCCACTATTTTGGATGTTCACCTGCAAGACTTCTTAGAAGATTACCCGAACTTATGTTTACAACTTCAGTCTGTCCATCAGTCTGAGGATGATAAGCTGAACTAAAACTCAGTTTAGTACCAAGCTTTTTCCACAATGTCCTCCAGAAATAACCAACAAATCTAGTGTCTCTATCTGAAACAATGCTCTTAGGTAGCCCATGCAACCTTATAATCTCCTTAAAAAAAAAATTAGCAATGTGAGTAGCATCAGTGGTTTTATAACATGGAATAAAATGTGCCATTTTAGAAAATTCGTCAACCACAACATAAATTGAATCATTTCCTCTTCGAGTTTTTGGTAAACCCAAAACAAAATCCATACTTACCATATCCGAAGGTCTATCTGGAATAGGTAATGGAACATACAAACCTGTGTTTTGGCTCTTTCCCTTTGCATACTGACAGACTTTACAAATTTTCACATATTTCTCCACTTCCGATCTCATCTTCGGCAAAAAATAAAACTGATTAAACTGCTCATAAGTCTTGTCTTCACCAAAATGTCCTCCAAGTCCACCACTATGTTTCTCCTTGATTAAAGTTTCTCTCATAGAAAAATTTGGTATGCACAGCTGATTTATTTTAAACAACAATCCTTCTTGCAAGAATAAATCCAGTCACTTACTTCTGTCTAATAAAACAAGATTTCTACAAGTTTCAAATGCCTCTTTAAAATCTAAATATTTCTCATATAATTCCTTAAGAAAATCAAAACCCAACACTTGAATTTGACTTTCTTTAACTAAAATGTTTTTTCTGCTTAAAGCATCTGTTACTTTGTTTGATTGGCCATTTATATGTTTTAATACAAAATTAAAACTTTGAAGATATTCTATCCATTTTGCATGTTTTTGACTAAGCTTTGGTTGTTGCATAATGTACTGCAATGCATGATTGTCTGAATAAAGTATAAACTCTTTAGACATCAAGTAATGTCTCCACTTCTTCAATGATTGTACAATTGCATAAAATTCCTTATCATAAGAAGAATATTTCTTCTTTGATTCATTCAATTTTTCACTGAAATAAGCTACATGCTTGTCTTCCTGACTTAAAACACCGCCAATAGCTTCTCCACTAGCATCACATTTCACTTGAAAAGGTTTGTTAAAATCAGGCAAAATTAAAATAGGTTTCTCAGTGATCTTCCTTTTCAACAGCTGAAAGTTCTTTTTTGCTTCAGCAGTCCATTTAAATGGTTGTTTATCCTTCTTTATAGTATTAATAATAGTAGCATTGATCTTACTAAAATTCCTTATGAATTTTCTATAAAAAATAGCAAGACCATGAAAACTTCTTACTTCAAAAACGCTTTTTGGTGAAGGCCACTCTATGATTGCCTTTATCTTCTCTGGATCCATCTTTAATCCATCAGCAGAAACAAAAAAGCCCAAATATACCAACTCTTCCTTCATGAATGAACATTTCTTTAAATTTAGCAGTAACTTTTCTTGTTGCAGCTTCTGTAAGACATAACTCAGATGTCTCATATGTTCCTCTTTAGATCTGTTGTAAACTAATATATCATCCATATATACTATTACAAATTTACCAATAAATTCTTTCAGAACTTCATTCATAAGCCTCGTAAATGTACTAGGAACATTTGATAACCCAAAAGGCATTACCATCCATTCATATTGTCCTTCATTTGTTTTAAAAGCAGTTTTCCATTCATCACCTTCTCTAATCCTTATTTGAAAATAACCACTTTTTAAATCTAGCTTTGTAAAGTATCTTGCTCCACTTTAACAATCCATCAAATATTCAATTATAGGTAAAGGAAATCTGTACATGGTTGTTATTTTGTTGATTGCTCTTGAATCAGTGCAAATTCTCTAGCCTCCATCTTTTTTTGGGCTCAACACTGTTGGCACTACACAAGGACTCAAACTCTCTCTAATCAGTCCTTTATCTAATAGTTCCTAAACCTGTTTTCTGATTTCTTCATTTTCTGTGGGAGTCATCCTGTAAGCTGCTTTATTTGGAAGATCTACTCCTGGAATCAAATCTATATGATGACTGATTTTTCTAATGGGTGGTAACTCATTAGGAAAATCATCTACGATGATATCACAATAATTCTCCAGCATCTCTTGAATTTCACTTGGAAAATCAGAAATCTTAGTGGAAGTAATTATTACCTTGGGTTTGCAAATCAATGCAAAAATTACCTCATCCTCTTCAATCTGCTGCAAATATTCTTTTACACTAAGCAGTAGGGTCTTTGGATCAGATTTTCTTGATGCATCCTCTTCTTCCATAGGCAGCAATGCATGATTAACATCATCTTTACCAAATTTACATGTTTTCTTTTTCCCATCATGCATAGCTCCTCTGTCATACTGCCAAGGTCTTCCCAACAATATGTGACACACATCCATAGGCATCACATCACACAGAATTTTGTCTTTGTATTTGCCCAACTGCAACTCCACTTCACACTGTTCATTCACTAACAACTGATGTCCTTTTTGAAGCCATGACACCTTGTAAGGTATTGGATGTTTCTTTGTCTTTAATTTCAACTTCTCCACCACTTCTGTAGAGACCAAATTATCGGTTCTACCATTATCAATTTTCATTTGACAGCATTTTCCTTGAACCTTGCACATAGTCCTGAACAAAGTCTTTCTCTGTACTGATTCAACAACTTCCTTTGCTAGATTTAACAAAACTTTGTTAACTACCAAAAATTCCCCTTTCTCTGGTACATTTTCTTCTTCTGGCACCTTTACTGCTTCTTCTTCAGTCTGAGCAACAATTACATTCCTCTGATTTGTTCCTGCATTTTCTAGGCACTCATAGGCTCTGTGTCCCAGCTTATTACATCTGTAACATCTGATTTCTCTTCCTCTGCCTCTGCCTCCTCTTCCTCTGAAAAAACTCCTTCTGCCACTTGCATCACCTTTTGTGGGTGTATGCTGACTCGAGCTGCTACTAGCTCCATCTCTAGGTGTTGTAGATCTTCCTCTACCACCTTGACTTCCCCTTCCTCGGAAAGTACCTCTACTTCTGGCAGATTGCTTCCTCATGAGTTTTTCTTCAGCCTTCAATACCATCTGATAAGCCTCTTCTACTGTTTTAGGAGACAACAAACTTATCTCATCTTGGATCTCCATTCTGAGACCATTTATATATCTTGCAACCTTCTCATTTGTATCTTGAATTTGTCCATCTCTTATGCTCACTTTGTAAAATTCCTCTGTGTATTCTTTCACTGTCAAAGACCTCTGTCTAAGATTCTGCATCTGTCTAAATAATGATTGTTGATAATCACTTGGAAAAAACTTACCTCTCAACTTTGCCACCATCCTGTTCCAATTTTTAATTGGTTGCTTACCAAGTCTTTTTCTTTCTGCCTGCACTCCATCCCACCAAAGTGTTGCATGTCCTTTCAATTTTGTGACAGTAAATTTCACTCTCTTTCCTTCTTCCATTTCTTCATAATCAAAGAATTTATCCATGCTATTAATCCAGTGTATCAACTCCTCAGGGTTTAAACCTCCTGTATAAATTGTACCCTCAAGTCTGGGTTTAGATGTGGATCCTAACACTGATTTAAAGAATCTCATTTCAGGAATAACTTTTGTAGGTTCCTCTTCTTCTGCATCTTCAACTTCAGGCTCACTAACATCTCCATCTCTTTGATTTCTCATTTCCACTGCTTCTAATATAGCTTGCATCTGTTGCATAGCTTCCAACACTTCAGCATTTGCAACTGGTCTTCCTCTTCTTCAACCACCACCACATCTTCCTCTAACTCTGAAAGCCATATTGGATTTCTTTATCTGATCTATGAGATCCTAATCAGTGTCAAAAAGCTTCTCTGATACCACTAATGGTGGGTTGGTTGCAGGTGTTAAGGATAATCGTTCAAAACCAAAAACGATCTCTTCAAGTTCAGGCGGGACTTCTTGTATGGTTTCCTTTGGAAAATCAGTCATCAACGTCTAATTTTAGATATTCTGCTAAAATAGTAGAACTGGTTAATTTACCCATAATATGGCAAATCTTCACTTTTCCCACGGAACCGAAAATAAATAACACTGCAGGTTACAGCCTTCTCGGGTCCAAAACTTAAGTTGATCCGCGTGCATATCCTGAAGCGATATCCGTCGGATCTCATTCATTCACAATGAACGGTTACGATTGATCCGGAACTCAAAGGATTAAACCACAGTTCATAACATATCGCGTCCGAAATCTAGATTAAACTCTATGCATTTTTCGACACGATTACCATCGGATCTGACTCCTTCAAGCGAACGGTCACGATTAACTGAGGTATTAACTCAGTTTTATAATTTATTGCGTCCATTTTTGGAATTAACGTCCGCGCTTATTAGCACGCGATCACCGTTAGATATGTTGCCTATCGATCGTACAATTCAGATATTCTCCTGGAGTTCTCACGAGTTTTGTCGGGGTTTTCTTCGTTCTACCAAGGATTTGCACTTCCGCCAAGTTTAACTCTTATATATCATATTCAGGGTATCGCTAATTAATCTCTGTGGGTTCGAAATACATTCGATTTATTTATATGCGCAGTGAGTAAAAACTTAGATGCGACAACACAAAATTCCACAAAACTCTAGTTTTAGAGAGGCTAAACTAGAAATCAACAACATTCAGAAATATTTCGAAGGAACTTCAAACCTCCGGGATTGACCATTCATACACAGAAATACACATAGACACAGAGAAATTACAAATTTTACAGTATAATCCTCTACAGCCAAATCCAAGCAAATCCCTTTACATTAATTCAAAACTTACATAAATAGCTGTACATACAACAACCAGATCCTCAATCAATGGATCGACACAGCCTAATCCTATCTAATCTGCATGATATTCTCCTCGAGAATCTCAACTAAGCCTAACTACTTGAATTAATTACAAGATAATCCAAATCCCTATATTCTAGCTCAAATCCTATCTAGAAAGCTTTGTAAAGTGATCGCTAAAGGATCCCACTCCTTTTCTTGTAATTTTTTTTTTTATTTTTGGAATAAAATTCGAAGCCTTTTGTCTTCAAGCCTCATGCTCCTGCATCAGAGGGTCTAGAGGAAATGCACATGAGAGGAATACGTATTTTTGAGTAGGGTAGATGAAATGATTATGTGCCTGAGCATAAGACAAACAAATAATGATAGTGTGTGAGGGAAGGTCGCTAACGTAAATCCTAGCTCTAATTTCACATTAAGAGATGCGATAAAATTTAACCGCATGCGATGAGTTTATGTCGCACTTCCAAAATGCGGTGAGGAAGGGAGCAAGTCAGAGGTCGCAAATTTAGCAGATAGTTGGTAAGTTATTGGGTATTGATTTTGTGAATTGTGATTCAAGGATAATCTCTATTGCCTTGGTCGCAACTCATGATACAAAGAGGTAGAGAAGCGATAGAGGAGGGTGAAATGTAATGTGATTAACCTTCTTAAATACATGCAACAATTCCTATTTCTCCTCAATCAGGTTGTAGTTAGCTCCAACCTCAAATTGGTTTTCAAAACCATGATTTCTCACCAATAATTATGTTGAATAGGTTGCCTATAGATGGGGAAGTCCAGACATATCTCTTTTATCATGAGGCCATAGTTATAACATGTTGCGCAATGGACGCATAGTTCGAAATTATTTTTTTATTATTATATATATATATATATATATATATATATATATATATATATATATATATATATCCTCTAAATAGATGGTTGTTAAAATTGGCAACTAGGGCAAAACTCCATGTGGGTCATCTTATTTATAGCAGTTGATATTTTTATTGGATCCCTCTCATCGAGAGGTGTAGGATCTATCTAAAGATCATCCGATTCCGATAAGTATTCATGGAGTTATGAATTTATTTGTATGATAAAACAAATTGTCAAGTCGGCCAACAACTTGTGTAGGCTCAGAAGCCCAATAGTCATGTCTATTCATCATCTACGTTTTAGTATAAATAGGTGAGGACTTGAAGTCAAAGAGACACATTCTTCATGTGATCTCCTCCTCTCCATGTCTTGGGTTTTTAGTGAAGGAGAGACACATAAATAATACGATGGCCTATGTACGAATGATGCCCTAGATCTAAAAAGCAGAAGCCCTAGAAACGGTCATGGAGAAGTCTATATGCAGCAAGAGGAAGGGTTAATCCACAACCGTAGAGAAGTCTATCCATAACTGCAGTAAGGGTAACGAAGCCGCAGTCATGGTAATGGAGATGCAGTAAGGGTAAAAAGGCCACAGTGATGCCCTAGCCACAGTAGCCGCATAGAGGAAGACACCTAGCCACAGTAGCCGCAGAGAGGAAGACACCTAGCCGCAGTAGCCACAGTGAGGAAGACACCTAGTCGCAGTAGCTGATCATACGCAGTCATGGTGACATTTTATACGTTGTTCATGTGATACCTTTATACATTGTTCATATGACACTTTATACGTTGTTCATAAAGACATTTATACGCAGAGCACAGAGATATTTATACACAGTCATAACCGCAGTCAAGCATAGCCACAGACTCAGCGTAACTGTGTAGCAGACAAGAATGTATGTGATCTGGGCACATCTATCTCGGATAGACGAGGCATAAATAACTCATGTTGGTAGTCTACATGATAATAGAAACCCTCGGCATACTTGCAGCAGTCTTGATGTGCTATGATCACAACAGCTATAAACGTTGATTTTGGTTTCGGTTGGATGAAGAAGATCTCATTATATAGATCTTGGTGACATACATCTTGTACAGCAGTGACTTGAAGTATTAGATGATGTACCTATATGCAGTGATAGTGATCACCTCTGCGAAGAGTGTCAGTCTCATCAAAGGTAAGAGACAGGATCATAATCTTACAATACAGTAAAGGTGCAGTCATGATCTCAAGGTACAAAGATCATCTCAACCTCTAGGAACAGTCATGGTGTATAATCCTCTCATCAAAGCAGTGATGAATGATGATGAATAGGGTTGCATAATGATAGAAGATGCGGCACAATGGGCATGATAAATAATGAGCAGCATGATGATGAGAGCAGATGAGAGCAGCTCAGTCATCAAGGTTCAACACTATGACAGTACAGCAAGGTGTCACACAGTTATGTGCAGCAAATGGACAAAAGGCAGCACCATGATAGGTGAAGGAGTCACCTTAGAGAATCAGTTGAACAAATATGTCTTCAACTGATCTCATTCAATATCAAAAGTCAAAATATTGACTTCTATTGTAAATGTACTATCTCTCTCACTTTCTCTACTGAACTTTGAAGAACATAAAAGAAGAATTGATCAAGGGTTTCCCCACATTGGGGTTTGTCCTTGGCTGGCGCCATATCTTGTGTCGTCTTTTCTTGGCTTGTCTTCTGCGATTTATATTTATGTTCTATCTGTAGTTTACTTTAATGTTGATGTGATTGCTAACTGTGAAAAATTAAATAAATTGCTCTAGCATAGAACATACCTAAAATTAACAATGGTACAGGGATTTCCTTCAGGTATTTGTACGCTCACCCAGTCAATTCTCGAAGGATTAATATTTGACTCATCATAGGGGCATAAGTTTCCAACCGCCAGTGCTACTCCATAGTAAGTGGTAATGCGAGTTTGTAAACTTGTGGGCGCAACTCTAAAACAAAATTATTTTGGAAGTTGTAGATTGACACTAACATTAAACTTCATACACCATATATGATTATGCACATTGCCCAACAAGTGTTGTATGAGACAGTCTTGTACCAATTATATGCACTTTCCTGTGGCTTATTGGGAGTTGTCAAAAGGCCAACTTCAGACCCTTTGAGTGATAAACCAATTGTACATGGTTTTGCATCCAAGAGACACCAAAAGCAACCTAGTTTGTTTTGTAACTTTGGCCTCGATTACAGTCTTCAACAGCATTCCCATGCTTGTTTGGTGAATATTTTCTATGACAATGTAACAAGAATCATCCTCAGTTTTTGTTTTTGTTTTTAAAAGCAATATGACCATGGCCATGAACAGGTCTCCACACAAGACACCAATCAGGATTACCTTTATCCTAGATCCACTTCATGTAATTCTCTTTGCCTTAAGAAATAACAAGGAACAAGTGGGAAATCTATAGCACGTTTTACTTCAGTTTCAGTTCATATTGCTTATCGAGTCATAAATACCATTCCTTATGGTACAATGTTGGCAAGGTAACTTGATGATTTACAGTCCATTCCTCTTCATCATGAAGTGAAGGCTGATTTTGTAACCCATGAGGTATGGTCCCTAGAGCTGGTTCACGATGTCGTATATAGAGACTCCTTGAAAAAACAATCTATTTGTTTTTGGAAGCCAGGAATAGTTGAGCCTCATTCTCAAAGGTTCAAAGCCATACAAGCCATACAACACCTAGAGGGATCCATATGGGAAATAAGGAACTTTCAGCCTTCGCAGCAGAGTAAAGAGAATGCAATCTTCTTCATCCCATGGGCCCTTACAAATGTACCATACCTGAACACGTAAGGACATGCATAAGTGTTGCTTCTTAAAACAAAGCACCCTTTATTTACACAATCATGAATAGAGGAATAGTGTTGAAAGGCCCTTTGCAACATTAATTGTACACAAATACTATAAGCCCTAATGTATCCAGGAAATGGGAATGAGGTAGAAGCAAGGCTGGCAGACATAACAATATGCCTCACGAAAATATAAGCAATCCAGTGGCTTGATGATAATTGAAAAAATAAAAGGGGTTTTGACCAGTTCAAGCCAAAGGGATATTTGTTAAGACCTTGAAAAGTGCAGGGGGGCCCAAAAATTTTGGATATATAGGCTAACATTTTGGGTGGTGTTGTAGCAACTACAACACTTTCATTATAGATTGAATTTCATTTACTTGTAAACTAGATTTGATTACAATTTATTACATTAGTTGAAGTGATCACATCATTGTTTAACACAAATATATCTTATTTCTTTTAAATCGTTTGTATATGATTGTTTAGTTGAACCATAAGGATAGAGCCACGTGTAACCTTCCTATGCAGAACCTTGTGTAACCTATGGCACTTGTCTTAAATAAACCATTATACATTGATGATCGATTTCACAGTTAAGATTTTGTTGAATAGATTAGCTCAGTTGAATCACAAGGACGGAACCCTATGTAATCTATGGCACTTGCCTCAACATTTCTTTTTGTCAATTTTTGCATTGATTAAAATGTTAAAAGCTAAGGCCTAACATATATTGTGCCTTACGATTCACAAGATTACCAACCCAAATTGATGAACTAAATGTAATGGAATTCTAATGCAATTGAATTGATTGACACTTACAAATATTTGTTGTAGTAGGGATTCGTATCCTAGGAGGTTGGTGCCTACAAATATTTCTAGTAGTGGGTATTGGTGTTTTTAGTGAGTTGGTACCTATGAATATTTACAACAGTGGGGGTTGGTGTATCCAGTAGGTTGGTGCCTAAAAAAATTTGTAATGGTAGGTTGGTGCCTCCAAATAATTATAAAAAAAAAAATTTGAAGTTTTCTGCCTAGAAATTTTCCACACAAATGTTGTGTTCCATGTTCTACAATTGATAGATCTCTTATGCGATCGTTCTCTTATTGTTCATTAATGTTTAAATAAGTAAACATTATCTTATACTGAATCACCCACATCCTCAGTATAAGTGTGTACTCAACAAATCTACCTTGCCATCCTCCTTGCTTTTTTCTTGCTTAGAGCACTTCCACCACTCAAGAACTAGAGGGTATCTGTTTATACCACTATTTTCTTCAAGACGAGCTTCCTTTGCGATCTTCTCATTCTTTTTAAACAATGAAATATGACAAGCTTGTTCTTCTCCATTTTTCTCGCTCATTAAAACAATAAGAATATTGAGGACACTTTTATCTCTTTTTCGAGCCCATTAAAACTACACGAAAAAGACACCATTGAGCTTATTATCATCATCTTTTGTGCCCACTAATCTATGAAGATGTACAAAAGAAATAAATGGGGAATTTACTAGAGTCCACATGAAGAAATCCTCTATCACATGGATTTTGGACATGGTACCTATTTGCATCATTGCCTTACAATTAGGTTATAACTTTCCTAAGTTTGTAGCATGCATATGAGACATATACTCCTTGGTAGGTTGCTTTTCTCATTAGTATGGAGCATGCTTCAATGCCTCCTGCATTGTTGCATCCTATCACACAGTACTCATGAGTCAATTCTACTAAGTCATTCTTGTGTCATGTCAACTATGTCCAAGGGAATTCTAAACCTCAGTTAACAAGTTGCAGCCTTATTGACCTTTTGTGTCGACTATCCTTGTGTTAGTTGTGCTTTGTGACTTCATCTCTTCACAACAACTCTTATTTGTACTATTTTGATTGATGGGGAATACATCAAGGCCTTCACTTTACAAATTTGTTCTTCTTGGTGTCAACTCATTATCTAGGAAAGGGATCTTGAAACTAGTACTGCCTTGGAGCTTGCAGTCCTTGGTGGAAAGCATCTTCATGAATGACAATGAATTTTCATCATTGATCTCTTATTAGTTGAGTCCATGAGTGTTTGATATCAACTCATCTATCCATGCTCGTCGAATTATGCTAAGTACTTTAGGTTCCATTTTCATCATTGGTAGATCCCCTCAATGTTTGTTAATGATATAATTCAAAGATTAATAATCAGATGATTCCTACCATGCTTGATATCAACTCATCTATTCACATGATGTAGACTCGTACCATCGAGGTTGGGACAAAGACCTTGGGTTTGGGGGGCATCTCACTCATACGTGCTATCCATCCCAAGTTGTAATGGGGTATTTTACCATCTTATGTACTTTGATACCACTCAAGGGAACTCTTATTTTGTGTCTTATGTGTTACGGGTGTATACTATGACATAGATCCACATTGTATTTGCTCATGGCTATGATATTTTTATTGACAACATGGATCTACAATGTATTCCTTTGTGGCCACGTATCAGCATTTCATGTCATGGATCTGTAGTGTATTATATTGGTGGCCATGTTCAATTATCTCTTGTACCAAGCATGGGCATGCCTAGCTCAAGGATGATCTATATGATTAATTACTTGGATGTCTTGCAAGTCCTAACTAGTTCCATGGTTCTTGACTCCTTCCTTACAATACTTCACCATATTGTAATGTATTTGGGCCATCATTTTCTCTTATGACGTCACACATTAGGTGGCATCTATTATAATCTTGTTTGACACCCTAGAGATGAGGAGAAACCATACTCAACTTACCTTAGTTGGAAGGCTAAAATACCCTTTTCCTAACCCTAGGAAGACAATATTTAGTGCTCCATTAGACTAACTAGCTTGCAATGGAGCGATACAACCTCCACTGCAATGTACAATGAAAGACGAAGTTACCTCTATCACTTCAGATGCTCTACAATAAAGTGATGAAGGGTCACTCTTCTAGAAAAGCTTATTTCCCAAGGAGATCAATTTGGCCTTGAAGGTGATGACTTGCCAAGAGTCTAGTGATGCCTAAAACTATATTCTCTTGGCCTTGGCTATCCAAATACATACTCCCATCTCCTTAAGAAGCCTACATAAAGAGACCCTTCCTAAGGGAAAAGGGGATATAGACAGAAAGATTACAAGTAAATTCTAGTGAAATTCTCAAGAGAAGTCTCTTTGCATGTCCAAGTGAGCTTGACTTTGAATTATCAACCAAGGAGTGGTCAATACCAAGGTAATAGAACAAAATGTTTGCATCAAAAGTAAACTATTTTAAACATTCTATCTTCTTTAATGTGGATTTTAGTATATTTCCCCCAAACTTTTCTAGTCATTTAAATGCATTTGATTGGATTTGGATTTACTTGGGAAATCTAACTTCGATCTAGTGAATACTCTAGTATAACTTTAATAGGAGAGTAGATTTGGCTTCCTTGTTTGTGATGTGTGAAGGATGTAGGTGTCAGCAACTAGAACAAGATCTTTAGGGTCTGGAGTAGATTTGGATTCCTTGTTTGTGATATGTGAAGGATGTAAGTGTCAGCAACTAGAACAAAATCTTTAGGATCTAGAGTAGGATTCTCAACAACTACACCATCTATGATCTACATCAAAATTCATGGGTATTGGCATGCAAGCTACATATCCATCCTTCAATCTATTAATGATTAGCATAGTCTAGATCTAGGGGAATGTATCCCATGGTTCACCCATCTATCTATATAGATCTTGGGTAGATCTATAGAGTCTAAACTCCTAGCCAATAGAAGGGATAATCCAATTAACATTCTTGGTACTCAATTTAAACTCATCTCTCAATGCCTTAACAAAACTTGTCATCGACATTTGGATCTCTTTTAGCGCTCACAACCCCTTCCCCTTTAACAATTGACCAAAAACCTAACCTTCTAAGCTCGGTTGAGACTTACCTTATTAGCACTCACATCCTTCAACCTCATGAAGAACTCTTCAATCACTCGACGGAATAGTTCATTGGGGCTCAGCGAAATAGATCCTTGGCACTTGACTGAATACTCCATCAACACTTGGTGAATTTGTTTCCATTGACGCTCGGCATGTATTGCATACATGCTCAATGAATTTCTTCCCATGGTACTTGACGAATAGTCCATCTACACTTGGCACAATGGTCCATCGACATTGGACGATTTTGACGAGGACCTTGAGAAGCCTTAAGTTCTCATTCCCATCTCGAAATTTAACAAAATTATAGTTGTTGGAAATCTCTTGATGGGTAGAACACAATTTCTTGCTTGGAATGGGATTTTGAGCAACATGCAAAATGAAAAAAAATCCAATCTACCATCTCCTTAATGACACCAAGGGGCCTTGGTCTGTTACATAATGTGTGGATTTCATTTTCAAAAGTGTTACATATCAATGTTTCCAAATTAAAAGAACGAACTCTAAAAGTGTGGATATCAATGTTTCCAAGAGTGACTTTGGTTTTGAAAGTGTGAATTTCATAATATGAAAATGTGATTTTCAATATTGAAAGTGTGAGTGTCAATCCCAAAAGTGTAAATAACAAATTTTGAAAGTATGTGCCTAAATCATATTGTGAATTTAGATTACCAAGTATGTATTTCAAATTCCAACATTAATATCAACATTTTATTTCTATAATATGTGCATGTATATTACCATGTCATACATTTTGTTTTATTAAATAATGATTAAAAAGGAAAAAAATAGAAGAAAGAAAATAATTATAGATTTTCATGTACAACAAGAATGACTATAAGCACCGAACAACTACTTTGCTGAAAATACAAGGTTTTTCAAATCTGGAGCTCCCGCACGACTGATCCTTGACAGGCCCCCTGCCTCTTCCAGGCCCCCGCCTGGCAGCTTCGCTGCTGGGTCTGCTACTGCTCCTGCAGGCCCTCCTGGGCTCCTCTTTTCAGCCCCACGGTTCCTCTCGGGCCCCCTGCCCGGCCCCAGCTCCGGGGCCTCCCCTCAGCCTTTTTCTGCCCTCGCTCCCATCTCCTGCCGGCCTTGTGCTGGCTCCCCTCCGCCACCATGCCTGGGGCTGATCCCTCCTCGTCCCCAGAATTTGAAGACCATGAAAAACTCTTCGCATCTCTTATTCCTGAGAACGCCTCCTCAAGAATCCGCCCCTCTGCAACAAAGTTTATCAAGAAACTAGAAGAAATTCCTGAAGTTTCTCTTCCTCCTAGTCTCCCGAGGAAGGCTGCGATCACTTTAGCTGAGAGGGGCCTCGTTGGCCAGTTTACTGGCCTCTAGCCTTCGCCTAGAGCAGTTCAAAAATGGGTGGAACGTAACTGGAACGCGACAATACAAGGGAAAATCGCTATCAGATTTTGTGGAAGGGGCTTCTATACTTTCCTTTTCGAATCAAAAGAAGATCGGAACCTCATCTTCAGAAATGGCCCCTACTTCATGGATTCGAGAGGACTCTACCTGAACAAATGGTCTCCAGACTTCGATCCAGAAATGGACATCCCAAATGCAGTCCCGGTTTGGGTCCGTCTGCCTCACCTCCCTCTCCACTGCTGGGGGGACGAATCTGTAAAGGCTATTGGGAACGCTGTTGGAAAATACATTGACAGATGCGAACCAAAGGAAAACATGCACGCCTGTGTAAGGATCTGCGTCGAAGTCGATCTAGGAAAAGGCCTACCGGAAGCCATCAAGATCAAAGTGGACCAATGGACCCATATCCAACAGCTGGACTACGAGCAACTACCTTTCAAATGCAAGGTATGTCACGAATATGGACATTTTGCTAATAGATGTAGTAAGTTAAAAGAAAATGAGTCAAATGAAAATGTTGAAACCTCTGAAGGCTCATGGGAGCAAGTAAAAAAGAAGAAATCAAACCCTCCACATCAAGGCCCCAACTCCAAGCCTCCACCGGAATCCCATGCTGCCCCCCCCCACCCCTCCTATTTCAACCCAGCCTTTCCCCTCATCCTCCAATCCTTTTGAATCCTTGGCAGACAAAGATCCCCTCTCCCCCCCTCTCCTCCGGCCACTGCTCTTGCAGTCATCCCCTCCCACTTGCTACCCCTGTCCCCCCCCCCCCCAACAATAGAACACATCCTAACAAGAAACAAAATGAAAGAAGCAAGTCTCATCTCCAATCCACCGAGAAAAGTAGGTAGGAAGTCAAACAAAGAAATAAGAGATGAAACGGCAGCAAAAGAAATGGCCACGGGAACTCAACAACCGATGGATTCATTCTTGGATAAACAAAAAGGAAGCGGGAAAAGACAAAGGAGAAGAGCGGGGCTCATCAAAAAATCAGTAAGTAATGATTTTGGTCTCTTGGAATTGCAGGGGGTTGGGCGCCTCTTTAAAAACAAACGCAGCCCGGGATCTAATCAACCAAGAGCAGCCAGACCTTTTTCTAATCCAGGAGACCAAAATGTCCAACCAAGACTTCCAAAATCTCACAAAAAGATATAAAAACTTCACAGGTACAGCTACAGATTCAGCGGGTGCCTCAGGAGGAATAGGAACATTATGGAACAAGAGAAAATGGGACCTCATCAGCCAAAAATCTTGCAACTGGTGGGTCAGAACAGACCTTAAAAATAAAGTCTCAAAAGAAGAATACACTGTCTTCAACATCTACGCCCCGAACCACTTCAGGGATAAGGCTTATTGCTGGGACTCCATAAACTCAGAGATGCAGGCCTCTCAAGACATGAAAATAATTATGGGTGGAGATCTGAATCTAATAAGGAACATTGAGGAAAAAATAGGAAGGAACTTCCTCGCTGACCCCTCAAGAGATTCTCTCGAAGCAATAATAGAAACCCACAACCTCATTGATATCCCTCCTAACAATGGAAAATTCAAGTGGAGCAACAAGAGAGTCGGAATACACAACATCAAAGAGAGGCTGGATAGAATATTAATCCATGAAAGAATTGTATCAGGCTTCTCCTCAGTCAAAAGCAAAATAGTTCATGCCACAGCTTCAGACCATAAGCCTGTGGTTCTCATTCTCGACAATGAAAGAAATCTTGGCCCCCTTCCCTTCAAATACAACAAATCTTGGGACTCTAAGGAGGGCTTCAAAAAACTCATCAAAGATCAATGGGAGAAGGAAGTCATAGGCTCTCCCCATTACATATGGGAAACAAAACTAAAATCCTTGAGAGCAGCAATAAAACAGTGGGCCAAAGAGAACGCAGCAATGGAAAATAAAAAAAGAGCAGAGCTACACAGGCAAATGGAACAATGGAATCAGGAGAAAGAGGATAATCAACTCTCAAAGGAAGATCAATCCCAGGAAAACGAAATGTTCAGGGAACTCTACAGGCAAAACAGAGAGGAGGAAGAAGAACAGAGACAGAAATCGAGGTGCCTTTGGCTCAGAGCTGGAGACAAAAACACCTCTTTCTTTCATAACAGTCTTAAGATCAGACGAGCTGGAAACCAAATCGATAAAATCATTGCCGAAGGGAAAGAAATTAGCGAACAAGAGGAAATCAAAGCAGCAGCGCACAGCCACTTCAAATCCCTCTTATCAGCAGTCCCCCAGATTTTGGACAGCGCGGATTTTCTCAAACCAGTTGAGCGCAAAATCTCCGAACTCCAAAATAGAGAACTGGACCAGGATGTTTCGGAGGAGGAAATAAGGTTGGCCACGTTCAGCATGCAGCCGGAAAAGGCCCCTGGACCTAACGGTTTCACTGTTGTCTTCTTCGGGAATCACTGGGACACAATAAAAAAAGATTATGTCAGGATGGTTAAAAATATCTTCAAAAAAAATAAGATGGGCGAAAACACTAAATCCTCCCATCTTGCGCTCATTCCCAAGGATTCCAACCCCCTCTCCTTTGAACGTTTCAGACCTATTTCCCTTTGCAATGTTTCCTATAAAATCGTAACCAAAATCTTGGCAAACAAGCTAAAAAAGCTCCTACCCTACCTTATATCAGAGAATCAAGGAGGATTTGTCCCTAAAAGACAAATAACAAACAATGTCATCCTGATTCAAGAAGCAATCCATAGCAGCATCAACAGAAAGGAAAGGGGTATGATTATAAAATTGGACATGGCAAATGCCTTCGACAGGGTCAATCATCACTTCCTTGCAGAGGTCCTCAGGAAATTTGGAATTTCTAGCAAATTCATAAGCATCATCATGGAGTGCATCTCAAACCCCTCAACCGCCCCCCCATAAATGGCAGACCCAGCCGCTACTTCAGAAGCTCAAGAGGATTGAGGCAAGGCTGCCCCCTCTCTCCCTTCCTATACATCATTATGGCTGAAACCTTGAGAATCCATTTGGAAAATCTACGAAAGCAAAAGGAGATCACAGGGATTAGCATAGCGAGAGGGATAAAAGAAATTAATCACTCGCTCTTTGCGGATGACACCCTTTTAATAGGGGGAGCCTCAAGCTTAATGGCAAGAAGATTTAAGAGAACTCTGGACACCTTCCTGGCAGTCTCAGGGGGATTGCTAAACAAAAATAAGTGTAAAATATATACGTGGAATGTCCCTCTTCAAATCATGCAAAGAATTTCCTTGATCATGGATATCCCAGTTCAAAGAAATTGGAGCCACTTCTCTTATCTGGGTATGCCTTTAGCAAAAGAAACCGTCAAGTTTGAAATTTGGATTAAGCAGATAGAATTATCTGGGTCTGCCTTTAGCAAAAGAAACCGTCAAGTCTGAAATTTGGATTAAGCAGATAGAAAAAATGAGAAGACTTCTACAAAGTTGGGGGTTGTCCTGGCTAAATCTGGCAGGCAGAACTACCCTCATTAAGGCTCTCCTCTCTGCTCTCCCCATATATCAATATGCTGTCACTCTGGCCCCTGCCAGCACCCACAAGCACATGGAGCTAATCATGAGAAGTTTCCTCTGGCAGGGAGGGAAGCAAGACTCGAAAAAATTCAGCCTCGTCAGATGGGACCAAGTTACCCTCCCTTTTGAAAAAGGGGGCTTAGCTATCAAAATACCAAGTCTCTCCAACAAAGCGATGGGATTCAAATTGATCTGGAGAATGCTCATAGGAAAAGGCTCCTGGTGGGTTGAGGCTATGAAAAGGAAATACCTCAATGGGCCGAACTCTAATGTCCTCTCTGAAGTAATTGCAGAAAGGTCTTGCACACCAGTTTGGAAACTCATTAAAAAAGTCCTCCCCCAATTCAAAAATCACGTCTCCAAATCGCCGGGTAATGGAAAAGAAACAAATATATGGATGGACAGAATTATGGGATCGAAGCCAAGAAATCTTCTTCAGCAGTTCAGCACTTTGAAATCATGGATGGAGGCAAAAAATTTGAATACTTTATTCGACATTTCCTTATGGGAACACAATAGTTGGCTAAATTGGAAGGACCTCCCTCTCCCAATTAATCTCATGGAACAATGGGCGTACCTCAAGATCTCCCTTTCGGGATCAGCTCCCCTAAACAAAGATGCCTGCGACAGGTTCATATGGGATCCCAGTGGAGGAAACTTCACTGTTAAAGATGGGTATAAACTTCTCCAGGCAAGCTCTACTCTTGGTAACTGGAATCTTCGATCAGCTGTGTGGAATACTGAATGCCTTCCAAAGATCAAATTCTTCACCTGGACCCCTCTTAAAGGTAAGATTCTCACGGCCGAGAATCTCAAAAAAAGAGGAATCCATGGCCCTTCAATTTGTTGTCTCTGCTGCGTTGAGGAGGAGAGTAGCCAACACCTCTTCTTAGATTGTCCTTTTGCCCAAAACTGCTGGAATCAAATTATCAGCCCGCTGAGAATAAGAGGGACCTTCGATCAGCTCCCTACCCTTAACAGAAACTGGGAGAAATGCTACCCTCACTCTAGAAAAAGCAAGACCATCATCACCCGCTTGTGGAAATGTATACCCTCAACTCTCAGCTGGCAAATTTGGCTCACCAGGAATAACTGCATTTTCAACAACCAGAAGCCAAACCCAGCCCGCACCCTGGCAAAAACAATGGGCCTTGTCTCTGAAATGATAAGCGCCAACTCTATTTCACAACCTGATCGATCCAGCTGGCAGAAGGATGAGGAAGATTGGTTCAATAAATTCTGCTTAACCTATGACAAGAATAAGCAACCTCCTTCCACAGCTGGCAAGAGGGGGAACAACTAGAAACTCAGGGGCTCCAAGGAAGACATAGATCACTGGATACATGAGCAAAAGAGAACCACCCTCCAGTTTGATGGAGCATTTAAAAACAACCCGGGGAAAGCAGGGGCAGGGGGATTAATCAAAGATCAGTATGGCAAAATTCTCATAACTTACGAATGGGGCCTGGGACAAATGTCGAATAATATGGCGGAGGCCTACAACCTCCTTCTAGGCACAAGCATCATGAAACAAATGCAAGTTCAGAACCCAATCATTATTGGTGACTCGGCAATAGTGATTGCTGCATTGGCCACAGGGGGAGAATTCAAAAAAAAGGCTCTCAGTAACATCAAACTCAGGATCATGAATAACTTAAGCCAGCTGGGAGACACCCTCTTCAAGCATGTTCTGAGGAATAACAATGTGGAGGCGGACTCTCTTGCCAACAGGGCTATCAACAGAGCTACTGGCCAGGTTCGTGAGAATAATCATATCTATGATAAGTCAATCCCATAATCCGACCCACCCCTCAGCAACGCTTCTGAATCCCGATTATATCAGTCATCACACCATCTCGTCTGCCTCTCCTCCCAAAGCTGACAAGTAGTCCGCCGACTCTTCCCTTCCTGACACCGTCATCTTCCTCATCATGAACGCTGCAAAGGAAATCTTCAGAGACAAAAGGAACCGGTACGGGACTATGGTCAGACAGAGATCTCGTGACAACTCCAAGCAGAGGTTAGGTAACAGTCTCCTCATAATCTACATTGGTTGCATAAGCAATCCAAGAAATGACTCCATGGTCAGGAAAATCTCTGAGTCGCTTGATTCAGATTCTGATGCCCAGCTCCTCGAGCTCTTATATATTCAACAGGAAACCTCTCTCACCCCTCAGTTCAGAGCTTCAGTCCTCCAAGATCATAAGAGAAAAGGCTCGGGTCCCAGAAGCGCTCTCTTCAGAACGCCTCAGGTGTTCTTCAGTTCGTTCCACAGTCAGTCTAGACTGTGCTCAGTGAGCAGCATCGGAAGAAGGCTTTCAACCTCCGTCAACAGTGGTAAATGCAGTGATTTTTGTGCTTTCGTTTGCTATTTCGCTAACAGTCTCTCTGTTTTTCTG
Source organism: Pinus tabuliformis (assembly GCA_031772625.1). Taxonomy (NCBI): domain Eukaryota; kingdom Viridiplantae; phylum Streptophyta; class Pinopsida; order Pinales; family Pinaceae; genus Pinus; species Pinus tabuliformis. The sequence goes on from CM062812.1 coordinate 57,164,151, forward strand.
AAGCAGCTCCTTCTATCTTCTTCGCTCCCCGCCTCCCTGATCTATTCCACTTCCCTTTTCTATCTCCTTCCCTTCATCTTTCTCTGCGACAAAGACTCCTCCCTCTGTCACCCCGCGCCCCTCTTCTTGTCCCGCACTATTCTCCACTCCCTTATCTGCCAGCTCCCTTCTCTTTCTCCCTCTCATTACTCAATCCCTCTCCTCTATCCTCTGTATCTTCCTCTGTCACAAGATCTTCAAACAGTCTCAAAGCTCGTTAAAGTCATGGCAGAGAATCCTTTGGATCGAGTAATAACCAACAGCAGATGCACCTTGTGCAAAGCCCACTGTTTCATGATCGCCCGATTCGTAAAACACTTCAATGACCTCAAGGAAGAATTTCAGGCCGACAGTAAATCCAAGAGGAAAAAGTTGGAGAAGCAGAGAGCAGAGATAGAAGGCCTAAAAGAAAAATGCAACCACCTGGAAGAAGCAACAAACCACATAAAAGCAATGACTCAAAGCATGCACGGAGAGGCCTCGACTAGGATCAGTGAGAAAAATGAGCCCCAGTTCGATGACTCAGTAAACCAGCATAAGTAACTCTTCCTATGACTTGTAAATTTTGCTTTCTTGTAGGCCAGTTTTTACGGCAATATAGCCGTTATCTCTTCCAAATCTCAAACTGCAAGTCTTCTGACTCAGATCAAGGGTCTGCGTACCCATTTTGGATCCTCTCCTCCTCACTCTTATCATCTGATGTAACAGGATTCGCTCCTTGAGTTTTTTATAATATATCAGTAAACGACCTTGTAAAAAAAAGAAAAGAATGACTATAAGCACCACCAATAAAATATATAAAATTCATACATATAAATTGAAAATTATGAGTTCATTATTCCTACCAACTTTGTCAACTTATCTCAAACACAATAACTAAATTATGAAAATATACATAAAACTTACATTCCAAGGATAAAATAGCAAAAATAATGTTCAATAATTTTAACATAAGCAATAAATAAAAATTATCAATCTTAAAGTTCCTGCATGATACAAATCATTAAAAGCACTAGCATAGAAATTCCTTTTTCAAATAAAATCTCGGATATTGACATTACTCTCATTTACACCTCTTCCATAGATGTGTCTTTTTCATAATTTCACTTTGTGTCCATTTCATCCTTCATTCGCTAACCATGCTCATATAATGCTCTTTACTTCAATGGCCATTGTTCCTTCTATTCAATCAATATATCAATCGATACCATTTTCACTCATTACCTTTAACACTTCACCATAGCATATAAATATTAGTAAACATTGTCCTTTTCCCTACCAAACAAAATTACATGATGTCAATATGAATTCAACCAACTGAACTAACCCTCAAAGCTATGCAGTCACTACATTTATTAGTATAACAAAGAAGTTAGATTTATGCTCTGGCATATACTTGTTGAAGTTAGAATCTCACGAAAGGAAGAGGCAACTTGGCCTCCCACTATGGAGGCCCAACCTGACAATCCACTAAATGCACTGATTCACCAAGACAACCACATACAAGAGCGTAGATCTGAAATTCAAATATAACTCATGCGCCCACTCTCCCTTTCAGGGTGACAGGAGGAAGGTTTTATAGCCGATAATATGAGAGTCCCATGAGCTAACACTTTTTGTTTATATTACTAACTAATCCGAATCTACCATATATGCTATGTTACTAGAGATAAAGTCATCACCATTACAGTTCAACTTTTTCTCAAGGGTTTTCACCCAAGTGTTGGTCAAGGCGAAGGTAGCCCTCCACCTTTCAAACATAGCTCAAGAAAGTTGGCAAGGACCCTCCAGTGTGCTAATGCATGTCCAAAATGTTTCTTCTTTCCTGTCAAAAAGTGTTTTCAAGGTACATAATGCCGGTGTAAAACTGTGTGATAAGCACCACTTAATGGGCCCATACGGGGTCCAAACCAGTTTGACATGAAATTGATAGGATTTGGTGATAAATGGGTGAGAAAATGGAATTTGTATGTTTTCCTAGGATGTCATATGTAAGGTTGTAGTGAATGGCAAGATGTCCTCTCCCTCTAGCCTCCAAAGGTAACCAAGTAAGGCTGACCTTTATTCCATTTTTTTGATGTACTGTAAACAAATTTATTGGATACCTGTTAGAAAAGGATAATGGGATTTTGCTACCAAATGCGTGGAGTCTTCAACTCCCATTTTGCGGAAAACTTTGCCACGCTGATCCATCAACAGGAAGAGGTGTACTGTTTATGGCCTTTGGATCAGTGATAGATGAACACATGAGTAGCTATATAATAATCAAATAGAGATCCCCCCTACATCCATTAATAAAAAATAGAAAATAATCAATGTAGGGAACATAACTAGGCACCTAAGGATTCCCTTTCATCGAACTGCATTCCTTAAGATGATCTGCTAATGGTTGCTTGTTAGATTACCATAATCTTTGAGAACACACTACCACATGAGATTCAAAGGAACAAATTTTAAAATATCTCAGGGACCATTTGCAATTAAGCAAGACTTTCTAGTTGTCTACTTGTAGTAGAAAGACTCGGGATCACCCTGTTGTTTATCAGGGTATGCCCCAACCCACTTTATGTACTCCTGATTCATTCTCTCTCTCTCTTCGGTTGTTAAATTCTTTGTCCAGTCAGGTTGGAATTCTGGAATCATGGTTTGATAGGCTGCATACTCTTGCATCTTCCTCATCCGAGGAATTCTCAACTCTTCAAACCTGGAAATTTACAAAGCAAGTATATGAGATTCATAATCCATTCATCAGCATGTTTGGTGAGAAGACAAGCAACAAATGTAGATAGCAATTTATTTTCGTTTTTGTAGTAAATATTATATCTAGCCCATGGCATCAGATGGACAGCAACATTGTTAAAACCTTCCAACAGCTTCTTCAATGCTCTCTGTGGATAAATATGATGCATTTGCAACCTCAAGGAGAAGAGAAAGCTGATGAGCATCCTCAAATGCAGTTCTTGCTCCTTGCCCTGGTCCAGTATACTGAGCATGTGCAGCTATATGACAATCAAAGCTCAATGTTAATTTGTTAAATGTTGTGAACTAAATATATGCAACTCAATCCAAGTGTGTACATGAGTGTGGTGGCAATTGGGTGGTTCGATTTGGTACTTAAAACATGGAAAGAGTAATGATGATGTGGGGTATGTAGTGAATCATTTGGAAAACTTGCTTTGTGAACATAGGAGTATTCATCATGATTTTAGAGGAAAAAAAGGCTCTGCCTCACAAAAGTGAAATGAATGTGTAATGGATTACCATCACCAATCAATAGAACATGACCGTCTGCATCACTCCACTTATTGATGGGCAACCTATCCATCATTCTTCGTTCTATTATGATCTCTTCATTAGTGGCCTCTATAGCCACTCGTAGGTCATCCCATCCAACAACTTCATCTAGTTGCTTCAAAACACGACTTTTACAACCAGGGGCACCACGCCTTGCTTTTCCCTCTACAAGTAAGTTTGCCAGATCCCCTGTTTCATCTCTTTTACGGAGTAACCACATGGTATAATCTCCTGCAGCAAGCGTTGAAAAATGTAGTTTAGATAGTTATTCTATTTAATTGAAACTTGAAGGCATTTTGAAGCACACAGATCTTTTGGGTAAGAACTGCCATCAGCCAGACCAGAGAAAATTTGCAGGGGTGAAATTTGTAGTTAGAATATAATTTACGTAGTTGATCACAAATGATGTGTAACTCCATTACAGACAAATTGCAACATGGTATCACAAACCCTAAGAAAACCAAAAGCTATTGTCTCAGCCATACACTTGCAATAGCGTTCTAAATAAATTTAGACTATAAGAAATCATATCTCACCGTGTTACTTGTACAGGCAGTCGGGCGGAGACGTTGAACGTCAAAACTCAAAAGCCCTTAGGATCTAGTAGGATCATTGCAATAAATACTCATAATGATTAAAGACGTCTCACCCATAGAACAGTGATAACATGTGGATATTGTAACCAATGTCATGGAAAAAGGTCAGCAACATTATACTTGAATCTCAAGTGCTAGCTCTGATAAGACGGAAATTTAAATGTACGAATTTATTTTTACCGGTAAAATGGCTTAGCCAGTTAATGTAACATGATGTAACATGCATAACGGTATTCAAATATTTTTGTTATAAGTCTGCAATCATAATCTCTTTGTTCTATAAGTGCTCTGTAGTATTCATGCTGGGAATCCATATTTTTGAGGTTTGTAATGGAAAATAGCAACCCAGAGAAAGTTTAAGCCAAATCTTGTGATGGATTTGTAACAAATTTCAGAATTTAAGAGTTGCTGTTCACAAGGTTAGGAAGAATAAACATCTTCTGAGATTGAAACATACACTGGATTAGATATCAAACTGCATCAGTACTTTATAAAATAGATAATTTTATTTTGTTCAACAAATGACTACAAAAGTAGGTAAATGGGACTACTAGGTATGTTTTTCTAACCACAAGATACAATAGTATAAGTGCAGTGATGAAATAAAAAAGCCAAAGACTATAGATCCTAATGTCGAGTGCAGGAGACAGAGAGAGGATGTCAAGGCCCTTTGAAACTTGATGATCGAGGGTGAGGGGAGGGATTGAGATACCGGCTCATTGTTGAAGTGATCGGTCATTGTGAAAGGGCTGCAATGGTGGATGAGGTTCTTAGAGGAGTGACCACAGCTGAGGAAATTTGACTGTACGATTCTGGGAGGAGTATGGGAATGAGGAAGCCCTACTCTCCTACCATCCAAGGTTGGAGGAAAGAAACTTTAGATAGAACACTAGCTGTAGCCTGTTTGGCTAAATTTGTGGGGTAATCCAATGAATGAGAACACTCTACTCTGGATCTGTCTGGAGAAGGTTTTTTGTCCATTTGTTGGTGTATCATCTATGGCTTGGAAAGACACCTGCACATAGGTCTCAAATATGTCAGCATGCCACCCACCAATGAGGTCGAGAAGAGGCTTGAGGCCTCATTGATATATGGTCTGAAGTATCCTGGTGCTCTGTTGGTCACTCATCATTCCAATTGCAGAAGGAAACCTAGAATTATGAGGTGGGTTCCTATTGATTTTGGATAGAGACTGACCACCATATCTCATGCCCAAATAAGACTTGCAAATGTGCCACTTATAGGAGACTGAGACAGAGATGCATCTCATTTTTTAGTACCCCTTTTACAATGTGATCAGAGGTTCTTACTACTGCCTCTATCAGGATTTGAGGGGCTTCCTCTCTACTTTATTCCAATATGATGGCTAGAGATGCCTAGCTCTCTTCATGAGAAAACTACCCCACATATCTCAATTTATGCTTACCCCACATATGTAATAGACCCAATTCCCTAGGCATCATTAAGGAGATGGGGTCTAGAAATGTCTTCATTTTAAACATACTTTGAATTCTAATTCTGAGTTCGCCATCTATTCTGCTCATCAAGAGCTTTGTAATAACTGTAAATTCGCTAAATTTTGAGTTTGAGGCACAAAGTTATGACCCTCTGAAGATTTACTTACCTCTTCCCATGCCACATCAGCATCTGTACTCTGGACATGTCAGAATGGACTACATGGCATCCATAACCTGCCATTTCATCCTTGGTACAATTATCTCTTGGTCTCCACACAAATCAAGGTAGAACTACTATGTTTTTCCCCCAAGCTCCGATCAACTGAGTAATGTTTTAGGAATCGTTGACACCAAAAGGCACCCATTCGAAAATCACCAACGAGTGTTGGAGTTCTACCAGAAAGTGTAATAGGGTGAGTTTTTCCCAGATTGTCGATAGCTCTCAGAGGTCCGTCTAAAAGTGCATGACATCACATTTTCTCCCAAATGTGGATAACTTTGGGAGACCACGGGAGCTCTATTTTCTGAGATTTTAGGGTTTCGATCTAATCGCGAGTTCGTATTGCAATTTCCAGAATCCATAGATGGAGAAAATGAAGGCGTCATCTGTCTGGGCTACCAATTCCTCTCACATATTTGTAGATGCCTCAAAAGATTTTGGACCTGCACTTTCGATGTCTAGGAGTGGAAACGTCGGTGTGGTGGCTTTGTTGGAATGTGCCGACAACGATTCAAAGAAATTTTTGTCATATGTTATGAAAGTTATCCTGGTCCAGATGCTCCAAGGCAATGTGATTGTCGACGTGAATAATCCTAGGTAGGCCTGAATCGCAAACCAGGTCGGAGCTGTAGCAGTGATGGCAAAGAAGTTACTAGAGGACGTCGTGAACAAAATGATTGATCCGGGTCTAGTTCGACAGATCAAGAAATCCATCAGTATTTATGTTATCTCCCATGCCTGAATCAGACAAAACGACGCATGTCTACTGGAAAAAACCCCCTGTCCTAACCGATCTGGTTTGAAGAGTTAACACAAGGGGAGGATTATCAGCTCTTTATTAAGACCCTTAATGGGAAGTCCTCCCGTTTTTGGGTCTCAGGCTTGGATTATATGGCGAATCAGAATCGGTTGGGATATCCCACAGATATACAATGTCTCCTTCAACAAGGGAAGTAGCTACAGGATCATTTTCAACTGCAGGATTACAACATCTTAAGAAATTCTACCATTGGCTCGAATCTAAGGTTGTGAGGGGGTGCTTCGGGAGCTAGGAACCCAGGAGACTCTGCTTCCTACAAGGATGAGGTGCGGGGCACAAGCTCTAATCCATTGGATTTTCCACAGTAGAATCCTGGACCTTACTAGTTGAACAACAACACCAAGTGCCTACCATGGAGGTAAACATTAGGTAAATCAACATTTTTTTGTTCTTCAATCCAGGGCAGTGATTTGCAGATTCAATGGTTTTTGGCTCAGATTTGATGCTTTACATCAATGGGTTTTTACAACTTGGACCAGAAACTATGACATATACCTTTGCTCAAAGGTTTCTAATTGTTCAATTCGATACCGAGGAAGATGTGGAGAAAGCATTAAAAGAAGGAACCTGGTTTTGGTGAAATGTAGGGCACTTCATTACCCCTTGGTTCCCAGATTTTGATGCCACCACAATGGTGGTCTCAACAATGCCAATACGGGTGAGGCTACCAAATCTTCCCCTTCCTTTTTGGCATCACAAGGTTCTTGAGGAAATTGGGAACACCTTGGGGCCATTCAAAAATATGGACCTCGAGAGAGCAAAGAAAGGATTGTTTACCTTTGCCAGAATATGTTTATAAATAGACCTAAGCAAAGGTCTACATGACCACATCCAGCTGAAACATAAAAATTTTCAGTGGGCCCAACTTCTGGACTATCAAAATACGACATTCAAATGTCAATCATGTTACCAAATAGGACACTTACAGAACACATCCCCTCATGCAAAAAATTAACCCAAAAAACAAAAAGGGCCAGGCCCGCAAAATAAAAGGATGGCAGACTTTTGATCCCTACCTCATGAAGCTAGAAGAAGGAATCACAAAGAACACTCCAAACCAAGAAGAAGGTGATGCTCAGGTCCAGAATGGCAACGCAACCCACAAGCAGAATGGTACAGAATTAGAAGCAATCCATGAACTAGAATAGCAGAGAAAAGTGACACAGAGGATGGGACAATGGGCACAAAGAGAGTCCATGTTTCAGAAAGTTCAAATTCAAACAAAGAACTCCCACAGAAGATAATCAGAGTGATTTGGCAATGGTTCCAGTTGACCCCAACTCAAGGGAATGGTAGAAGGTTTAGAAAAAGAAAGGCAAGAAAGAGAACTTAAGTGATTACTATCACACTTAACTCCGCAGGTTTCTATTATTTATTCAATTTTTCACATAAGCCGAGAGGTTTCTTTTGCTAAATGCGATTAGCATCTACAAAAAGTAATTTTGTTCCTTTTTTCAAAAGTTGAATAACTTTACGGGCTTTTTTCCTTTGGAAAAACAAACTTTGGGAGACCCACCAAAAAATATCAATTGTCACATTTTCTCCCAAACATCAATAGCATTTGAAAGGTCCAATGTGAGACATTTTTTGAGAAGCATTGATGGAACTAATTTTCCAAAGTGCCAGTGAAGTCTAGTTGTCCATCTCATGATCAAGATTGAATTTGAGTCATGATCCTTTGTGGATTTCAACATGTAGACCCTATCCACATCATCCTCCATATATTCCAATTCATTGGCCGTAGCCCCTATGAACCCTGTCGACATCATCATTTATATAGTCAAATCACTACGATCTAGGTTGTTTTGCCATGCACCGAAATGTTTTTCATTCCATTGCTAATAAGAAATACACATTCTCCCTTTGGATAAGATCATCCTTCTATCTCATCAAACCATCTTCCTTTATCATCGAGAATGATTTTCTTTATTTCCAATGAACATTATGTTTCCCATTGGCATTTTGTCTCCCCTTGCTTTCTTCTCAACAACATTTTGCTCCACCTTCTTTTATTTTGGGCAACGCACTGGTGTGATTTTCTTTTTTTTCACTAATAGACTTCTCCTTATTTCCGATACATAGTATCTCTTTCATCAAGATCTATTTTTTTGTTGCCAGTGTATCACTAGCAATTATCTTCCCTTTTTAGTGAAACAAAAGAACTTTCTTAGTTTCCTAAAGCTTCAAACTTAGTCAATTTGATCCCAAAATTTTCCTAAGTTATGCCAAGGGATAACCAACGCCTAATAACCTATTATAGGCCTTCATTGACTTACCTAAAGTATCAAAAAATGAATGCACGGAGTTTTGAAGACTCTAGTTGTTTAAGAATATGATAAGGGGGGCAAACTCCTTCCCTTAGGGTTTCAAATGGTATGCATCCAAGACTCGGGGTTTCAACCACTTAGAAATGTCCTTCCTATAGTTGACTATGAAAACTAGGGACTCCATGATCCCAAGAAGGCTTACTTTCAATAAAGCCAAAAACTTTACTTAATATAAATCTAAAGACTAGACCAAAACACAATCTCAAGTATCGTTCACTCTACATGTTTACACCTTCAACTTAATGCCAAAGCATACACAAAATTACAACTGTCTCCAGACTGGACCTTGTAGTCCACCATTCCCATAACATAGAAAACTTTCTTGCAAGGCATTATATTAAACAATGAATTCATATTTCCTTCATGTATAAACCAAGCAAAAGAAAAATAAAACTACAATAGTGCATTCCTTAGAACACTATGTAACTGTCATCATGCTCAATAATCCTGCCCATTTTAAGAGCCATCAACTCAACATGCCCACTCACACAAATGAAATCATTTTATTTCTACAAGATAACTCAACATGCATATGCATTCAATTGTGTTTAGAAATTAATGATTCATGTGATTTATCACAACATAGACATTCTACAATTTAACCAGAGGAACAATAAAAACCAATTGCCTATAAGTATATAGACATGATGCCATGAAACAAAGGATATTCTTATTTGAGACAAACATTGACAATTGATTGGGGATGAGCACTTTTCCACCCAACCATAAGCTCATCTACACATCAATCTCTCTACAAATGGCCACCCCATAGCTAGGCTATGATATCACAAGGGGAACTTCTTCAAACACTTAGGATATTGGTTAAGTGAAAGCCACTCTTCCTCATAGGAAAAGATAAATAAGTAACTCCTCCTTCCTAGTGAGCTGATCTCCAAATGCCTCTCAGCTGGATCACATAGCATATAAGAAATCCTTTCATTGCTACACAATTCCTTAGTGACTTCCTCACCACATGCTTCTCATGCTCACCCAACAAGTAACAAATCATGAACCTCTCAGTACATTAGTGGACTTAGAGGTTCCCTACTTGGATTGAAGGAAAATAATTAAGTACAACAAACTCAAATTACTAAAGCAAGCATTCTACATGTATGTGGGTGTCTCTACATGCAAGATCACCTCTCTATGTTGCACTCGTGTGCCTCTACTCCAAACTAACTCTCTTTGAATTGCACATACAAACACATATGCCTACTCATGCAACTCTTTGCTCATTGTTGCTCAAAACTTCACAATTTTCCATCTTTGCCAAGGTAGTCTTTGGTCATCCATGAATTCCAATGTTGAGTACTCTCCCCCATGCCATGCGATTGATGTTGAGAGACTTCTCAACCACCATCCCATTCTTCCGTAAATATGGAAGGTATCTTGCTCAACTAACAGGCTTCTCTCAATCAATGAGCTTTGAGCAAGAGAGAAGAACAAGGGAATTATTTAAAATTTCACGACATGGCTTTGGAAATGTTTTTGGTAGCTATAGGCAAGATATTCCCACAACCACTTCAATAGTTCCCACTCACAGTATCATAGTTTGTATCAATGCTTGTATTCATAGTCATTTGTGTCAACATTTTCCAAAATAAGAAAATAAAGTACATACATAGCGTTTTTGTTGGAAAATGTAAAATAGCAGTTATTATATCTTATTTTCCTTAACCATGATAGTGCCTGTGAATTTTAGTTATCTTCTTTAGTTAGATCTTTCATCAAACAATATCAAAAACAAAAATAGTAACAAACGAGGACACAGATATAGGCTCTTAGCCAAGGCAAAGCCCCTCCAAGTGAAAAACCCAGAAACTCTTTTTTTCTTAGAATCTGTTTCAGATGAGATACAAAGACTCAATCCCTAGACCAAGTCCTTCTCCTAGTACCAAGTCGGCCCTTACTCAAGTCCTTCCTTTATTCTGCACCAAACTGCTACACCTTGCAACTTCGACCTGCCAACTACATCATTGCTACTCCTCCTACAACTTTGACCCGACAACTTCATCCTTGCAGCTTCTTGGAAACCCTAATATAGCCTCCTCCTATGACTTACTTAGAGCAAGACAACTCTCCCAAGGTCAACGAGGTCAAGATAAGTGTTTTCCCTCTTCCAGTTGCCAAATTCTGCACTTTGTCCTACTGCAACTTTGGCCTATTTTTGCAATCCAAAAACCCTAGAATTTTGAATGTGTGTGAGTGATTGAGCCCAAAAACAAGAAATTTCATCCTCCCAACTTGTTCTAGACCTTCGCTCTTCTTTTTCTGCCCTTCCAACTACATATCGAACTCTTTCTTGTATATCGAACTTGTGAGTGAGCGTGTCCCAAATAAAGTCTAATTGCTCCTTTATATAGCCTTCTCAAGGGGTCGAATTCCCTCCTTTAGGCCAACTTGATGATCCTAGGGCCAACTTGTACTCTTGGAGATTCCAGGACTTTCTGTTGATTTTTGGTAGCATTGGATGTGCTCTAGCCATGAAAATTGGTGGAGAGGCTAAGGCACATGAGATCTCCATGACCCAAAAATTGTTTGGAGAAACTCCACCCAGATGAGGAGATATTAAAATAATTAATATTTTTAATCAGAAAGTCTAAACTTAGGAAAATTAAAATATTAATGTGTATTAATATAATATGGGTGAGAAAGTTCTAAATAACGAGGATCAAGCCAGATCTAATCTTAGCCGTTGATTAGGGACTTAATCTCGGCTATTGAATTGTCAACAGGAAAAGTATAAGAGGAGGCTTGAGGGTCAGTTGGAGACACACCAAGACACCAACAGAGATCAGTCAGTTCGATTTTCTGGGGCGAGGTTTGTTGAGGAAATTGAGCAAGTGATCAGTTGCAGTGAGGGGTAGTTCGGCAGGAGGTCGAAGAATACATATCAGAGAGGCAGCAGAGTGCTGGAAGAGGCAGCGCAGAGCCTAGGAGGGCTAACGTAGAGGCAGCAAGGGTTGACACAGAGGCTAAGGAGGCCAGCACAAAGGACGCAGAGGGTCAAAGAAGCTGACACAGAGGCCGTAGAGGTTGACGCAGTTGACGCAAAGAGCTTCAGAGGCTGCGCTGAGGTGATTTTGTGGGACAGACTGAGAGCTGATTGGCTGACACAGAGCCAGAGAGGGTGGCGCAGTTTCGAAGAGGGTGATGTAGTTCTAGAGGAGTGCGTGGAGCAGCTTTCATTGTTCAACACAAGGAACAGCCGCAGTCACTGTGGGATTGTTCATTTGGTTGCTAATCAGCCAGAATATCTGTCTATGGATAAAGGTATTGTTGCCAAGGATATTCTCTAAAGGGTGAGCCATTTCTAGCACCCTAGTTGTATTCAGAATCTTCTTAATAATAAAACCCTCTATATGTTGCACCCGTTTTCCCGCATTGGGTTTTTTCGGGGATGATTGTCCAAAAATAACGGTGTCCCTTGTGTTGTCTCAATTTATTTCAGTTGTTGATCCATATATTTGTGAAGGCTACATTTGTGTTTACTTCAATATTTATGCATTTAAATAACTTGTTAATGCAAAGAAAAAGTAGGAGATACTAAACCAGAAAATGTAGTAGGGGTTTCTGATGTGTTAGATTCAGAAATTTTCACACTTTCTAGACTCAAAAATAATTACTTTTACAATTACAAATTGTCTGGAAGGGTCTTATAAGCATGATTTTGACTCCATTGACTCATGACAATAAATCCTAAGACCTAACAAACCCTAGAAGCACGAAGAACATGCTAGAAGAACATCAATAATGAGCATGGAACCCATGCTTTAATAATAATAACTTTCCTTCTACTTTTCTTGTTTGTTACATAGGATACTTATTGAAATGAGTACAATAATTATGAAGATTGAAACTAGTTACATTTTTCAACAATTTCTAAGCTATTTGGTTCAACTAATAACACCAATGACATATAAATGTTGATGCAAACAATGTCAACATAATTAATGACAATAATCCTAAAAATAAAAATGGGGATGTTTCAACACGACCTATAACATAGTGTCACACTGAGGATCGTGTGAAAAGCTCCAATGCATTATTCATTAAAGAATGTCATGTATTTATGACATGGAAAAATTTGGTGAACTACATGTGTGTTAGTTTTTGGTTATGGTACTAGCATCGGATAGGTGTTCTAGTCTCAGATGGTGCTAAGAGGCTGAGCAACACAGGATCTCCAATACCCATAAATGGTTTCACAAGATATGGCTTCAAAACACCTTAATTAGATTAATTAGCCAATAATTAAATTATTTCCTAAGTTTAACTTAGGAAGGTTGGTTAATTAAAATTAATTAATTAAGGATGTTTGATATTGCTATAGACTTCTATTGATGAAGTCTAATTGTTATTAGTCGTTGATGGAGATTTAATCTTGGTCGTTTAAGTCTCAACAAGAGATTATAAGAGCAGATCGAAGGCATGGAGAGAGGCACAGTGGTGAGAGCACTAGTTATCTTTGCAAATCGAGCTACCCAGTTCACAGCTTCAGTGAGGGCATAGTTCGAGCAAGAGGGAGAGCATCGAAGAGAGAGAGCAACAGAAAATTAGAGAGCGAGATGTTAAAAATTGTAGCTGGGTTCGGTCTTCATTATGATGTAATTGTAATAATGACATTGTATATTATTTATTGTTAAACACACACATGGCAGCAAGAGAATCTGAAGGATAAAACATGAGAGTAATTTTTATTAACAAGAGATATACATTTATAGTACATGTTTTGACCGTTGGGTTTCACATCCCAAGGTCTCTTGGACTTCTTTTTGTCTATTCAGCTTCCACACTAACCCATTGAGGATTAGGTGTCCAACATTCCCCCCTTAATCCGAAGGGTTATGTATGAGTCCAAGAAGAGAGTTGTAATACAAAATGTGCAAACATGCATGGCAGCACTAGGCTGAATGTGCTCTCTGAAATGTTGGTATAAAGGGTGGTGGTTTAAGGATGACCACCAACACTGGAACGCTTAGTGCAGTTCCCGGAACTCTTCCAAAACTGGCAAGAAGCTAGAGTCTTTTGCTAGAGGAAGTGCTCCTATTGTTTTGAAGAGGGAAACCTTCAACCATGAAAGGGAGGTCTCACCCCACATAAAAGGGAGAACTTCAACCTGAAAAGGGAAGTCTTAACCTGTGATGGTTTAAGGATGACCAACAACTCTGGAATGCTTAATGCAATTCCTAGAACTCTTCCAAAACTAGCAAGAAGATGAAGTCTTCTGCTAGAGGAAGTGTCCTCAATTTCGTTCCTGGAATTCTTCCGAAACTGGCAAGAAGTTGAAGTCTTCTGCTAGAGGAAGTGTCCCAAATTACCAACTGAAGGCATGTTCAGGGGCATCTTTGTCTCTGGCTACAACTCGGAAACTGGTGTGGCAGGTTGTGGCTCATGCTCGCTTGATGTGACTTTGAAGCTTGTAGATGACCATCATTTCCCCCCTGTCAGATACAAGGTGAGATGATGGAGAAAACTCAACTACAAGACTGTTCAATACTCTGGAACAAGTTCTAACATGTGATTGGAATATCTTCTTGGTTGTTGATGCCCATTGCCAAGAAGCAATCCATCCAAGATGAATCTTTGTTCTTGCAGGACATTTGTTTCTGAAGCATCTGTGTGAAGAATGGGTGGTTTTATGACAGTGCTTACATGGATGAAGATCAAAACAGTGATCTTTTAAATGCCCAACTCGGTCACAGTGTTGGCATTTCACAATCTGTTGTTGTTGCTGTGGAAGAGGGGCAGAATCTGGAACAGCTGGATGTGAATTGTCATGAAGAACAGGTGAAGATGAATCATCCTCAAGAAATCCAGCAGTTTGAAATTGAATTGGCTTTGAGTAGTCTGGAATATGAAAGGACAAATCCTTGTCATATCCAAGACCAGTTCTGTGCTTGTTGTGGACAAGTTGTTCCCAAGGTCTGATGATGGGCTTGGGAAGTGTAGACTGAGTTTCTGCATCTGCATGTACAACTGCTGCTTTATTGGGTACTAAATCTAAACCAACTGTAACATTATTGACTTGCTTCTGATGGGTTGCAGTCTCAATGTTCTGAACAGAAACATGTTTAGAATGATTCCTCTGTTTTAGTTCTTCTTGCTGTAGCTGAGATTCGAGCTGCAAAAAATCAATTTTCTCTTGTGCATTTTGTAGACAGACTTGAATGTCTGTGAGAGAAACTTTGCTGATTTTTAATGTATCATGAGTAGTAGACAATATCAGAGTTTTGAGGAACTCTAATACTTCATTGATTTTGGCCATTTTTTTTCTTCAATGTCAGAATTACACCTTAAAAACTTATCACAACTACTACTCAATGCAGAAAAGTAATACCCACTAGCAATATCCTTTATAAATGTGCAACAAATGATCAGTGTGCAACCAGCAAGCACCAATTACAATCCATATAAAAATAAGATGATGAAGCTATGTTACTGTTGAAGACCTTAAATTTGATGCTATGATGATATCACTGAAATTGTGTATTTGATAATGATCAATACAATATATGAGTATTTGATATCGCTGCACTTGAATGCTAAAACACTGTATTAAACGTGAAGTGATTGTTCCAACTACAAAGTTATAACTGTGAAACCTTGCTTATTGTACCAATACAACCTGATTATTCCTTAATTACTGTAACTAGACATCATCAATATATATGTGGCATCTTTGTTCTTGAGAAACCCTTGCCTTTTCATGGCATCAATACACAAAACCTTCACCAATCTGTCCTCAATCCTCTTGTCTTATTGAAGGAGAAGGGAATTAAATCTTCGAAAACAAAAACTACTACAAAACATACCTTGTTAGTTTTAAGAGCATTTGATTTGACCAACTTCCATACAATATTCTTCTCTATATTGTCACTGTAATGAATCAATTTTTGACTGCTGCTTAAATGATAGTAAAGTTGGCCTCAATTTTATTTTTTTTAAGAAGCAACCCTTCTGTCATACTTTATATTAGAAAACCCAACATTCAACAAGCACACTGAAACAGTCTACCGTTGGATGAAAAAGTGGGAAAAAGCTACCTATGTTGACGATAGGAGATTTGGACCAAGCTCTCCAATCAAATGTATAAACAACAGATTATATTGCAGAAAGAGTAAACAATACCGAATGATTCTTGGATTGTTTTTTCTCGATCTTAAACAGATACGACTGCACGTTGTCTCGCACGGAGGGTTCTTTGGGTACGAAAAATTACTCCAACTTCATCGAATAAATCTCAGGCGCTCTTCAATGATAGTTGTAGCCAGGTTGGATCTTTGTCATTTTAGATTACATTCCTTCAAACAGGCTAGTGCGCAGACCCAACATTCAACAAGCACACTGAAACAGTCGACTGTTGGATGAAAAAGTGGGAAAAAGCTACCTATGTTGACGATAGGAGATTTGGACCAAGCTCTCCAATCAAATGTATAAACAACAGATTATATTGCAGAAAGAGTAAACAATACCGAATGATTCTTGGATTGTTTTTTCTCGATCTTAAACAGATACGACTGCACGTTGTCTCGCACGGAGAGTTCTTTGGGTACGAAAAATTGCTCCAACTTCATCGAATAAATCTCAAGCGCTCTTCAATGATAGTTGTAGCCAGGTTGGATCTTTGTCGTTTCAGATTACATTCCTTCAAACAGGCTGGTGCGCAGACAGGATAGACGAAGGGGCATTGGAACTTTTGGATGGCCTTCCATTGAAATATGACCAACACGTTACTCAGAGAAAGAGATGTATGCATTAGCAAAAGTCTTCAGCTCTCACGCAGTCTATGATGACTCCGGCATGCACCCAAAAGTAATTAATTTGATACATACACACATGTAGTGTCTCTGGCCTTCCAACAGAGATATATCTGTCCCTTTAATGTAGAGATTCGACCCAGGAAATTGGTAGCACGTTCAACGACAAATTTCTTCTAAAAAGCCTTGGTCACGGAGGGTATCGGCTCACAAGAGATTACGCTCTCTGAAATCAATCCCATCTTTTGTGTGTTATTACGATGAAGAGGCAGTAGATGAACGCTTGGAACATGATAACGATAGTGGCAGGTGGAATCTCAATTACAGGAGTTTAGTTTTGAAAATGAAGCCATGGGGGAATAGTGAAGGATATTTACACACAGGAAAGAGTAGAGGAGAAGATATCCACGACACCATTGTTTATGGCTCAGGGACTTGGCCTCAATGTCATAGATCCTCAAACCGATATGGGAGGTAGTGGCGGAAACTCTTTCAAATCAGAATAATGCTTTGTTTGGTAAAATCATTTTTCTTTACTGCTTGTCATTTTTAAAACATTATTACTTTGACACCGTCCTTCCATGGTGTCTGCAAAGTCGTCTGTCTTAACTGTCCTTTTTTTGTGCTTCTGTCAATGAAGAGCGTGGCGGTGCAAATTGTCACAAGAAATCACTCTGTTTTTCTTTCTAGATTTCTAGTCTCCAACTCATTCTTGTATGTCGATTTCCGGTTCCTTTTGTCCCTTTTCTATAGAAAGATCCCACCTGGAATCTGCCTCCGTTGGTCCTGCAAGATAAGAACCCACTATGTCACAGAGCCGTTCAAATTATACAAATGAAGCCTGACAACAACGCGTTATTTAAGGAATCTTAGACAAGCTTGGCAGGGAATGACAACATGTCAGAGAATCTGGCATTATCTCAAGTCGCAGAAGGTCACATAATGGTAGATGTGAGACATGCCAAAGAGTTGAGTAATTTTTCAGCTTTTTTTAAGGAAAACACTAGGCCAACAGAAGATTGAAAGACTGACACTGAAGAAAGAGCGTTTATTGGACGCTGGACAGAACATTAACCACAACGCCTTAGTCGCTGCCCAAATGCAGAAAGCAACGCAGATTCTACAACATTACAATTAAAAATACCCTTCCAAACTGTCCATCTCAAAATCAGAAAACAGGTATCCACCGTCCAATCCTAAGTCGAATGAATACAAATAGCTTGAGACACAGGGATGCGCATTTTTCATGGAATTCACAATGCATTTACGGCTTTCAAAATAATTCAACACACCATACCAAACCTTACATATTTAAACAGTTCAAACTCACCATACAAAGTCTTCAACGCAACACTAACAAAGCATAGTTTACGGTCTTTAAAACACATTCAACACAAAAATGCATACAAAATGGAACTCGTCGCAGAGGATCAGTGCACATGTTGTCACTGCACCATAGGTTATCAGTCCAATGCACATATACACCAGCATATAACCGATCTTCAAAATATATGTGCCATCACCATCTCACATATACAACTAGCATATAATCGATGCGTAGGTTTACACAGGCCACACAAAAACAGGTGGCTCACAAAAGATTGAGCAGATTATGAACGTACTTGCTCCGATACCATGTTAAACACACACATGGCAGCAAGAGAATCTGAAGGATAAAACATGAGTACATTTTTATTAACAAGAGATATACATTTATAGTACATGTTTTGACCGTTGGGTTTCACATCCCAAGGTCTCTTGGACTTCCTTTTGTCTATTCGGCTTCCACACTAACCCATTGAGGATTAGGTGTCCAACATTTATAAAGAAAGAAAGAAAAAAATTGTATTTTATTTTTCGAGTATGGGTTTCATACTCAAGTTTGAGTCAAAAGCATGTTCTTCATGCTTTTAGGTCTTCTAGGTCTTTCTAGGGTAAAAAATAATATTAGTCATATGTCATAGTCCCATTTGGACTCATTGTAATGAAGAAAAATAATTATTTTGACAAGAAAAAGCCATGGATAAGCCCAAGACGAAATCGGCCCAAGGAGTAGATCAAGTCAGCCTAAAAGGAAGGAATTCGACCCCCAAGAAAGGCTATATAAAGGAAAGCAATTCGACTCATTTGGCACACTCACTCAAGCAAGTTCGATCTGCAATAGCGAAGAAGAAAGAGTAGTTGGAGGGACAAAGAAGAAGGATAGAAGTTGAAATTTGTCTAAGGATCATCTTCTTTTGTTTCACTCTAGGATTTGTAAAGCTGCTAGTTGTAGGGGGCCGAAGTTCTGTTGCAAGGGGCTGAAATTTTGTGAAGCAGTTGCAAGGGGTCGAAGTTGCAGCATCAAAGAAGTAGTATCAAAGTTCTGGAAGTTGTCTTAAGGAAGATCTTGCTGGGGGTTGACTTGGGGCTTGGAGGGTTTGTTGGCTTTGGTCTTTGGGTCTTGGAAGTCTCTTTTGTAAGTGGATTCTAAATAATAAGAGAAGCATTTTTATGGGTTTTCCCCTAGGAGGGGTTTTGCCCTTGCTCGGAGCCTATATCTTGTGTACTTTGTCTTATTGTGATCTTCACTGTTTTGGAAATTGCTTGATGAACAAAGATCTAATAAAGCAATAAAAGGCCAACACATATCACAAGTAATTATCAAAACTAAGGAAAATCATCTAAATACATAGGTCTCCTGATTTTCCAACACATGACTCTAGAGAGTTTTCTAGTGTTTCTCCAATGTCAGATTGGCAGGAGACAGGAGGCTGAATTATCTGTAGAAAGGGCCTCAGAAGCTAGTGCGAATTGCCAAAAACCCCAGCGCGAGTTACCGGAAGAGCCAAAGACCAGCAGCTAAAGGCCAAATCTATTTTTGGGAGGAGCTGCGAATGGTTTCCAATGACGGAGGGAGGTAGGACAGCTCACTTGGATCCAATTTGCAGGGATTGCGAATTTCCCAGGGCCAGCAGTGCGAATTACGGGTTTTAGTGTGAGTAGCCAATGTGGGGCTCGAGTAGGAAAAGGAAGGTCGATTTGTTTAATAGAGGAGATCTGGGATCTCCAAATTATTTTGGCTAGATATTTACCGGAGGATTGCCAATTGGGCATCTAGATTATTGTACTCTCAAATTTGCTACATAAAAATAAAATAAACCCTCATCTGCTACACCAGTTTTCCCTTCAGGGTTGTTTTGGGGATTTTCAGTCCAAAATAATCGTGTCAATTTTTATGTGTGTGCATCTATTTCTCAGTTCTTGATTTTACTTCCGCAACATATTTTTATTGTGAATAATTGCAATGTGAATTATTCGTTATTTGTTGTAAAACAGATAAATTGTTAATCAGTAAGAAGAATAAAATCCAGTTGCTACAATATAAGCACAATTCACAGTGTGGGTTGTCAGTTGGTCCAACCAACTATCTGTTATATTATACTTAACTCCGCACCTAATTCCATAATCCCGAAGGATTAAGGTTTCTAACATTCACCCTTTAATCTAAAGCGGTGCTTGAGAGCCCAAACATCATTCTGAACTTCTCAAATTTTTTTCTTCCAAGTGTTTTGGTGAAGATGTCTTTAATTTGTTCAGTCGTGGAACAATGTCTTAGATGAATAGTTTTGGCCTCTGCATGGTATCAAATCAAATGATACTTCGTGTTGATGTGCTTGGTTCAATCATGAAATCTAGGGTTATTGGCCAACTTGATTGCACAAGTATTCTCAACAAGTAGAGGAATTGAATTCACTTGTTTCTCTTGCAAATCTTCAAGTATCTTCCCGAGCCACACAATTTCCTTTGTCGCTTCTGCGGCTGCCACATCTTTTGCCTCTGTTGTTGAATCTATCGGAACTTACTGTTTACATGACCTTCAAGAGACAGTTGTTGATCCTAGACTCATGCGATATCCTGAAGTTGATGCTCCATTTTCCTTGGCCCCTTCAAAGTCTAAATCAGAATGTGCAATAAGATTGAAATATGAAATCATCCACCTTGGTATACTTAAGTCCATAATCTTGAGTTCCCTCTAAGTATCTCAAAACTCTTTTTACAGCAAACCAATGTCCCTCACATGGTTTTTGCATAAATCTGGACAGGATGCTTACAACATATCAAATATTTGGTTTGGCTATGGTGAGGTAGATGAGACTTCCTACAAGTTGTTTTTACTTTGTTGCATCCTCAAATTCATTCCCTTCTTTCAATGTCAGCTTCAAGTTTTGTTCCAATGGAGTGGAGAGAGGGTTGCATTCTGCCATGAAAAATCTATTTAGTAGTCCTCCAGTGTACTTCTTTTGGAAAATGAATATGTATTTTGGATTTTGATTGACTTCAATTCCCAAGTAATAATGAAGATGTCCCAAATCTATCATTTCAAAACCTTTCTTCAAATCTTTCTTCACGGATGCAATATAAGTTTCATTGTTTCCTGTTATTAACAAATCATCTACATACACTACAAGATACACAATTGTTTTGCCAACCTTTTTGACAAACAAAGTTGCATCATCAAGATTGTAATGTTTGAAATTTAGCTTCAGAAGATGCTCGGTTAGCTTTTCATACCATGCTTGTGGTGCCTGTTTTAGACCATAAAATGATTTGATGAGTTTGCATACATTTTGTTCTTTTCCCTTCACAAAAAAACCTTCAGGCTGAGACATAAAAACATTTTCTTTCAAATCCCCATTCAAGAAAGTTGTCTTCACGTCCATCTGATGGATTTTCCATCCTTTTTGTGCTGCAAAAGAGAATATGGTCCGGATGGTCACCCATTTTGCTGTGGGAGCGATGGTTTCCTCATAGTCAACACCCTCTGTTTGTGCAAATCCTTTTTCCACGAGCCTTGCTTTGTGTTTGTCAAGTGATTCGTCTACTTTATGCTTGTTTCTAAAGTCCCTGTTATGAAACCAGCTCAAGAAAAGATAGAAAAGAAAGATCAACGCCTTAGAATTCAGCCTCTTCGAGGGGGCAACCTCCTTTACATTACATAAATGAACAATTCTTGGATGATACAAATGACAAAACCTCCTTTCTATATATAGGAGTCTAAGGAGTCACAATATAATCCAGCCGACCTAACAATAATAATATAAAGCCACAAAAATAATAATAGAGGGATTCTATGGGGCACAGAAATAACAATATGTGGGTAATAGGGGCACAACAATATAAATAAGGGGTATAACTACAATAGTAATGGGGTAATCACTAGTATTATAGGGACCCAACATGCCCCTCTCCTTCAAAAAAGTGTTGTCCTCAACGCTTGAGCAGTTCTGGATACTTCTGCATAAAATTCTCATCCTCCCATGTGGAATCTTCAGCGGATAAGTTCTTCCACTTGATAAGATACTCTGAAATTGATCGATTTCGTAGCTGTCGAGTTCTTGTTTCTGTGACTGCTTCCGGTTCCAATATAATTTTTCCTTCCTCGTCAAGTTCTGGCAATATTGTTTGAACTGGGAGCTTGTCGCCTATAACCTTCTTTAAACATGAAACATGGAAAACTGGGTGCAATCGAGAAGCTGCAGGAAGCTCCAATTTGTATGCCATAGTACCAATCTTTTCCAACACCTTGTACGGACCATAATACTTTGGTGATAATTTATTATCCTTCTTAGCTTGCTTTAGGGACATTTGCTTATATGGTTGTAGCCGTAGGAATACCCAATCACCTACATCAAAACTTCTTTCACTGCGATGTTGATCTGCCTGTTGTTTCATTCTATTTTGTGCCAACACGAGGTTATCCTTTAAGAGTTGGAGGACTTGTTGTTGATGTTCGATGTGATGTTCCACTGCTTGAACCTTAGAATTTTCTCTTAAATATGATGTGATTGATGGTGGTTGGTACCCATAAAGTGCCATAAATGGGGTCATTTTTGTTGCTGTATGGAAGGAAGTGTTATACCACCATTCAGCCAGAGGCAACCATTTGACCCATTGTGTCTGTTTATCAGATACAAAGCAACGAAGATATCCTTCCAAACATTTGTTTACTATCTCAGTTTGCCCATCAGATTGAGGATGATAAGATGAGCTATGAGCTAACTGAGTACCAAGACAAGAAAATAATTCTGTCCAAAAATTTCCAGTGAAAATGGGATCTCTGTCACTTACAATAATCTTTGGGTTTCCATGTAGCTTTTGAACTGTTTCCATAAATGCAGTAGAAACTGTACTGGCTTTAAATGGATGTGATAATGCACAAAAGTGTGCATACTTGGTAAGTCTGTCAACTACCACCATGATGACACTCTTTCCCTCAGACTTGGGTAAACCTGTGATAAAATCCATTGAAACCTCCTCCCAACGTTGGCTTGGAATGGATAAAGGTTGTAATAGACCCGGTGTCTTAATTGTTTCAACTTTATTTTGTTGGCAAACCAAACATTCCGCCACAAACTTTTGAATATCTGATTTAAGGCCATCCCAAAAAAATTCCTTCTTAACCCTGTGGTAAGTTTTTAAAAATCCTGAGTGCCCTCCTAAGGGAGAAGTGTGCAATTCCATAAGAATCTTTTGTTTTAGCTGGGAATTCTTACAGAGGTATAAGCGATCTTTGTACCATAACGAATCATTTTTCCAGCTAAATGTATCAGAAGTACTGGAATCTTGTTGTAGCTTTCGAATAAGTGCCCACACTTCTTCGTCATTCTTCCATTCCTCCTTTGCTTCGTTTATCCAATCTGGTTGGATAATAGAAATGGCACACAACAATGCTTCCACATCCTCATCCTTTCTTGAGAGTGCATCTGCCACCACATTTTGCTTCCCTTTTTTGTAGATGATTTCAAAGTCATAACCCAACATCTTTGTGACCCACTTTTGTTGCTCTTCAGAGGATAATCTTTGTTCTAAAAAGTATTTAAGGCTATCATGATCCGTTTTTACCTTGAAGTGTCTTCCCATTAGGTAGGGTCGCCATTTCTTAAGTGCATGGAGTATTGCCAACATTTCCTTCTCATAAATAGCTTTGCTTAAAAACTTTCCCTTGATTGGACGACTTTCAAAAGCAATGGGTCTTTCATCTTGCATTAGAACAGCACCAATTCCATTTCCTGAAGCATCACATTCCACAATAAAGGTTTTTGTGAAGTCTGGTGTAGCTAAGACCGGTGCTTGGCACATTGCCTCTTTAAGATGTTTAAAGGCCTTTGTTGCTTCCGGAGTCCATGAAAATGAATCTTTCTTCAATAATGTTGTTAGAGGTGCTGCTATTCTCCCATAATTCTTAACAAACTTGCGATAATACCCTGTCAACCCAAGAAATCCTCGCAGATGCTTTATGGATGTGGGGATTTTCCATTCCTTAATGGCTTTAATTTTGCTAGGGTCTACCTTAACTCCTTCATGAGATACAATATGACCCAAATATTCCACCTCCTGGACTCCAAAGAAACATTTGGATCTTTTTGCATATAATTGTTTCTCCTCCAATAGTTGTAGCACCTTGTCAACATGTTCAACATGATCCTTCCAAGACTTGCTGTAGATTAGTATATCATCAAAAAATACTAACACAAATTTTCTAAGGAATGGTTTGAAAATTGAATTCATCAAACCTTGAAATGTTGAAGGTGCATTGGTAAGGCCAAAAGGCATGACCAAAAATTCATAATGACCCTCATGAGTTCTAAATGCCGTTTTCGGAATGTCTTCAATCTTCATTCTGATTTGATGATATCCCGAACGAAGATCCAACTTGGTGAAGTAAATTGATCCATGCAATTCATCCAGTAATTCATCAATGACAGGAATGGGGAACTTATCTTTAATAGTGAGCTTGTTGAGCTCCCTATAATCTGGACACATGCGCCATGATCCATCCTTCTTGTGCACCAATACTACTGGAGCTGAGAAAGAACTTTGACTCGGTTGAATTATACCAGCCTCTAGCATTTCTGCAACCATACGTTCAATTTCACTTTTTTGGACATATGGATATCTGTACGGCCTGATGTTTGGAGGAACACTTCCTGGAATCAGATGAATAGCATGATCATGATCACGCATAGGTGGGAGACCTTTGGGAGTCTCAAATACCTTGGAATGATTGTCCAGGACTTTTTGGAGATCTGGAGAAATAGATGATTCCAATGTGGAAACATCTAGCGAACATAATTGTGCAATTACACCTCTTTGCTCCTTTTTTAGAAGCTTTGTCATGCCATTAGAGCTGATTATCTTTCCTGGTTTCCCTGCAATACCCCTTAATTCAACTTCCTTTCCTTCCACAGAAAATTTCATGAAAAGTTCTTGAAAATTAAAAGCTATTGTACCCAAGGATTGTAGCCATTGGACTCCTAGTACAACATCAGCACCTCCCATTGGAATGGAAAGCATTGGGCTAGTCAATACATATTCTCCCATGGATAGCTTGATATTATGGCACTTTCCAGAACAATTTATTGTTCCTCCATTTGCAATCATCACTTGACACTCTGGTGCTGGATATAGGAAGCAATTCAATTCTTTTGCTACCCTACAATGAATAAAATTGTGGGTGCTTCCTGAATCAATCAACACTATTACCTTTTTCTTCTTGATTTGTCCTTCTATCTTGATGGTTTGAGGAGTGGTAATTCCCGCCAATGCATTACAAGATATGGTCGGATTTATTTGTTCTTCATCTAGGCTTTGTTCCTGGAATATATCCTCTTCTTTTGACCTTTCTTGCTCCTTTTCTTCTTCCTCTTCACAATCTATGTAGAATAATTTCTTCTCAGCACACTTATGACCTTTTGTGTATTTGCTATCACAATTGTAACAAAGCCCTTTTGCTCTTTTTTCTTCCAATTGTTGTGGTGTCAACCTTGTAGGTTGTGGAAGACTATGGGCAACAACACTTCCGTCTTTATAGTTGTGAATGGTATGCTTCCTAGTTGCCATAATTTTGCTTTCCATTTTTCTTGCTAACCTGAATGCCTTCTCTAATGAATCAGGTTCCCAAAGGCGCACATCATGTTGGATATTATCCTTTAAAGACCCTATGAACACATCAATCCTATGCTCCTCTGGAATATCTTTTACCCTTATGTTCAATTTTTGGAACTCCTCAATGTGCTCCATTATTGAACCCTTTTGTTTGAGACTTATCAATTGGCTAAAAAAAGTGTTGCTTTTTGTATCCTCATAATGTGCTATCAATTCTTCCGTAAAAATTGCCCAAGTGATAAATTGTTTACGAGAACAAAGCCATTGATACCATACAAACTGATTTGGTTCCAAATATAAAGTTGCCATACGTACCTTTTGTGTGTTTTGCACATTATTGAGATCGAAGAATTGCTCCATCTGTAATATCCATGTGGCGGGATCCTTGCCATCAAACTTCCTCATATCGATTTTTGGAACATGGTGAGTCTTCGATCCAACATTAGAGTCTATGGAATCATGATTAACATTTCTTTTGTTCTCATCATGAGTTTCCTTTAGTACTCTTTCACCCTTAGTGACCATTTCTTGTAGCAACTTATCCATCTTATCATCCATGCCATCAATTTTAGCGTCCATGCCATTCACCTTAGCTTCCATGCCATCCATCTTAGCTTCTACACCTTTCTTTAAACCGTCCATCTTAGCTTCTACATCTTTCCTTAAACCATCCATTTTAGATTCTGTTGCTTTTTGTGCAAGTGACACTTGTTGCACTTGTTCTTGTAATTTTGATATATCATGTAGCATTTCTTCTTCTTCTTCATGAGTCATGCTAGAGCTTTCAGGTTCCTTACTAGGTGTTTGCATTTTCTTTCCTCGGGGCATCAGTTACCGATAATAATTCTCTAATATGCCCTTTGAATTCCTTCAAAATAAATTTTCAAACCAAGCTTAAGCAAAAATTAAAGAAAATCTACACACCTTTTTTCACTTTGTAGAGCTCGATATTGCCTCTGATGTATCTCTGTACTTTCTGATTATCTAGTTCTGAATTTGTGACCTGTAGTAGCCCTCTGTGTCCTCTTTCCAATGCCACAAGTCTGACCCAAATTGGATTCTCCAAGGAAGAGTTATGCGAAATCTTCCACAGTGACTTGATTATAGACTAGTTCAGTAGAGCGAACTTGTACGACGTGCCGCGTGTCACTGTTTCAACCTTTGACTCTGAAAAATATATAAAAGAAAACTACAGTCCGTCCTCTTTCTGTAACTTCTTACGAAATTTCAATCCGATGCTCAGAAAGAAAGTTATGACGATTTTCCCCAGGTCACCTGTTTTGAGTGTAATTCAGGAGTCTGCAAAAAGACCAACTTCCTCAGATCATATCTCCGAAAATATCGCGCGAAAAACTCTGAAATTCGGACCCAAGGTTCAGCGCGATTTCTTCTCAAATGGGTTTTTTTTGCGACTTCTGAAACGTCACAGAAAAAAAGTTATAGCGAAAATGCCACTATGACCTGTTTGGAGCAGCGAAACCCTAGAATCCAAAGCTCTGATACCAAATGTTATGAAACCAGCTCAAGAAAAGATAGAAAAGAAAGATCAACGCCTTAGAATTCAGCCTCTTCGAGGGGGCAACCTCCTTTACATTACATAAATGAACAATTCTTGGATGATACAAATGACAAAACCTCCTTTCTATATATAGGAGTCTAAGGAGTCACAATATAATCCAGCCGACCTAACAATAATAATATAAAGCCACAAAAATAATAATAGAGGGATTCTATGGGGCACAGAAATAACAATATGTGGGTAATAGGGGCACAACAATATAAATAAGGGGTATAACTACAATAGTAATGGGGTAATCACTAGTATTATAGGGACCCAACAGTCCCACTTGCATCCAATTGGTTCAGTTCCTTATGTAGGGTCCACCAACTTCCAAGTCCCATTTTTTATGAGTGCATCATATTCCTTCTGCATGGCTTTTTTCCATTCATCATGAGAAGTAGCTTCTTCGAAGTAAGTAGGTTCAAAGTCAACAGACAAATTCAGTTCACAATTATACAAAGTATTTATGTCATCTATATCACCTGAATTTGCACCTCCATTGTCATCTCTTGTAGAACTCTTGGTCCCAATCTTTCCAATCTCATCAGGATGGACACTTTCAAGTGTCTTGATCAACCACTTTGGTTGTTTTGGAGGACTAGATGGCTCCTCTGAGGGTGTAGCATCATCAATGTTCAACTTCTCAATTTTGCTTATAACATCATCCAAATTTGATGAGGTTTCTGGAACTTCTTCATGAGGAGGAGTTGGTTTTGGTTCTGCAGAGGGAGATTCCAAAGATTGACCCAGAATTGGGTTCCCCCCTTCAATATTTGGAATCTCATTGTCAAATTCATGATAATTCATTGGAGAAATCCTTTCTAGATGATCAAGTTGTCTTTCAACAGAGTCATGACTTTTGGTTGACTCAAGGAATATGACATATTTAGAAAGTATGAATTTCTTATTTGCCTCATTGTAGAGATAATAGGCCTTTGTGGTATCCAAGACCCAAAGAAAATACATTTACAACTCCTTGCATCAAGTTTCTTTCTCTGTTGTTTTGGAATCAAGGCATAGCAGGTGGAACCAAAAACCCTGAGATGCTTGATGGAGGGGGTGTGGCCATACCACATTTCATAAGGAGTCTTGTTTTGAATAGCATGTGATGGAAATCTATTCTTTACATAGATTGCACACAAAACAACTTCAACCCAAAACATCAGTTTTACATTCTTAAAGAACATCATGGAACATACCATATTCAACAATGTTCTATTCATCCTCTCAACTACACCATTTTGTTGAGGATTGTATGGAACTGTTGTTTGATGTTGGATCCCATGTTGTCGAAGATAGGATTCAAAATCATTACTAGTATACTCTTTGCCATTATTAATATGAAGGACACCAATCTTAGTTTGTGCTTCATTTTCAATCCATACATGAAAGTTTTTAAATGCTTCAAATGCTTTAGACTTGTCTTTTAACAAAGATACCCAACACATTTTGGTGTAGTCATCAATAAATGTCATGATATATTTATTGTCATTTGCAGAAGGTACAAGCATAGGACCACACAAATCTGAATGAATCAAACCAAGTTTTCTACATGCTCTAGAATTAGAGTCATGGAATGGTTGTTTACTATGTTTTCCAAGAATGCAAGCAAGACATTGCTTTAAGTTTCGAGGAATAGTTGTGTTGCACACATTTTGTCAAAGTTCCAAGGAATCAGTTGTGCCAATTTTTTTCAAAGATCAAGATCATCAGCCAACAGCGTTTTGAGTCATCATAAATATGAAAATTTCTAAATCTACAAATCAGAAATCCTACTGCAATCACTGGTTTATCATCTCCTACTTGTTTTTATGTTCAACAAGTTATTTAATTATTTAAACACTGATGAAAAACACTACTATAGACTACACTCACGTACAGATCATAAATTGAAATAAATACGAGACAAACACACAAGGGACACCATTATTTTTGGACAAGAAGTCTCTGGAAAACCCAATGCGGGAAAACCGGTGCAGCAGAGATGAGGGTTTTCTATTATTAAGCAATAGTTTTGAATACAACTCTGGATGCCCTCTCGGCTATCCAGTTACAGAGATAAAATATACTGGCAGAAACCTAAGTGAGATTACCTCACTTCACCCAAAAAAATCCCTCTGATTCGGCAATTGGACTAACTATCCCTGGCTACAACTGCGCTGCCCCTTCGCAGTAGCTATGTGGGCCTGCATGGGGCACTCTGAGACACTGCGTCAGCTCTACGTTGCCTCATCTGCCTCCTGGAGCTCTGACGTCAACCTTCTCAGCTGATCCTGCTACTCCCCAGCTGAACTCGAACTTCTGTAGGAGGGCAGCTCTTCCCCTGCGATGGCACTACGTCAAGCAATGCGTGGGCCCTCCTGGCCCAGCGTCAGCGTCCCTTGGTCTGCGCTGCCTCCTCTGGTGTATCTCTGCGTCTCTCTGCTGAGTATTCGGGGTCCCGTAGAAGATCCTCCAACCCCAACTATTCCTGCCCCTCTCTTGCAACTCAAATCACCTATTCAATTTCTTAGCAAACCACACCCCAGAAAAAATTGAACTGACTAATCAATATGGTGTATCTCCAACTGACCCTCAAACCTCCTCTTATACATTTCCTATTGATGAATCAACGGCCTAGATTAAGTCCCTAATCAACGACTAAGATTAAAACAGACTTGATCCTCATCTCTTAGAAGCTTGTCACCCATATTTTTATTAATACCCCTTAATATTTTTATTTTCCTAAGTTTAGACTTAGGAACCCCATTAAAAATATTAATTATTTTAATAACTCACAATCCGGGTGGAAATTCTCCAAACGATTTATGGGTTTTGGAGATCTGATGTGTTCTAGCCCCTCCACAAAATTTCGGAGCTAGAGCACATCCAATGCTACCCAAAAGCAACACTCCCTCTTAGCGAGGAATGTGCTCTAGCAATATTTCTCAATAGAAGTATTACACTGAGCCACTGCATCGGTCCTCTATGCTATTGATGCTTGGCTTGCTACCCTTCATCCACTGAACTGCTGCAACCTGTACTGCTGCCCATGACACTGCCACTGTCACTGCTACATCTGTACTGCAACTCCCACTCAAAATGTTGCATCATGCTACCCATAGCACTGCCACTGCTAACTGTTGCACTGCAACTCAGTTGCTAAGAAGTAAGAAACTGAAAAGACCACCCAAAATCTAACACTTTGGTCAGTTTGGATGCCTCGTGATGTTGAAGCTAGCTCTGCTGCTAGTCTGTGTTGACCCTTTGCGGCTCATGTGTTGCTGCAGTCTACTTTATGCCTCTCGCACTGCTATAACATCCACTGTGCTGCTTCAGACTTTGGCACTCTAGCTTTGCCAATGTTGCTCCATCACACCTCGCACCCATCGACACCCGTCATTTTGCTATTGTCGTTAAGGGCTCCCGGAGTCATATGTGATCTAAGAGTTTGAACACATCAAGGATCCTACCTGTGGTGCAGTCCTCCCAACTACAGCTCTATGTCGCCCCACCTCTTCTCCAGAGGTGCATGAGCACTCATGGCACAATCCTCGTCATCATCCTTCTTGTCATCTTTCCTTGGAGAAACCTCCAAGTCAAAAACTTATTCCTTGCCCTTATTTCGAGGGCACTGAGTGGCGAAATGTCCTAGTTCACCACACCTGAAGCATCTGACCTTGGATATATCCTTTTTCTTCCTAATCTGTTGCCCATGTTGTCTCGATGATGCGAGAGCTGCATCCTCCTCCTCCTCCCTCTTGACCTGGGCTCCTCTGCCGCTACTTCCTACTTTGGTCAGCCTCTTGATCTCTTCCTGTTGAAGAGCTACCCACATTTCCTCCCAACTAGGGAGAGAAGCTCTGCCCAAGATACTCTGGACAAATGTCTCCCAGTCTTCGGTGACTGCATTCAGGACAAACCTAACCATGAACTCAGGATCTGGTGTAGACCCCACGAAAGTCAGCTAGTCTCGAATCCCTTGCAACCTGAGAAGGAAGGGATCGATCTGTTCTTCCTTCTGCATTTGGTATTGTCTTAGCTGATTCTCCAATAGCATCTTCCGCTGAACGGAATGTTGAAGGAAGTGTAACTAGGTTCGGTATTCATATATGTACTTTTGATATTTGTACTTATTTAAGAAAAGAAATATTATTTTTATAATATATGTCAATGAGTTTCTTGCGCATTGAAGCAGGTCTAGCACATGTCAAAGTGCTATAGGTAAGTCAAATAGTCAAGAGAAAATATTGAAGGCATTAAGGGCATGTTACACTATGTATAGATATATATTAAATTCAAAGGGAAAACCTCCAAGCAAAGTCAAGTCTACTCCTATGCAATGGCACCTTCAAGAAGCTCCTTCAAGCATGCTACACCACCATGGAAACTATCTGAAGTCTGCTCAACAAATCAGCCATCAAACTGCCCTCAAAGTCGGCCTACAATTAAGAGAACTAGTCGGCCTAAATGGAGGGACAGTCCTTTATTTATAGAGGTTGTCCACTCCAAATGAAACACATCAACTCAGCTCTGAAATCTGCGAATGGAAAGGCAAGATAGAAGTAAGAAAGTCTCCAAAGGCAGCGAAGAGAAAGGGTACACCACCAAAGTCTAAGAGTCCGTTCCAAGCGCTGCTACAATGACATGTGCAGGAAAAATGAGGGTTGTCCCTGCGGCTAGGACAACGACAATCTATAGACACTCACCTACCTTCGTTTGGGCTAAAAGAAGGCCTACAAGGCCTCCTCCTCCAGTGTGGAAGAAAGATACTCACGCCTCCTCCTACAGTATAATACATAATACTCTCAACACGTGCAAGAAACTAGGGCAGCAGAACAGTCATACACTAAAGAAGGATCTCGATTGAAGTTGAAGTATACTTGAAGTAGGGATAGAAGAGGAACATCTCATATAGAAGACTCAATCAAGAAGGTCTATCTCTAGACAACATTCATAGTGAGAGAACGAAGTGCCGAAAGAAGGAGGACGAAGTGCCAGAGGGCAAAGTGTCAGAAGAAGTGTCGGGGAATAGGGTGCAGAAGAAGGACTTGACTTGTGCTTGGAGGATACTCTTGTCACGGGTCTAGGGTTTGGCATTAATCAATCGAAGCTTCAATAAGAGAAATTTACTAAAGAGTTTTTCTCTCAAAGAGAAGAGAGGTTTTGGCCCTGGCAAAGAACCAACATCTTGTGTTCTTGTTTTTTGTTTTGGTAGCAGTTTGATGAAATACATACATATGCACTAATAACAAGAAGAAGAAGAAGAAGAAGCTAACAAGAAAAGTAAAAAGACTCCACAAATTGTTATCAAGTAACAAAGAATCACTCTACACTACTTTGCCCTCAACATGGAATCAGAGCTAAGGTGACACATCAAGGAGAAGCATCTAAAAGGTTGAAGCATCAAGCCTAGAAGTCTCAATAACTTCAAGAACAAGAAGGGTCTACAATCCATCATTAATCAAGGAGGTCTACAAAACTAGAAGAAGAGCCTTACATAAAGGCGCCTACAAAGAAGAACAGATTGAAGCAGGACCTACATCAAGCTACGAGTCTTCAAGCAAATCTCATCATCAAGCAAGTTCACTTGGAGAAGGCAACTTGAAGAACATCAAGATCTAGGGAAGACAAGCCATCAAGCCTTCAAACCACATCTCAAAATCTATCAAGTACATGTCCCCTTTTGAATATACATCAATGTCTTTTTTGCAAGGAAAGCAATAAATTGGTAGGTACCAATAACTTTCTTGCATGGAAGAAGAGGACTGATCTACTACTCAAGGAGAATGAACTCCTAGAGCATGTCAAAGGGAATATCACTATCCCTGCTAAGGAACAGACTCAAGCCTTAGCAAAGTACAATAAGGATGAGACAAGAGCTCAAAGGATTCTGATATAATCAATCAAAGACTCTCTCATTCCCTATGTCTCCAAATTTGAGACATCGAAAGAAATTTATGATAAGCTAGTAGAGCTATTCTCGGTATCCACAACCGGACAAGTAATATCACTAAGGAATGAATTGTACAAGATGAAGATAACAAATGAAGGAACAGCTCCCTACTTCATGAAAATCTCTGAAATGAGAGATCAACTTCAAGAGCTTGGGGAAGTCATGTTTGACAAAGAGATGACAACTGTAGTACTCAATGCTCTACCTGAGGAGTGGGGAAACTTCACATCAAGCATATATGCCAAGAAGGAAGCAACCACTCTCAGTGAAATGTGGTCTCTATGCAGAACAGAGGAAACCAGACTTAAGGCAAAAGAAGATGTGGGATCAAAGGAGCAAGCATTTGCTACCATGGCCAAGAGAAAGGGTAAATTTGGCAAATTTGGTCCACGAAGAACAAACAACAAAGACATGTCCAAGATCCAATGCTTTGGATGCCAAGAATATGGACATTACAAAAGGAATTTCCCTAAGCTTAAGAAGGACAACAACAACAAAAGAAAGAGGGAAGAAGCTCACTTGACTCAAGAGGTGAAAGAAGAAGGAAAGAAGCAAAATAAGAAAGATCCTCCGGATCTCCACTATGACTAGGTCAAACTCTTTACTTCTGAACTTCTTTCAAAGTTTTGAGTAATATAGGAGCATGTAGGAATAAGATTAATATTGCATGGCTAGAAACATCCTCTAGAATCTAGAAGCATGATGTACA
The DNA here is from genome assembly GCA_031772625.1 of Pinus tabuliformis. Taxonomy (NCBI): domain Eukaryota; kingdom Viridiplantae; phylum Streptophyta; class Pinopsida; order Pinales; family Pinaceae; genus Pinus; species Pinus tabuliformis. Next base: position 57,197,797 of record CM062812.1, read on the forward strand.
TAGAATTCTAGATACTCATGAAGATGTAGCATTTATGATAAGAACAAAAATGCATAAGTAGAAATATCTTCTAGAATATAGGAGCATGGCAAATATAGCTCAAGATATTCATGTAGAAGAAGCATACCTAGTATAGGACCTCATACATGATGAAAGGAAAATTGATCATGATTAAGAATCTTAGAAGACCTCCATCATCAAAAGAAAAGAAACATTTGCAAGGCAAGGGTCTTTAAGATCCTTTGATGGAATCTTCAAAAGAAGGTTCATGGACCAAAGCAGATGTCTCATTGGGAATCCCATTCATGGGATTCAAGAAAAAAAAATCATATGCAGGCAAGCTAAGATGAAGCAAGAAGGGCCACACCAAGGTCAATCAAATGAAGCAAAAATGATCAAAGGAGAATCAAGATGAGGTATGTATGCATCAAAGTTTAGTCATGTTATCATTTGTATATTATTGAGTCATGGGAATAGTTCTATAGCATGATCAAGTATGAAAGAATCTCTTTCACCAAGGACATGCTCGAAGGCATGTACTACAATGCAATGAAGGTCAACATAAGAATATGCTCACATAAGGAGCATAAGATTGGTGACTAAGAAGCAAAAAGAAACGTTGACAAGTCTAGGAAGCAAGCAATGAAGGAATGCTCTCACAAGAAGCATTAGATGGTTAACTTATCTATCTAATAAGAAGCAAATGAAGAAAGAGATCAAGCATGTGGAAGAACACCATGATCACCAATAATCACTATCTGAAAAGATACGTTGAAGATATCTCCCGAAAAAAAGCAGGACAACTCTGATAAAGGAAGAAAGGACCCTTGACACCTATGAAGGTCTTGGAGATATAAAAGATTCAGATAACTGATTCTACTCTAAGAAGATGTTGTGATGAAGAAACCATCCAGCAAAAAGCAATATTGAAGCAATATCAAGAGGAAGTCATGATGGGCTACTAGGTTGAAGCATGTAAACAAGCAAGTACAACGAAGCATCCATGAGAAGAATATTCTGAAGCATGGAGAAAATGACAAAGGAGTAGCCACGATGACAAGAAAGCCTGATGTATGACATGAAAACCACTTTCCTCGAAGGAAGCAATGACATGACAAACCAGGGAGGAAAGTGATCGATGGATGGTGCCCTACCTAGAAGAAGTTCAAACAAAGACTTCATGACATCAAGAAAGGAAGGAGATTCCATGAAGAAGAAGTTGTTGATGAAGGAAAGAGTCCCCAGTTAAGAGGGAGCTCTGACAGGTCCCTGATCAAGAGGGAATTTTTGGATCACCCCTAATTACAAAGGAGTGACATTTGTGTTTTCCATCTCATGGGTCATGCACTAGACTAGGACTAACAGCCGTAAGTCTCGATGAAGACCATGAATGGAAATGTAGGCACAAGATAGACACTACATTCTTGTCTTCAATTAGGAAGAAAGAATGGGAGGATTGGGTAATCATCTGGCATACAATACTCTTTGAGGATATGTAGGGCATCCAAGACAAGAGTAGGCAAGAGGAACGATATTCTTTGAGGGTTGGGAACCCAAAATAAGAATAGTCCTAGAAGGTCATACTCGGAGAACACCAGGGTGGGTATGTACCTTGAGAGACAATGATGAAGGTGTCTATAAATCATTGGTCTCGCCGGCATTGTAGCTCATGGTCTCGTAAAGAGATGGAGTTGTTAGTCAAGGCCTTGCACTATGACAATGTTGATGGATATGATGCTATAACAAATGGATTGCTAATATGGTTTCTCTTATGTGAATTCTTCAAAATTGATAATAGCCAAACACCTTGTAATGTTGTATGAATACCTCCCTAGTTAAGAGGGAGTGTTGAAGGAAGTGTAACTAGGTTCGGTCTTCATAAATGTACTTTTGATATTTGTACTTATTTAAATAAAGGGATATTATTTTTATAATATATGTCAATGAGTTTCTTGCTCATTGAAGTAGGTCTAGCACATGTCAAAGTGCTATAGGTGAGTCAAATAGTCAAGAGAAAATACTAAAGGCCTTAAGGGCATGTTACACTATGTATAAATATATATTAAAGTCAAAGGGAAAACCTCCAAGCAAAGTCAAGTCTACTCCTATGCAATGGCACCTTCAAGAAGCTCCTTCAAGCAAGCTACACCACCATGGAAACTATCCAAAGTCTGCTCAACAAATCAGCCACAAAACTGCCCTCAAAGTCGGCCTACAATTAAGAGAACTAGTCGACCTAAATGGAGGGACAGTCCTCTATTTATAGAGGTTGTCCACTCCAAATGAAACGCATCAACTCAACTTTGAAATCTGCAAAGGGAAGGCAAGATAGAAGGAAGTAAGAAGGTCTCCAAAGCAACGAAGAGAAAGGGTACACCACCGAAGTCTAGAAATGTGTTCCAAGGGCTGTTACAGTCACACGTGCGGGAAAACTGAGGGTTGTCCCTGCGGCTAGGAAAACAACAATCTATAGACACTCACCTACCTTCGGTTGGGCTAAAACGAGGCTTACAAGGCCTCCTCCTCCAACATGGAAGAAAGATACTCAAGCGAAGGACAGAAGGGTATATAATACTTAATACTCTCCACACGTGCAAGAAACTAGGGTAGTAGAACAGTCATACACTCAAGAAGGATCTCGATTGAAGTTGAAGTATGCTTGAAGTAGAGATAGAAGAGGAACATCTCATCTAGAAGACTCAATCAAGAAGGTCTATCTCTAGACAACATTCATAGTGAGAGAACGAAGTGCCAGAAGAAGGAGGACGAAGTGCCGGAGAACAAAGTGTCGGAAGAAGTGTCGGGGAATAGGGTGCAAAAAGAAGGAAGGACTTGACTTGTGCTTGGAGGATACTCTTTTCAGGGGTCTAGGGTTTGGCATTGATCAATAGAAGCTTCAATAAGAGAAATTCACTAAAGGGTTTTCTTCTCAAGAGGAGAGGTTTTGGCCTTGGCAGAGAGCCAACATCTTGTGTTCTTGTTTTTATGTTTTGGTAGTAGTTTGATGAAGTACATACATATGCACTAATAACAAGAAGAAGAAGAATAAGCTAACAAGAAAAGTAAAAAGACTCCACAAATTGTTATCAAGTAACGAAGAATCACTCTACGCTACTTTGCCCTAGATTCTTCAACACGGAAGTCCCCTGATACAAGGTGGTCAGCGTCTCGCACATCTCCCTTGTTGTTTCCTTCTCAGCAATGTGTGGGACCACATGATCTTTGACTCTGTCTAGAATCATGCATTTATCCTTCACTTGGGCCTCCTCGTACTTCTTCAGCGGATCAGCGTCGACCGGAACAACAACTACCTTCAAGGCATAGTCCTTGATTCGATTCTTGTTTAGGACTGCTAGGATCCTGGCCTTCCAGATGACAAAATTGGATGCTCCATCCAATCTGTCTTGATCCCTTAGTCCATTGACTGCCATCTCTGCTCAACAATTATAGGACTAGTTCTCTTCTCCCTCTCCTGATGTTAATCCAGCAAGACTCGGATCTGGATTTCTTCAGTGCTAGAAATCCTCTAAGGAACAAGCTCCTCTAGACCCCGTTTGAGTCTTGATTTCCTTCACGGAAATCCTCTGTCCAAATGTCGAATCCTCCTGTCCAATCCTCCTTTGCTGCTACAACCCAAATCTAGATTTCTTTGGCTAGAAATCTGTCAAGGCAGTGACTTCCTCTACCTAGGTTTCATCTCCACAGACACTGTTCTGCAACAACAGAAACAGTGTCCCACAAGCTCCACTGATCGAATCTGCTCTACTTTTCCAGCCCCGACAATTGACTTATTTGAGCCTCTTAGGCTCTGCGCTAGCCCAAAGAGCTGACGCAATCACTGCATGAGCTCCTCTCGGATACTGCGTCACCCTCTACAGGCTTGAAATGCTGATGCGGGCACTACGTGAGCCTCTGCATCACTTCTTCAGCTACTCCACTGCCTCTAAAACAACACTATCACTCAGGACAATTGCTTCTCTATAGCAAATTCCTTGGATCTCCTGGCTGATGTCTATAATGTCCTATGATCTAGAATGCTCTAATACCATGTGAAAATTTATGAATCTAAACATCAAAAATCCTACTGCAATCATTGGTTTATCATCTCCTACTTGTTTTTACGTTCAACAAGTTATTTAATTATTTAAACACTGATGAAAAACACTACTATAGACTACACTGACATAGAGATCATAAACTGAAATAGATACGAAACAAACACACAAGGGACACCGTTATTTTTAGACAACACATCCCCGGAAAAACCCAATGTGGGAAAACCGATGCAGCAGATATGAGGGTTTTCTATTATTAAGCAGTAGTTCTGAATACAACTCTCGATGCCCTCTCAGCTATCCAGTTACAGAGATAAAATATACTGGAAAAAACCTAAGTGAGATCACCTCACTTCACCAAGCAAAATCCCTCTGATTCAGCAATTGGACTGACTATCACCGGCTACAACTGCGTTGCCCCTCGCAGTAACTGCGTAGGCCTGCGTGGAGCACTCTGAGACACTGCGTCAGCTCTGCGCTGCCTCCTCTGCCTCTTGGAGCTCTGATGTCAGCCTTCTCGGTTGATCTTGCTGCTTCCCGGCTGAATTTGAACTTCTGCAAGAGGGCAGCTCTTCCCATGCGTTGGCACTGCGTTAAGCAATGCATGGTCCCTCCTGGCCCAGCGTCAGCCTTCCTTGGTATGTGTTGCCTCCTCTAGTGTATCTTTGCCTCTTTGCTGAGTATTCGAGGTCCCGGTGAAGATTCTCCAACCCCAACTATACCTGCCCCTCTGTTGCAACCCAGATCACCTGTTCGATTTTCTTAGCAAACCACACCCCAGAAAAATCGAACTGACTGATCAATATGGTCTATCTCCAACTGACCCTCAAGTGTCCTCTTATACTTTTCCTGTTGATGAATCAACAGTCGAGATTAAGTCCCTAATCAATGGCTAAGATTAAAACAAACTATATCCTCGTCTCTTAAAAGCTTCTCACCCATATTTTTATTAATACCCATTAATATTTTTATTTTCCTATGTTTAGACTTAGAAACCCCATTAAAAATATTAATTATTTTAATAACTCACAATCCGGGTGGAATTTCTCCAAACGATTTCTGGGTTTTGGAGATATCATGTGTTATAGCCCCTCCATAAAATTTTGGAGCAAGAGCACATCTGATGCTACCCAAAATCAACAATAGATCCATTTTTCAAATTTGTAATGTAAATGATGCTAGTAAGACCATGTATTTATGTGACAACCTAGATAAACCTATTATTTTGGTGATGAATTTCATCCTAAGAGGTTTTTCGTCACATTGATTATCTTTGTTTCTAAACACGGATGATTGACAAAGTTTTTCCCTCCAGCCTCACGCAAAGCTAGGGAGAAATTTATCGTCAAAGTCCTAGGAGAGTCCTCGTGTTCTACTCGAGTCTTCTGTAAAAGTGATGTGCGAATAATTTAAGCTAACTGGCAAAATTATTTTATTACAAGTCACCCGGTCTACTAGATCATATTGTGTCGCAGAATTGGATAATTTATTTGAGGGTCTATAACGAACAAGTATTCCCCCTTAAAAGTTGAATAATTGTAAAATCTTATGTAAAAAATATTTTAGTGCATGGTCCCTCATACTTAGACACCATGGCTAAAATATTTGAGGGTGGAAAATTTTTAATCCCCTTAAGTGTCAATTAATTAATTTTTCTAGAAAAAATAAAATTAAATCCTAAGCCAAAAAATTAATTAATTAAAGTCAAAAATTAAAATGTTAGAGATTAAATTCTCCAAGTCAAAAAATTCGTGGGTCTTAAAGAAATCAAATTTTGGAGGTCCCACACTAAGGAAATATTGGAAATTTCATGAAAAATTGGACCCTTGGACCTTGGTGGTTAAGTCAAAGTCAAATGTTTTAGGAAATTAAACAAAATATTTATTTTTGACCTAATAAAAGTTGGTTTTAATGAGAAATTCGAAAATTTCTCAAAAAAAAAAAATCAACAACAGAGATTAAAACATCACCAAAGATTTATTGACAACCGAGATTATTTTGATAGGGATCAGGCCAACTAGCCGTTATTTTCCACTTGAAGGAATTTCTCTGTAAATAGAAGGTTTTTTCTTCTATTTTCATCTTAATCTTGAGCTCTGCTCTGATGTATCTTTGTAAAAGTTGGTGTAAAGCCATTGTCCCGCTGGGAACATTTTGATCATCATAATAAAAGAATTTGGGGTGCAATTCATGGTGTCTTTATCTCACTGATTTTTGGTATGTGCTAGGTACGGGGATTCCTATAATGTGCTTCAAATATTAATTGAATCGTTATTTCATTTGTAGATGATAAGAACATTGTATTGGTAAGTTTTGGGCTTATCTTAGGTGATCCGATTCATTGTATGTTCTAACAGTTTCTTCTTGAGAAAATATATAGAATTTGCAGGTTCCCCAGTCCTTAGGATCCAAGTTCACAAACTGTGGGCACAGGGCGACTATGTTTGGATTCTGAATATTTTATGTGATTTTCTAGCTTCGCTAAGGTTGTGATTTGACATTTATCTTTCGAAATACATCTAACCATTGTCAAGATCTACAAAAATTCTATTTTTCAAAAAAAATCTCAAACATTGTATATTTGTATATAATTTGTAAATTATTTTTGTAAGATATTTTTTTGTAAATAAATTTTTCTAACCCTTGTTTTGCAGCAACTGGGGTTTGGGGTTTTATTTTATTTTTGTATATATTGGGTTTTTTGGGAAAATTTCATTTTATTTGTACAAGTGAAATCTCTCAAGGGATCAAAGAAAGGAGTAAACTTTTGAAGTTTCCAACCTTTAAAAACCCTAGACGTCTAGGTTTCTCAGCCCATTTTTGTATGTTGTGTATTTTCAAAATGGAGAAGAAACTCATTTTTTGAAGGCCCTAGTGTGAGGGTCACATCCAGACTATATACATTTTTTTTTTTTTTTTTAAAACAGCAAATACAACCAGAAAAGAACGCATTGAAAATTCAAATTTATTTAGCACACACATACCAGCCACACATTTCAGGAAACATATCATAACATTTCATACGTTTAACTAAGATCAATAGTAATGAAATACATATGTACCGTTCACCAGAAGGCGAGACTCCACTTGCTCTGCTGTTGCTGGTATTCTCTTGTAGCTGGTCACATCCGCGAGTGAATGATGACGCACTTGAACCGAATGCGAAGACCCACCGGTTAACCTCCCAGCCTACTCCTTGGGTACTCTTCTTCCCCGCGGACCCCCGAGCTGCAATGGGGTTGTACAATGGAGACAAACACTAGCTAGTAGAGGAGAGCACACCTTGGCTCCAGAGTCCCCTCTCTAAATCCTCTACCTCACCAAACTCACTATAGCTTCGTAATCACTGTTCTCACAACATCTCATCCATCCAACCATAGGGTTCCCAAAAAGTCCCTTCTCCCATGGCTTGCCCCTTCTTTTATAGGAGTCCTCATAGGTGACACTTGTCATGTCATGCATAATTAATTTTTTATTTCTTTTTTTATAATTCAATAGCTTGATTATTCACCCACCCATGTGTCATTCTCACATCAAGGGTCTCCCAAAATTATTTACTTAAATTTTTATTTAAAACTAATATTTTCCTCACCTCAACAAGATTCCTATTTCTTCTCCTAGCTGTCTCTTTATTCCCCCCTTTTATTCCTTAATTTTTGTTCATTACTTGAAGTCAATTAATGAGTCAAGATTTTATCCCCAATCTACTCCCTAATTTAACTCAGGTTATCTCCTAGATGGATATTCTTATGTTGGTTGTTGACACATGGAATTTTTCTACCTTTCTCTAAATTTAATTTATTATTCTCATTTTAATTCACCTTCCCCTTTTTTTAATTAGGTTTAAATTAGTTTAGGATTAATCTTTATCCTTACCATTATGTTTGTCTTTCCCCTTTTTCCTAATTAAACCACATAATCTTCCTAGTATTTTCCAAAATGGGAAGGGTAGAGTTTTTAAGGTACTCTATTTTAATTCTTCCTATGATCCCCCTTATTCCAAGTTTTATTTTTGATTTAATTACATTGGTTTCTAATCATCATTTACCCTTGATGTAAATTTACCTAGTTTTCATTCCTTGCTTATATTTATTTATTATTATTTATTTTTAATGATTCCAAGGCTGCCAAGCTTTGGTTGTGCCCTTCAAGAACTTCCCTAGAAGTTCCAAGGGTGCCACACCTAATAGCTTATGTGTGATGTCAAGGGTGCCAGTTTGGTTGTGCCCTTCAAGAACTTCCCTAGAAGTTCCAAGGGTGCCACACCTAATAGTTTATTTGTGCTGCCAATGGTGTCAGTTTGGTTGTGCCCTTCAAGAACTTCCCTAGAAGTTCCAAGGGTGCCACACCTAATAGTTTATTTGTGATGCCAAGGGTGCCAAGTTGGTCGTGCCCTTCAAGAAATTCCCCTGAAGTTCCAAGGGTGCCACACCACTTGCCCTTCAAGCATCCAGTGATTACGAGGGGAAAATATAGTGCAACGTCATAGACCACTATCATCTCTTATGTTGCCTGCTATAGTGAGACTAATGGTGTCGGGGATCAAGGAATCCGCCTTGATGCGCGCCCCCCGATAAAGTCCTCATGAGCGAACCAACTTTGGAACCTGCCCTCATGGCATCGTGATCTTCAAGGCGAAGGTGCTTCAACCCTTCCAGCCCAAGTCACGGCGGGAGTGCTAGTGGGTGAGATCAGGGACTCTGTCCCACCCCTCCCATGTAGTTCCATCCACTTGTACAACCCCATCACCCATATGTGAGTCATTCGGTCAAGCAACTAATCTGTGCCTGCAACCATTAATATATCATCAGAATATAGTTAAACATATATGGCAGGTTCCAAGATCGACTTAGACTTTCAAAGGTAAAGTAATATAAATTTTCATCAAACCAGGTGTCATCGACATGTCATATGCGAGTGCTTCTGATGGTTTCCTGCCATACTCAATAATCATCAGTAACACGGTTTCTCAATGTTAGTCAGTTATCATAATAGCATCATTAACAATTCCTGGTCATTCACATCATTGTCCATTGTAAGTCTGAACTAAAAGAAGTAGGGACACACCCCTCATGGCTATCATCAATAATCATCAATGGAAACATACATATTCATTAAGCTATCAACATCGTAACATCGTAGAAATATACCTATCCATAAAATTTATCCTCATTATGCTTTTAGTAGAGCGCATACATATTCTTTACTACCCTCATCATAATTTCAATTAGAGACCAACTTAACTATTAATATTGTAATCATCAGAATACTGATAGATAACCATTCATGCTACCATAATATCAATGGAACGCATTCATAACATCACAACCATGAATATCTCAATCGCTAATAATAGTGTCATGGGTCCAGATCCTCAATCTGAGGTCCTCGAAGAATAGAGTGTCTAAGATAATGTCGTTTTAGGGTCAGGAGACTAGAGTGGGCACTACATACACCCCCTCTTAACAATGGACTTCGTCCTGAAGTCCTTAGAACATAAAGGAGAAACGGCGGCACATAATCTTAGGAACCCTTTCTGAAACTTTTGCCAACCTTCTGGTGGGCAGGTTAAAATTTTCCCAAGGTATCTATAACACGAATTCCGTTATAACTGAATGACTATATCTGGGGAACATTGCAACCCACTTGTCGTATAAATGTACAAAACATACATTATAGATATTATTAAAATTAATAGTTAAAGGAAGCGTCATACATAAACTTTTCCAACAAAATCATCATAATCAAAATCACAACTATTTAAAGCAACAATTAATAACACCCACCTTCCTTCAAATGGAAAATTTGACTAATTTAGGAGAAATCTCTCTAGTTTTATTCATTCAATCATGCAATTAGGATAGCAATAATTCTGTATTAACTCAAATTCATAGGGGATGCCTATGCCTTTTTCATAGGAGGAGCTACCCACCTTAAGCTTGGACTTCAATATTTGTAATGGTCAATAATAATTGTGTTAATTATTGTTTGATATTTCACCTATGATGTAATCCACCTTTGTTTACCATGTTCTAAATCTTCAATTTTGTTAGGAACTACAATTAGTACTTTGAAAATAAACATATGTCACTGCTTGCTAGGGGGACCTAACAATGCCTACTACACCTTCTTAGAGACATGATTTACCTTCAAATTCTCTTCCATATGTAGATAGTTCCCAGAATCTAATCCTGAAAAACAAAACGTACCTCCAATAAATTTGTATATTGTTCTTATTTTTCTCATTATTAAATTGCCTTAATTCCCTTATAGATATAGAGGTATTTTGTCTATCTTATAATATAGATCTCATAATATCATATAGCATTTATCGGTGTACATAAAGTATAAACAAAAACTAAAATGTATTTTAAGAGAAATGGATGCTCCCAGCGCTGCAAAATAAAATTTGCCAGTGTCTTTTGCTATCCCCTTTTCGAAAAAGATCAACTAGCAAGTGAATATCAGATACCTATTAAACACCAGGCTGATCACTCTGTCTTTTTGTTTTGCTTGCTTTGCAAACTAGCAATAAATTATGTATTTCATGCCAAGGTAGCAGGCTTCAAGTGCTCGAATTCCTAATTTCTACTGGAAAATTAAGATATCAAAAAAAATCAACGACAATGATCTTGGTAATCCAGATGCTTATATTCATTGATTGGTTCATCGTGGAAAAGATCATCTTGCCCTTGCATAAAACATATTATCCAAAAGAAATAATTTCATTTCTGTAATTACACACTCAACACTCAAAGTATCATCTTAAATGTTTTACATGCCACTGCTTTCTTCTATTACATATTAATGCAACCTAAGCAATGAATGGACAACAGTGAAAGTCGTATTTCATATCAACACCACGTTACAGCATAATATTTCATTAACCAGCTTACAGAATGTATTGTATCTGAAACAATTCAAATTTAGAATTTACCTACAGTTAGAATCTGCAATCAAGACCTATTTTGTTTCGGGGATAGGACCTAAATAATAGCAAGCCATCACAAGCTGGCATGACAATTTATAGAGTTTGGCATGAATATGTTGTACACAGAGAGCTATTAAAGAAAACTGACGAATGTGCAGGGTCATCCCAGACGTATTGACCAAGGATTGGAAGAAGTGCTCCACCAGCTGTGTATCATACCACTTGTTGGAGTCACAACTGCCGTTACACCAAAACCTGCAGGTAAAGACCACTGCTGGCAATCCTGTATGGTCATCGTTTCAATCAAACATGTACATCACAAGCAACTCCGAGGCAGATCAGCCATCAACAAGTGGAGTCTGTGCTCCCCCTGGCATTCTAAATATCCAGATGACCAAAATTGGGTTATTTTCATGGCTTTTGTTTTCCATAATCTCTCAGGAAACATATAATGCTAATTAAATATAAAGTGCTTTTTTTTTTTTTATTAATTATCGAGGTTGGGATTTTCAAGGACCACGTGATGGACCAGTTTACCCTATTCTGTGAATAGCACTCACTGCCAATATGTAACGGAAACGTTGGAAAGGCTTTGGCCTTCGAATAAAAATAAGAACTTCGGTAATGGAGCTGTAAACAGAAAAGCCCAGGAGACGATGGTTCTTATAAAAATACATATATATATATGGTAATTACAAGCAAATTCAAAAATATTATACAATAAGAGAAATTGGCTAGTTAAAAATAACCTGACAAGGTAAGTTTTTTTTTGTGATTATAAAACTTGTTCCATTATAATAATAAATGATGTTATGAAGTGAGATATAATGATTTCCTTTTAATATAATAATTTTTGAAAAATCAAAGAAAAACCTATTATTTTTTGGAAATGCTTGTTCAGGAAAGCTTTCTGTAAGTATAACTATATTTGCATCAGACTTATGTTGATGCACAGTACTTCCGAACCTTCTGTGCTGTCACAAATACACCAAAATGGTTTTGTTGAAGTCACTACATTCAACGGATTTCAAGCATGAAACTTTAACATTTCACAACTAAGGAAAACGGTTTTGTTGAAGTCACTACATTCACAACTTGGAAAAACGCTATGCTCTTACCCTGCTTAGATGATTGGTAAGGCGGAGAAAAGGCTAATAAAAATGCAATTATTGCTCCACATGGACTCTCTATGGAACGCTATGCTCTTACCCTGTTTGCACGATTGGTAAGGTGGAGAAAAGGCTAATAAAAATGCAATTATTGATCCACATGTGGTCCAGAAAAGGTATGCCAGTATTGCAGAGAAACAATATATGTAGGAATTAACTGAGAGTTCTACGACACCATATCACTGGTAAACCCAGAATACAAAGAGATATATGTTCAAGAATTCCTTAAAAAGAAAGCCAGTAAGATGGCTAATGTCACGCAATTGGAAAATTGAATTGAAAATATAGAAACTGTTTAAGATACGCCTTGAACCCCTGTTATTTTCTTAAACTGTTTAAGTTATGCCTTGAGCCTTTTTTTTTTTTTTTTTTATCAAATATTTTTATAATGCTTATTATTACTTTTATTAACCCCTGTACGAAAATAGTTTAGCAATGTAGGCAGGCAGACATCATTTACCAGTCGTTGCTTGATTCCAAGCAGAGCTAAAAACTATATGGATTGAAAGTTGAAACCAAAGATGTGCACAGAATGTAAAACAATAGCGAGAAACCCATGTCTAAAACGATCATTGACTGTATCGAATGGCATTGGTAGAAGTATGGTGCTCCAGATAACCATAAACTATAGCTCTATTTCTGCATTAAGAACTAGCAAAGAATCCAAAAAGTCATAATGGCAAAGTTTTCTTGTTACATTACAAAACATTGAACAAAGCAGTCAATCAAATCAATCAAAGAGAAGCTCAAACTCCCTGTGAGATTACAGGAAGAGAGCAGAGAAAGAACGACTAAGTTTGGCATCTAACATTCAAGGTGATGTAATTGAAAATCTGCTGCCTATGGTGGACAATTTTGAAAGAGCCAAAACACAGATTAAGATATGAATCATAAATATTACAATGTATAAAATTATCATGATTGTAATATGCTCCTATGTTGCTTCTTGCAAAAATAGGACTTGTTTTGCCAAACTAAGTGCTGTAATTTTCATCAGATAATTTATTTTACCGTGTTGAATGATCTGCCATGCCAATAAATAATTACTAGTTTTGTAAGAGGCACGTTACAAGTAAATGGTTAATGTTCTTTGAACTAAATCAATTGCTTGAACATTCCCCATCTCCTTCCAGGTAGTGTGTGTGAGTGAGAGGGAATGTTATAGTAGTGAACATCATAGGCCCCATCAGAAATTCTTTGGAGCTCCTTTGCTGTGGCCACCAAAAGGAAAGAACCAGTGTTGGTTACACTGGAAGGCTGCACTTGTGCCACAATTATCACCGTTATCGAGATATCCTAAGCTCAAAAGCATTAGAGACAGACCCAATCACTCTACTTCAGCTTTTCTTAAGATAAAAGTGGGATTGATGATTAGAGATTTATCTGCGATACCTATCATTGCATAACCAGAAAACTTGAAAACCTAACGCAGCTAAAAACAAAGGTTTCTCTAGTTTGGAAATCATTGCAGGTAATACCAAAATCAATTAGTAACACAATCAACAAGATTGTGAAATAAAAGCCTCATATAAAAAGCATCCCTGGTATTACCCTCAAGTTCAGCTTGTCGTAAATGAAAATTCAAACTAATCACTAGCACTTCTATTCTAGGAAATGTAAACAATTTTCATTGGTTTCCAAATATCTAAACCATCAACCTTGAGAAAGACAACCCCAGGTCATGTCTTTAAAGTTTAGAGATATAGGATTCAACAACAGGTCATATGACTTTTCATTCATTTTCATTATTGCAATGCTGCCTTTATAATGATATAGCTAACCAGCATTCACAATCCTCGTTATGATCCAGACCAAACATGTCACTTATGCGTTTCAAGGAATTAAAGTTTAAACAACATGACACATACTAATAAGGATCACAGTATCCACACCTCTTTCTATTAATATTGACCAAATTACTGAAAGTAAGTACAAGGATGACAGTGGCGAGCTCTTTTCATTGTTTTTTTTTTCCAATCATCAAGACCAAATATTGAAATATATAACCTATGGGCTGGAAGAGAATAAAACAGGAGACATATAATAAGGAATTACAATGTTTATCTTCTTTCATTTAGATTGAACTACGTAATGGAAAGAAATGCAATAAGAATTACAGTGTCAAGATTTCGTCATCTTTCTTACCATTTCTTCATCTTTGCCACTTCTTCACTACAAAAATAATCTTCTTTGCCACTAAATAACCTATGAGAGAAGATTGACTTGTTCATGCTATTCCTTTTCCCATCCCAACTTGAAAAGACAGTTCTATACCAAAACAAAGGATCTCCCTCTTGTAGTGCCTTAATGTTCTAGAAGAAACCCTTTAGTTTAATCTTCTTTTTTTTTTCATCGTTGTCAGCAGAGAAAATTGCTCCATACAGCCTTATCACAAAACAAGCTTATTTTCTACAAATCTGTCCCTTGAAAATTTTACGACCTAAATACTAAAATCAGAGGAGAGGCAAAGTTAAATATCCTGTAACCTGATGCAAAAGCTTCAATTTTGGATAACAGCTTAAATATGAATAATGACTTTCAGTTGATGGTTTCATTCAATTCAATATTTCCGAACACTCCTAATTTTATCTTATGGATCCTATATAAGCCCACAAATCACCTATGTTATACCAAACTCCAGTTTTCCATTTCCCGGCACAGCTTACTCACTTCATACAACTTGCATGTCTTGATGAATCCATGATTTAATAATGTTGAGTAAATAACAGAATCAAGTGCTATCCCTTTCTCGACCATTTCATGATGTAACATTACAGCTGTTTTCATGTTGCCAATATTGCAATGTGCAGAAATTAAAACTGTATAAGTGACAACATCAGGCGTGATTCCTCTTTCTATCATTTCATTGAACAGTTTGAGAGCATCATGCAAACAGCTTGCTTTGCAATATCCATCAATTAGAGTAGTATAAGAAACGACATCCAGCAATATTCCTCTTTCACCCATTTCACGTAGTAAACCAAGGGCATACTGTAAATGACTCGTCTTGCAGTAAAAGTTCATTAAGATGGTATAAGTTATGACATCAGGCAAAAGACCTTTCTCCACCATATTGACATAAAGAGCTAAAGCGTTCTTATTATTTCCTGTTCTATCTTGCAAAGCCCGTCCATCAAACTAGTGAATGCTACAGTATCGGGGACAAGCCCCTGTCTTGACATTCTAGAATACATCTCGAAAGCCTCTCTAATATTCCCCTCATTGCATTGTCTTGCAATCAAAGTATTGAAAACATCGATCCCAGGAATAAGGCCTCTCTTTAACATTGCTTTGAGGAATCTTTCAGCCTCCTGCACTTTCCGAATTTTACAAAGTCCATAAATTATTGCCTTGCAAGTAAATGCATTAGGAACAATACCTTGTTCCATCATTTCATCTAAAAGTTGAAGAGCTTCCTGCATATGGCCTTCATTACAAAGTCCACTAATAAGTGCATTGTAAGTAACAATATCAGGAACAATGCATCCACCAACCACATTGGCATAAAGCTGAAACGCCTGTTGCAAGTTGCCTTTTTTTTACAATACCCAACAATTAAGCTCGTATAATTGACCATGTCTGGAAAGACATTTGTTTCCATCATAATAGCATCATTAACAATTCCTGGTCATTCACATCATTGTCCATTGTAAGTCTGAACTAAAAGAAGTAGGGACACACCCCTCATGGCTATCATCAATAATCATCAATGGAAACATACATATTCATTAAGCTATCAACATCGTAACATCGTAGAAATATACCTATCCATAAAATTTATCTTCATTATGCTTTTAGTAGAGCGCATACATATTCTTTACTACCCTCATCATAATTTCAATTAGAGACCAACTTAACTATTAATATTGTAATCATCAGAATACTGATAGATAACCATTCATGCTACCATAATATCAATGGAACGCATTCATAACATCACAACCATGAATATCTCAATCGCTAATAATAGTGTCATGGGTCCAGATCCTCAATCTGAGGTCCTCGAAGAATAGAGTGTCTAAGATAATGTCGTATTAGGGTCAGGAGACTAGAGTGGGCACTACACCTAGCCCTTACCCAACCTAAAAGGCTAGTGTTTAGGACCTATTTTTCAAGCAATAAGAAGGTCGTAAGCCCTACAAGGCTAGATCTCATTGTAAAGAAGGGTTTCTTCAAGGGGTTGACATTTTATCTCTAATAATTTGTGATTGCAACAGTCATAAAGGTCTGGTCTTTGGGTTTTGAGCTATGTTACCGGATCCTTCAAGCCCAGCGGCTGGATCCGCGGATCCCCGGATCAGAGACGGATCCGGATCCGGATCCACGAAGATCCGCCCCGCCCAACATTCGTCTGTCTATATCCCCGGATCAGAGACGGATCCAGATCCGGATCCACGAAGATCCGCCCCGCCCAACATTCGTCTGTCTATAATATGGTTTGACGTCAGCACATATTTCCAAATTATATCTCAGCGCAGAATCTAGTAATTAATGTTTCAATATTATGATACATTAATTTTAATATATTAAATTAATAATTATTTTTCCATCTGAAATTAATAATTATTTTAAAAATATTATATAGAAGTTTTATATTTAAAATTTTAAACAGAAATTATAATTTTTTTATTTTATACAAATTTAATTAATATTTATAAATAATATATTAATTCTGCTACTATTTATCTAATATATCTAATATTTATTTTTATAGGTACTCTATAAAAATTATATATTTAAAAATTAATATATGTTTTTATTTTATTTTTATATAAATTTATTTTTTAAAAATTATAAAATATTTTATATTGTTTGTACTTGCCGTATCCGGATCTTGGCTTTTCAAAAAACTAGCGGATCCGTATCCGAATCCGGATCCGGATCCGAATCCGTATCCGAATCCTGGTAACTTAGGTTTTGAGCTAGCATTTTTTGAATGCAAGTGCTGAGGTGTGATTTCTCTCACACCTCCAAATTTGGCATAGGCCATTAGGCCTTGGAGTTTGCTTCTATTGCCTTCATCTCTCAATTTAATTGACTGCATTATTTATATCAGGTCTGATATCTTGATATAATAGTGGCATAATCATCATAATACAAGCCTAAAGAACCCACACATTAAGCTAATAACTCATACAAGACATCAAAATAAATTACAAGGGTTTGATCTATCAATTTTATTATTTTATGTTGGCTGTCATATAATTTTTAAGGTCTGATTTGAAATTGCAGAGCTCTGATCTGAAAGTTTCAAGTCTGATATAATTGTTACAGCAGTGTATTCATGGCATAAACACACTTAAAATAAGTCTAAATTCATTAACAAGACACTTAAGGCATTGAACATTAATGTTGTGGTTAAATTGATTGCATATAAGTTTTTTTTAGGACTGTTGGGCAATTTCCAGATCTGATATATTTGCTACAGTGATTTATGTAGTCATATAAACTAAATAAGAATCACCAAAATTGACTGAATATCATCTAAAAAACACTAAAATTGATTAGCTAATCATTGGAGCTTGTTTGGCATTAATATTTAGGCACCTTGACGGTTTATTAAAGACTGAATCGTTGATTTTTTGAGTTATTACAGATCTGATATACATCATTTTGAAGTTTGATCTATGCATAATAAATCTGATGTATAGTGTCTAAGAAGTCCTATAACCAAGTGAGTATCATTGGAAGTTAAATGCATTGATTTTCTAGCTTATCTTTGGCATCTTACATCACTTCCTGACTGCTGATATAAAATTGCAGACATTTGAATACAAGGTTACAGTGATAATAAATCACATATAAGTCTTTAAAATTGGGTAAAGAAATTTTACAATTCATAATCATTCATGGTTGGAGTGATTTGGGCTTAATTGTAGTAATTGGTATCTTTTACACTCTTGCATTCACACAAGTGCTCTAATCAAGTTGATAAGTGTTTAATTGGCTAATTGCTCTAAGTGACATCGTGGATTAATGCTCTTAATTTCTCATTGCCATTACTATCATTGAGTGGATTCATTGCTCATTGTTAAATTTGATATGTCGTGTGGATGCTATTCTGATCATAATGGTGATAAGAGATTTAAATTTGTCTCTCGTATCTAAGTGGCATATTGGTGATTTATTGATTATAATCTTGGAGATTGTTAGTTGTCTTAAGTAGCATTAATCTTGTCTTTGAGCAATTGTCTATTTATATTACTACCGGATTTCTCTAGCACTGTTAAACTTGAACACTTTCTCTTGTGGTTGATATTTTATTCATTTATTGTTTAAGTAACTTATTGTTCTTAATTGAAAATCATTGTCATTAAGTACTTAACAAATTAAGTAATCTCGCCTTAAGAGCATTCATTTCTTGCACTTGCATACTATGGATAGCCTCCTGCATTAATAATTTACCTCTAAGCATAAGCTGGGTTGATAGAGAATAGGACCACCTTTCTCAATTTAGCTTGAAGGGCTTAGCACCTCTTTAGTGGTTAACACGGTGATCTTGCAATCGTCAAAGCCACAGTCTCTGCAATGTCGAAGGCATCAGGTGGTTAAAACACAAGGGGAGGTATTGTTAATAAGCCTCTGCTTGCTTTCCATTGGCTTCTATCCCACAACCTACTCTAGAAACTAGTTCTAATATAGTTAAGAGGAAGGTTATGTTGAAGTTTCTAAATTTACTTACTTAGAAACCCTCCATGCACTTTATCTGATTTATTCCTACCTACTTGTTATTTTCCTTAACAAGTTATTTACAATGTAAATACTGAAAATAAATATTAGTGCATGCTCAACATATTACAAATCAGCAACTAAAAAAAACAGAAACAAACACACCATATGACACCATTATTTTTGGACTAATGTCCCCGAAAAAACCCAATGTGGAAAAACCGGTGCACCTATCTGAGGGTTTTTTTATTAAGCAATATCAAAGTACAATCTAGGTGCCGAAACTGGCCTACCCAACAGAGAATTTCCTTAGCAGTAATACCTCTCAGTTTCTGACAAATCTCCTGGCCGAAACCTCGGATAATCCTTCTGGCAGCTACTCAGCACAAATCTACCCCAGAAACCCTAGCGTAAGCCTCTCTCTGGACTGTCAGCCCCTCTCTGCCTCACGCTAGCTCTGCGTCACCTCGGATGGGTCTGCGTCAGCCCTGGGAGTCCCTGCATCAGCCCTTTGGCCCTCTGCGTCAACAACGCTGGCCTCTGCTATGTATTTTTCAGCCTCGGATGAAAATCCCTTGTTGAACTGCCCCTCACTAAAACTTTGATCACTAACTCGATTTTCTCAGCAAACCTTGCCCCATAAAATCGAATTTTTTGATCATTTGGTGTGTCTCCAACTAACCCTCAAGCCTCCTCTTATACTTTTCTTGTTGACGAATCAATGGTCGAGATTAAGTCCCTAATCAACGACTAAGATTAGAACTGGCTTGATCCATGTCTCTTAGAACTTTCTCACCCATATTTTATTAATGCATATTAATATTTTTATTTTCCTAAGCTTAGACTTAGGAACTCGTTAAAAATAGTAATTATTTTAATAACTCTTCACCCCGGTGGAATTTCTCCAAACGATTTCTGGGTCTTGGAGATCTCATGTGCCTTAGTCTTTCCACCAAATTTCATGGCTATAGCACATTTGATGCTACCCAAAAATCAACATGTTGTTGGGAAACAGCTAGAACGGAGAGGTTGGGAATTAAAGTGACAGCCCTCAACCTGAGTCGTTGTCGCAGTACCTGTACAATCTGAGCGACAACAAGTTGGAAGACAAGAAACACCATTCTTCTTCATCAAACAAAGACTATCATAATTAATATGTCCAAAACTAGCATGCCATAGAAAAGTTGAAGACATTGTACCTTCATTCTACTAAGCGAGATGGCCTAAATGTTGTGCAGAAGATGCAGATGTCCCCTTTAGCTTCAACAACCTGTCTTCTTCCTCTCTATTCATCATGACCTTATTGTTGAAAGACCTCCTTATCTCAACTTTTCCATCAAAAATGTGGATGGAATGACCTTGTTGACATACATGCACAAGGGATAGTAGGTAGGTTCCTCCGTAACTGAGGAAGATAGAGAACATCATGTAGGACATAATCTGAAAGTTTGGTCAGTGTCAATCTAATTGTTCCAATCCCTGAAGACTTAAGACTAGACCTGTCAGCAAAGTATACTACACCATCTATGTTCTCATCAAATTGTTTGAAGGCTTCTCTCTGAAACATCATGTGGCAACGGGCACCTGTGTCAAGCATCCATGTGTCTCTCCAAGAAGCAGATGCAATGTTAAACCAATGTTACCAGACTCGGAATCAGCAATAAATCGGCGAGGCAAAAGAGCGAAGAGTTTTAATCGGATCGGGAAAAAATCGGGAAAAAATCGGCAAATTCATTAAATAAAAATATACACATATATTGAATTAAAAAAAACCATTTTTCATTAATATTGGGTAAAGGTATGTCCAAACAATGCATAATATCAATAGATGTCCAAAATATCATGAATAAATAAGTATCTCATATATGTTATGAGTCCACACATGATCCAAAGCACTGAGTCTTGAGTCCTTAGAAGCATATGCTTCTAAAAGTTTACAAAAAAGTTAAAAACTGCATACTAATCAGAAAAAAATCAACAACTAAGAGTCTAAGACTCTTAAGAGTGAGAACTAGAAGCGATTCCTCCCACTCCTTCGCTTGCTTGACTCTCAAAGTTCTCCAAGTCATGAAGGCTGAAAAGAGGAGGCTCATCTAATTGAACCCATTCTGCCGCATTTGTAGCTTGCAAATCTAACTCTTCAAGGTTGATTGGTGAATGATCAATACCTGTCATTATCATGAGACATTGAAATGTGAATTAAAATTTCACTTTGAAGTTTGAACTTTAAACTTTTAAAGTACGAACTAGATTATGAAACCTTCAAATTCAAGCTCTCGAATCTCACCTTGTATTTGTTTGTTGCGAAGTCGTAGATTGTAATGGACAAATACAAGGTCATTCAAGCGCTTTTGTGTCAATCGGTTGCGCTTCTTAGAATGTATTTTCTCAAACATGCTCCAGTTGCGTTCACAACCTGAAGCACTGCATGCTTGGTTTAAGATTCGAATGGCAAATCTCTTCAAATCTGGCGTATCACTACCAAAGTTTTGCCACCAAAGACCTAGCAAGTGGTAAGGGTTTGTGAGTAGAAGACTAGAAGTACCAAATTAGTAAATAGTAAAAACTTAAAAAGAAAAGAAAATTTAATAAAACATTTAACATACAAAATAAAGTTTAAACAAATTTAATGAATTGATGAAGCCTTCAAGCTGGGTACCTGGCAACATCTTTGACCTTTGTCTTATAGCACTGGTATAGGCAAACAATTTAGATGGTGCCCTATAATATTGTAGTTGGGAAAAGACACGACTTTGTTGTTCTAGATCAGGGAAGCACCTTTCCAAGCATGTCATAAGTCCTCTGCCAACCTCCCCATCCTCATTAAATTTGCTCTTATCATAAAAATATTGTGGGTTTAAGAAGTACCCAGCAACATGTAAGGGGGAATGCAATTGCCTATCCCAACGTGCATCTATAATGTCCCAAAGAGGCATATACTTTGTCTCATCATCCCCATATCTTCTTTTGATGGCCTCCTTTGCGAGATCCATCGCCTCATAAATGTAACCCATAGCGGGTTTGTCACCATCAACCATCCTGAAAGTTCAAGCATTCAAATTTAAAGAAATATGAAACATTGTAAATAAAAAGAAGCTTGAAATGAAATTTAAAAAATGAAAAAGTTAAAAGACTAAAAGTACCTGAGAACTCTAACAAGGGACTCCGTCACAGCAATAATCTCTTCAGCATCTTTCCAGAAGCCATCATTAAACACAAGTGCAGCAATTTCGATGCCTTCAGGGGTCTTGGAATGTTTAGATCCCATCCACTCAGGTCCCAAGAACATCCTCTTCAGATTTATCTTTTGCTCCACCACAGATTGCAAAGATATGAAATTTGTTGCAAATCTAGTCACTGCAAGTCGAACAATTTCTTTACCTTCAGTGTATATTCTCATAGTGTTTAGGACAATAGTGTGGTTGTATAGGTATTTGGTTATGGATTTTGCCTTCTCCACAACCTCATGTATCCAATGAAGCTTACCAATGTCCTCAAGCATTAAATCTATGCAATGGGCAGCACAAGAGGTCCAAAAAATAGTGGGGTGCCTCATCTCAAAAAGTCTACCAGCAGCCATATAATTCGCTGCATTATCGGTGACAATTTGTACAACATTTTCTTCTCCCACTTCTTGAACGACTTCCTCCATCATTTCACAGATAAGTTGGGCAGTCTTAACCTTATCTGAAGCATCCACTGACTTGAGAAACATTGTGCCTGCGGGACAAGATACAAGGAAATTTATTAAAGTTCTATTCCTCTGATCTGTCCATCCATCACTCATGATGGTGCACCCTGTTTCTACCCATGATGAACGAAACTCAGCTAGCACAAGCATGACATCTTCAACACTCTCTAACAACATATCTGTCCTAAGGCTCTCTGATGTAGGGGCTTTGAACCCTGGACCTGCAGCAGCAATTGCATCAATCATAGCTTGCCAATAAGGACTTCTGGCACAGTGGAAAGGTATGTCAGAATAGTACCAAAAGTTAGCAATGGCCTTCCTTGCTTGACTATGGATATTTTTTTTCCAACCAGTGCCATCCAAGGTAGGTTGGGAACCGGGTTTTGTGCGGGGAGCAAAAAAGGTGTTTATGTTTCCACCTCCACTGTTGAAGGAAGGAGTTGCTGTTGAAGGACTGGCATGGCTTTGAGTTTGACTTGGCCTTGGAGGCATGTGTGGAAAACTTGGGAACGGCATTGAGGATTCAACAGATTGAGGTGACATGGGGCTAGTGGCAGAAAAAGTATCAACTCCAACATTTCCTATTTCAGCATTTTGCTTTGCTTTCTTGGCATTATGCTGCTCTAACATATCAAGGGCCAAGGCTGCTTGGTATTGGACATTCTCGTCAACTTTGCCGCAAAGACCTATATCATGGCCAGGTATTTTTGCAAGGTGGAACTTGAATCTATAAATGCCTCCACTGCATTCCTTTTTGCAAAATTTACAAAGGAGCAAGGATTTTCTGGGAATCTTGTCACAATAAGCCCAAGCAAAGTCCCGCTCTCTCGGCATTGTTGTTGCTTTGAACTTGTGTTTAATTTGTGGCTTCTGTTAAGATTTGGAGTCTGGCTTCTATTTAATTTGTGGCTCCTGTGAAAGACAACAAAAAATCAAATTTAAAAATTATCCAAAAGTTTAAAATATGCTAGAAATTTAAAAAATTAAATGAAGACAGATGTCAGTGAACACATAGAAATTTTTTTGTAGTAATTTGTTGTAATATGGCAAGGGACAACAAGGACAGATTCGACAAAACAGAAATGTGGAAGCAAGCATGGATTTTTCTCAATCTTTCCATGCATTCAAAGCTCATGAAAGTTAAAACATATAACTTTGAAGGTGCTACAGGGACTGTTTGCAGCGAGGACTGTGACCAGCCTAGTCCAGTATCCATATTAGAAGCTTCTTTCTCGAATGAAAGTTGTTACTCAGCAGAGAGTTTGGGTGGTACACATGGTAAGCAACCTTGACATTTTCTTATTTGTGGTTTATCCAGTTGCATAGCTAAATCACTCCACAACCATGGTTAAACATTCATAGACATATCAAGGAGATTGGCCAGAAGTAATCTTTGTTTTCATGAAATACTAGATTATTGTCTGATTTAACTGTGGAAATATTGTGCTTATTACAATTTCCATCCAAGTCCTTGTCTTTGTACTGATAATTTGTCAATCTTTGATACCAGATGACAAGTTGCAATTCTTATGCTCATCCGTTCAGATTCCAGAACAGAACTGGCCGACTCTGCATGACACTTGGGCACCAAGAACTGGATGTTGATGCAGAATTACGTGATTCTGCTTCTTCTGCAAACTTGGAAGTTGTAGAAAGTGATAAGATAATGGGTGCAATTCTAGATATTTCAAGATTGCACAAGATTGATCCTTCCTTAATTGGTTTGGCAGAAACTCAGCCTGCCTGTATTGAAGATCACGAGCTTGAATATGTAAGGAAAATTATCTGCAATGCAGAACTGATGTCTGAAGATGTAGCCTTGTTGAGTGAGGAGGACAGACCCGATTTCCTTGTAGATCCTAATTTGTTTGACAGACTGGAGGTCCAAGAGTCATCAACTGATGGCCATTTGCCATATGGTTTGAAGAATAGTTGCTATAATTCGGCTTTTAGGAATGTACAGGGGTCATGGCACAATAGGAAGCTTCTTTTGATTGTGTGAATATAAGGCACGTAAAGGCACGTAAATTGCAGAGTCATGCGTGACTCGAGGAGGAATTTAAATAGAGGCCGCTAAGTGGTCAACCCATGAACTTCAACCCCAACGACTACAAAATTAACATGAATCAAACATTTTACCATATTGTGCCCAAAACTTTTAGAATACAGAGATGCTTCTATTGCAGTTTACTAAAAACCCGATACTCATGAATAAACCAATGGCTCTCGCAACGATTTCTCAGAACCAAACTTTAAATTTCAACGAGGCTTTGGAAAATAGTCTTACGGTTTACCAGGAAACCAGGTTCAAAGCTTCAGCCTCCAAAATCTGTTATGAACACTAAACGAAGTTCGAACTGAGAAAAGGAGAAAAATGAATGGATGAAGAGACGTAGGGTTCTCGATCTGAGTTATCGCTTTACGTGCACAATTCCAAGATTGTTACGGTTTACCTGAAGGCTCACGCAGGTTAACGCTTTATCGATTCTCAACAATGCTGAATGCGGCGTCGACAGTCGAATGCACAGGCTCTGCGGTGGTGTCGACTGTACACTGGACGCGGGAGTATGGACGCTGGACGCTGGACGCGGGAGTATGGACGCTGGACGCTGGACGCGGGAGTATGGACGCTGGACGCGGGAGTGATCAATGCCATAAATAGAAACCCAGAACCGATAAACTCGAAACCCAAAAATTTTGGCACGACTCAGAAAAAAAACGCAGAGTCGGAATAATCGGCTGACGCACGAGTCAAAATCGCATTGACCACGAGTCAAACTCGGTCAACGCGATTTGACTCCGGAAGATTCGACTCTACTCGTTTCGTGGCCGAGCCGATTTGACTCCGGAAGATTCGACTCTACTCGTTTCGTGGCCGAGCCGATTGGGAATCGCGATTAATCGGCAGAATCGCCGATTCCTGTTTCACTGTGTTAAACACATCCTCATGCAAACCAATATTACAGTGAGCAACAACATAGTGAGCATATTTTGGTGCATTGACTTTTACTGGTTTTGAAGTTTTGTCTTTGTCTTTTTCTTCTTGTTCTTTGATCTTCTCCCATGGAATTCTGCATATTTTCGCTTCATGTCCATTTCTTCCACAATGGACACAATGCAGATCTAATATTTCTATCTGATTTCGTCTACCCCGCCTTCATCTAAAATTCTTTCTCCCATGTCCTCTTTTGTTGTTGTCTCTGATATTTATGTTTGGAAATCACTGAGGGGAGGGTGAATCAATAATTTTAAACTTAATTTTTGCTCAACTTAACTTTCTTTTTATGCAGCTCATGATTTATGTATATACTCAATTATTTATGGTTTCCTTTTGCAGTTACCAAAGAGAGACATTTGCAAATATACTTACTCAAAATTCAAGAGCATTCACACAATATTCAAGAAACAACACATGGAGGCAACCAGATATAAGTGGAAACCCATAAGGGAGAAAACCATGAATTTTTGGTTGAAAGTGATGTGAAGGCAAGATCCTACTTCATCATTACATCAATTTTTTGTAGGCTCTTACCTCAAAGGAAGCTCCAACTCCCACAAATTTCCGCAGGCTACAACCCACAGGAGGCTCCTACCTCAACAGGCTACAACTTGTTCTTTATCAAGCTACAACTTGAAAAGAGACTGCAATCTTTCAATCACAATACCAAGTCAAGAGTTATGGTTACCTGATATGAATTTTTGTTGTCAAGTCCACTGCACATCGTCTCAGCTTCTCCTCTTCAATTATGTTCCTCTTCTGCTGCTCTCATACAAACTGCTTAACATCAAAAGTTCTCTTTCCATTCAACAATGTATATTTTATAAGCATGGCTTGTTAGCTGTTTGTATTCTCTACAAGAATATGAAATGAGAAGTTGTCTCTTGGTCTTCCAAGACTGTTCACAATCTGTCTCTTCATTTTCAATGTTGAAAATCAGAATTTTGTAATATGAAATAAAGTTGCAATAAAATGGACCAGCAACAATGATTGTATAAGACAAATCTTGAAACTTCTTAGTTTGTATTGGTTACATTTTCCAGATTTGTACCAATTACTTGTTAATGATTAATAAAAGTATACATTTTCCAAACAGCTATGTCATGAGCCATTTTCCAATTCAATCAACATATTTATCAATGTTTTAGCCTTTGCACTTCACATCACTTTCAGCCTTTGCATTCCAAGCAATCTTGCAACGATGACATCAACACTAATCAACCAACTTAATGATATCAAGTTTCCTTAACATGACCATTTGACATCAATGTCAACATTACCAACATTCTCCCCCTTTGGCATTGATGGCAACACAACTATTCCATCTCTTCTTTTGCCTCCATCTGCGTTTACTTACCTCCCCCTTTGACATCAATGGCAAAGAGTGGTCGTGACCAATCACTCTCTGAAGTCCATGCCAAAAAAAAAAATCCATAACTCTGCATGCAATAGGTAACAAATCTACAAGTATGAATGTTGCTCCAATATGTATATGGTTTTTCTATATATGAGACAACTGGTTCAGAACCCATTCTTTCCAGCGTTGCTTCTAGCTGAAAGAGAGTGTCTAGCAAACACATACATCCTAAGATTAGTCCGCACCAATGATTGTTGGACACCAAATACGCCAAGGGTTAAGGTGTGGGATTTGAACGGTCAAAGGAGTCCAAGAGACGTTAGAACAAGAATGTATTATAAATATACATCTATGCTAATAGTAAAAGCAATTAACTGTTCTATCATTCATGTCTCTTCGGATTCCATGTGTGTCTAACATGGTATCAGAGCTGCAGGAAAATTCTTTCCTTGCTCTAATTTGAGCCACTTGTTTTGTGGACTCTGTAAATGTCAGTTTTGCGGCCTGCCTTCCTGCATGTCAGAACTGCCATTGTTGTGTGCTTGCGTATTTTTTACGGCGCACTGTTTCACTGACCTGCACCACTGAATTTCTTTGAAGATAAATTAAAGCTCTTTGTCCTACGCGTTAGTTTTATTGAATGTCTGACATTAACGTAGGCTAGTTAATACACCAATTCCCAGTTGTGTTCGTCCATATTTTCGGCGTTGGTTGAATGGTGGCTCCTACGCACAGTAAAAATTGGGCCTTAAATACAGCTAAGTAATCAAAATGGTTTTTGAACCCTTTGGGAAAGGTGAGTCGGCTGACAAAAGTGTTTTGAAATTGCAAAGCACATTCATCAATATCAACATCTTTTATTGGATTTCCTCTTTTGCCTGCATGCAGCACCTACATTTTTTGTTCCATTTTCACAAGTCTTGGAAGCAACCTCAGCGGCGGTAATAGATTTGTGAATAGCATTTGCAACCCCAAACCAATGGAAACAACAATTAAATGTGTCACTTTCCGATGGGATGGTGTCATGATTCCAGTAAGTTATATTCTGAAAAGATGCAGTTGCATTCCAAGTATCCAACCCACTTTTCCTGAGGTTAAGCCTTTAGTAGAAATTGTTTCCCTTTTGGAATTTTTCTTTTCTAGGACAAATTCACAGTAGCTTTCGAGCATAGATAGAGTTGTCCCTGCCAATCTCCTTCCCCTGAAATAAGCCTCCTTCAACTCAAGTTTGTCTACAACAACACCTGTGATTTTGGGTTTGAAGTAATCAGATATACAACACTAGCCACAGCTGGACTACACTTCATGCATCGGGGCACTTTGTATTGATTGATGGATGCCCCTTGGCTGAGAGTATAATCCATCAATTCCCTGTTCAATGGATTTTGCCACTCTACCCTAGCGATACACATAATTCAGTGATTATTCCACAGCCAAACAGCGATCTTCAAACACAGATACGGGAATTGAGACTGCAACTTCTTTGTTGTAGTTGTTGAAACCAAGTTCCCAATACAGCATGTAGTGACCAGGTATTGTTGATGTGTGTCGGCATAACTTGTGTACTCTACCAGAGTCGTGTCAAATGGTTCAAGATGCTTCACAGAATTCTCCACTGCACATATGAGATTTGGAGCAGCATGGTCAGCTTTGGTGTTCGTTTCTTGATGAGCAGCGTATGATCTAGAATCTTGAATGGTTATGTATTTTTTTGGACCTGTCACTGAAGATCCTCTACATAGTTTCCATACTGTCTATTGTGAGTTTTCTTTTCCAATGCAATGACACCTGCTCGTATGCTTGGAATCGCTCTTGGTTGAATCCATTATAATATTGGTATGACTTAGTTCATGTCAAAATTTGTTGCATCGTTTAATACTTAGACAGGAACACCTCATGGTTCTAATATCATTAAGCTGGGTCAAACAATGGAGTTGCCAACACACATAAGAGTTGCAGTGTCGACTAAACTTAGAGGGAAAGGTTATTCGAGTGGAGAAAAGGCCCTAGCAATCCTTGGTATAAGGGCATGTTAAAGTTGTCCTTAACATCATATTAATAGTCGAGTTGCTCATAGGTGAAGGACACTCATATTTTTGGAGATAGTATTTCCTATTAAAACTATCAATCTAATAAGCCCTTTTGTAGCTTAAGTCTATTATTGAAGAACAGTCCTTAGAAGATTTGTCACCACTTTCCCATTTTATTTCTCTAAGCATTATCATTTTGTAGTGCAACAATTGGTGGTTGGAAACTATTGTTGATTGGCATATTGTTCTGATGTGGATTTGCAACAACACTATACATTTGGTTTCTTAACATTTTTCCCATTTGTTGAACGTGAGTTGTTAACTAAATGGATGGAATTACTGAGTTATTAAAGGTTCTAGATACACTCATACTCTTCATTGTTGAGTCTGGTACCACGAAAGTCAGCAAAGACACTCTCACAGATATTCAAATCTCTCTGCAAAATGCACAGGATAAGATTGAATTTTTGCAGCGAGAATCTCAGCTTCAGCGAGAAGAATTGCAACAGTGGAGTCATCATTTTGACCCTGTTTCTGTTCAGAACATTGAAACAGACCCCCATAAGAAGCAAGTTGATTCAAATCCAGTGCCCAATGAAGCAGCAGAAATTCAGCCTGCACTTCCCAAGCAAATCATCAGACCTTGGGAAGAGCTTGTCCACAACAAGCACAGAACAGGGCTTGGATATGACAAGGAGGCATCCTTTCATATTCCAGAGTATTCCAAGCCCATTCAATTTCAAAGTGTTGGGTTTCTTCATGGCGGTTCACCTTCACCTATTCTAGATTCTGCTCCTCCACATTCACAACCAAAAGTTGTTAAATGCCAACATTGTGACCAAGTTGGCCATTTGAAAGATCATTGTTTTGATCTTCATCCGTGCAAGCATTGTGGTCAATGTAGTCATTCTCCACACAGATGCTATAAAAACAAGCCTCCTGCAAGAACAAAGATTCATCTTGGATGGATCGCTTCTTGGCAATGGACTTCAACAGACAAGAAGATATTTCAGTCATATATCAGAATTTCTTCTAGAGTATTGAAAAGTCTTGCAGTTGAGTTTTCTCCATCTTCTCACCTTATATCTGGTAGGGGGGGAAGTGATGGTCACCTACAAGCTTCAAAGCCACATCAAGCGAGCTTGAGCCACAACCTGCAATACCAGATTCAGAGTTGTAGCCAGAGACAAACATGCCCCTGAGCATGCCTTTGGTTGGTGGTTAGCCTCAAACCATCTATGCGAGGTTGAGACCTCCCTTTTCAGGTTGAGCTTCTCCCTCTTCAAAGAATTGGGGACACTTCCTCTAGCAGAAGACTTCAACTTCCAGAAGAGTTCCAGGAATTGCATTAAGCATTCCGGAGTTGTTGGTCATCCTTAAACCACCGCAGGTTGCAGACCTCCCTTTTCCAGGTTGAAGGTCTCCCTCTTCAAAGCATTACGAGCACTTCCTCTAACAAAAGACTTCAGCTTCGTGCTAGATTTGGAAGGGTTCTGAGAACTGCACTATGCGTTCTAGTGTTGGTGGTAATCCTTAAACCACCCCCTCATGCCAACATTTCAAAGAGCACATTCAGCCTAGTGCTGCCATGTATTTTTTGCACATTTTGTATTACAACTCTCTTCTTGGACTCATACATACCCCTTAGAATTAAGGAGGGGAATGTTGGACACCTAATCCGCCAAGGGTTACGGTGTGGGAGTTGAATGGCCAAAGGAGCCCAAGAGACATTGGAAGATGAATCCAACAGTCACAAGAATGTATTATAAATATACATCTATGTTAATAGTAAAGGCAATTAACTGTTCTATCATTTGTTGATTTGGGGTAGCATCGGATGTGCTCTAGCCAAGAAATTTGGTGGACAGGCTAAGGCACATAAGATCTCCAATACCCAGAAATGGTTTGGGCAGATTCTAAACAGTTTGGGAGATATTAAAATAATTAATATTTTTAATGGAGTCCCTAAATCTAAACTTAGGGAAAATAAAATATTAATGTGAATTAATATAAAACTGTGTTAGAATGGTCCAAAAGTCATGGATCAAGCCAGATCTAATCTTAGCCGTTGATTAGGAACTTAATCTCGGCTGTTGATTTGTCAACGAGAAAATATAAGAGGAGGCTTTAGGGTCACTTAGAGAACACACCAAGTTGATCAAGATTTCGACTTTCTGGGGCACGGTTTGCTGAGGAAGTCAAGAGAATGATCAGAGTTGCAGCGGAGGGGCAATGAATACAGAAGCAGAGAGGTAGAGATAGCGTTGGGAGGATCAGCGCAGCAGCCAGGAAAGCTGACGCAGAGGGCAGAAGCCGAAATTGCCGGGAACTGCCGAAACTGCCGGGAACTGCCGGAACAGCCGGGAAAGCTGACGCAAAGCGCAGAAGCCGAAACAGCTGGGAAAGATGACGCAGAGGGCAGAAGCCGAAACTACCGGAAAGATGACATAGAGGGAAAACGCTAGAACTGCCAGGAACAGCCGAAACTACCGGGAACAGCCGGAACTGTCGGGAACTGCCGAATAGCCGGGAACGCTGACGCAAAGGGTAGAAGCCGGAACTGCCGGGAACAGTCGGAATTGTCGGGAACTACTGGAACAGTCGGGAAAGCTGATGCAGAGGGCAGAAGCCGGAACTGCCGGGAACAGCCGAAACTGTCGGGAACTGCCAGAACAGTCGGGAACGCTAACGCAGAGGGCATAAGCCGAAACTGCCGGGAACAGCCGGAACTGTTGGGAAAGCTTATGCAGAGGGCAGAAGAGGCTGATGCTGGGGTTTTTCGTGGGGAAAATTCGAGCTGAGGAGCTACCGGAGTGTTTATCCGGGGTTTCAGAAGGAGCATCT
This sequence comes from Pinus tabuliformis, assembly GCA_031772625.1. Taxonomy (NCBI): domain Eukaryota; kingdom Viridiplantae; phylum Streptophyta; class Pinopsida; order Pinales; family Pinaceae; genus Pinus; species Pinus tabuliformis. Next base: position 57,229,541 of record CM062812.1, read on the forward strand.
ATCTCGAAGGAGAGGTACTACTACCGAGATTATTATTTGTTGGGTGAGCCGATTTTCGCACCCAGATTGTATTCAGAAACTGCATAATAATAAAACCCTCAGATAGTTGCACTGGTTTTCTCGCATTGGGTTTTCTCAGAGACATTGTTCCAAAAACAATGGTGCCACTTGTGTGCTTGTTTTGTTTCCTTCAGTTGATGATCTGTAATGTGTTGAGCATGTACTTGTATTTATTTACAGTATTTACATGGTAAATAACTTGTTAATTAGCAAAACAAGTAGGTAGGAATAAATCAGAAAGTACATGAAGGGTTTCTAACGGGTTAGACTTAAAAATTCCAACATGGTATCAAAGGGTGGTTGCAAATCACAAGAGAACTGAGGACATCAGCAGAGCAGAGCAGCAGCAGCAGAGATCAGTTGTCCCGAGTGACAGAGTTGATCCTTGCAGAAGGCGACAGAGGAAGGAGTGACGCAGAGGGACTACGTCATCATTATGGGCCTGAGAAAGATAGCCCAGAGGCTAAGGGAGGCAGAATCAGGCTCACACAAAGCCACGCGGAGGCCAGGAGGGCTGACACAATTGGCTGGGGGAGTTGATTTGCCGGTGTCGGGATTGCGCAGAGCCAAGTGGCTCAATCCTTCAGTTGCTGGGGTGTAGGAAGCTGTGGGTAAGTTGCAGAGTGAAGTTGGTGGGGTGTCGTAGTCAAAACAGTACCTAATAGGACAAGACCAAGGGGAGGGAGTTGCTGCCGAGGCGGATTTCTAGCCAAGGAATCCAAATCAGTGGTGCAGTTGCACAGACAATCGGAGAGGGGCAACTTGACAGTTGGCAAAAGGATTTCCAGGAGGGAAATCGGGACTCAGAGGGAGTCCAGAAGAGAACTTCCAGACGAGAAGTAGAGAGACTCGGAGGAGTCGAACAGAGAACTTCCAGATGGGAAGTAGAGAGACTCAGTAGGAGTCGAACCAAGAACTTCCAGGCGAGAAGTAGAGAGACTCGGAGGAGTCAACAAAGAAGAGTAGAGAGATGGCCATGAATGGGATGAGAGATCAGGATAGGCTAGACGGAGCATCCAACTTTGTGGTCTAGAAGGCCAGGATCCTGTCCATTCTAGATAAACATTGTATCAAGGCCTTCGCCTTGAGGGATGACGATTGTGCCATGAGTACTCATGTTCCACATAAGAAGAAGTGGGGAGACATCGAGCTGTAGTCAGGCAGACTACAGGCGATGAGGGGCAAGATCCTCGAGGTACCCAACCTCTTGGATTATACCTTTGCTACAGGAGCCCCGATGAGGAGTAGTAGTACTGGCAGATGTTGGTAGAGATGAATGAGGATGGAGCAGCCGAGGGAGCGATAGTGCAGGATTCCTAAGACAGCGCGAGGCTAGCAAGTTGCAACAGTGCGAGAGGCATGGGAGTGTTGCACCAGTGCAGGATGGCACAGAGAGGTTTGCAACGGTGCAAGATGCAGAGAGTTGTTGCAGAAGCGTAGAGGTCAGAGAGGGAGCACTTGTTAGTGACAGAGGGAGCTTTAGCATCGGGAGTGTCTCTAGCCTAATATAGATGTCAGAGTTGGGAGATCAGTTACTTACTTCTCGGTAACTGAGTTGCAGTGCAGCAGTTAGTAGTGGCAATGTTATGGGCAGCACAATGCAGCATGATAAGAGGGAATGCAGTGCAGACACACTAATGGCAAGGCAGGGCCATGGGCAACAGCACGAATGCAGATGGAGTTGTTGTACAAATGCAGCAGTGGCAGTGGCAGAGCCATGGGTGGCAGTATGAGATACAGCAATGCAGATGATGGGCAACAGGCCTAGCATCACGAACCAATGCCGGATGATCAGAGTAATACTCAGTGAGGAGTATTGCTAGAGCACAGTCCTCGCCAAGAGGGAGTGTTGATTTGGGGTAACATTGGATGTGTTATAGCCACGAAATTTAGTGGAAAGGCTAAGGCATATAAGATCTCCAATACCCATAAAGGGTTTGGGCAGATTCTAAACAGTTTGGGAGATATTAAAATAATTAATATTTTTAATGAAGTCCCTAAGTCTAAACTTAGGGAAAATAAAATATTAATGTGAATTAATATAAAACAGTCTTAGAATGGTCCAAAAGTCATGGATCAAGCCAGATCTAATCTTAGTCATTAATTACGGACTTAATCTCGGCCGTTGATTTGTCAACAAGAAAAGTATAAGAGGAGGCTTGAGGGTCACTTGGAGAACACACTGAGTTGATCGAGATTTCGACTTTCTGGGGCAGGGTTTGCTAAGGAAGTCCAAAGAGTGATCAGAGTTGCAGGGGAGGAGCAGTGAATACAGAAGCAGAGAGGCAGAGATAGTGCTGGAAGGATCAGCGCAGCAACTGGGAAAGCTGACGCAGAGGGCAGAAGCTGGAACTGCCGGGAACAACCGAAACTGTCGGGAAAGCTGACGCAGAGGGCAAAAGTCGGAACTGCCGAGAACTATCGGAACTACCGAGAAAGCTGACGCAGAGGGCAGAAGACGAAACTGTCGGGAATAGCTAGAACTGTCAGTAACTACCAAAACAGCTGGGAAAGCTAACGCAGAGGGCAGAAGTCGAAACTGTCGGGAACAGCCGGAACTGCCGAGAACTGTCGGAACTACCAGGAAAGCTGACGCAGAGAGCAGAAGATGCTAACACAGTCCCTAGAGGTTGACGCTGGGTTTTTTTGTGGGGCAGATTGGAGCTGAGGAGTTGCCGGAGTGTTTATCCGGGGTTTTGGCCAGAGCATCTGTACCCGAAGGAGAGGTACTACTGCCGAGATTATTCTCTGTTGGGTGAGCCGGTTTTGGCACCCAGATTGTATTCAAAAATTGCATAATAATAAAACCCTCAAACAGCTGCACCGGTTTTTCGACATTGAGTTTTTCCGGGGACATTGGTCCAAAAACAAGAGTGTCACTTGTGTGCTTGCTTTGTTTCCTTCAGCTGATGATCTGTAATGTGTTGAACATGTACTTATATTTATTTCCAGTATTTACATGGTAAATAACTTGTTAATTAACAGAACAAGTAGGTAGGAATAAATCAAAAAACACATGAAGGGTTTCTAATGGGTTAGACTTAGAAATTCCAACATCATTCATGTCTCTTCAAATTTCATGTCCATCTAACAATGATCACCATCACATGTGGCATATAGATAATATTACATGTTTACCCTTGTTGGCTTAATTAATAAAGATGTTGTTCATGGATATACATACATATAACATCTCCTCAATAATATATATATACAAATGACTGATGGAATATATATATCTATGTATATATGAACACAAATCTTGTATATATTTTTATCTCCAATCTTCATTCAAATCTTGAATACCAACATATGAATAATCCATATCGATATATATATGAATAATGTTGGTCGATACTCGATATTGATATAATGATGGTCGATAGTCGATATTATGGTCAATAGTCGATATTCATATATAATGGAGTACATGGTCGATACTTGACATATATAATGTTGGACGCTAGTCAATAATGGAGTACATGTTGGTTGATATTGATATAATGTTGGTAGATAGTTGATATTTTGGTCAATAATTGATATTCATATATAATGGAGTACATGTTGGTCGATATTGATATAATGTTGGTAGATAGTTGATATTCTGGTCAATAGTCGATATTCATATATAATGGAGCACATGTTGGTCAATAGTTGACATATATAATGTTGGACATTGGTCGATATGTTGATAAATGATATTATTCACCCACCAAACATAATATTAATGCCAAACATGATATAGGTCAAACATATATTAATGTGGTACATGATGAATTAACATCAACCATGAAATTAATATAATGCCACCACAGGTTTGCGTTGTTGGAATCCATATTAGTGCTTGAGAAATAAGTTGAGACTGTACATTAATTCAAATTTGGCTATCTCATTTCAATTCACATGAGCAAATATTCATATTTGACGTTGCTAGCGCACAAAACCCTAATACCTGTGAAAATTCTAACACGAAATTATACCGCAGTAACTAATTTATTTCTCCTACTTATTTTCCACAATAAGTTATTTAGAAAACCCTTCAGTAAACATCAAAGTAAATTCTAATGCAATTGTCGCATAATAGCATAGAGAAAAGAATAGAGAAATAAAAGCACAAGAATCAATCACATCAACAGACAATAGTACCCGGAAAAACCCAATGTGGGAAAACCGGTGCAGCAGAGAGGGTTTATTTATTATTCTTCAGCAACAATCGCTTTACAAGGAATGATTTACAAAACATAGAGAAACCTCTGAGAAAACACCTGAGATAATTTTCCTCCACCCTTTGGAGAAATTTTGACACACAAGAGACCCTCCAGCCTCCACTGCGTCACCTTTGCGCCATCTCTGCATGAGGGTTTCCTCCCTTGTTGCGTTGCCTCTTTGAGTTGTCACTCTGTGTTGTCCTTCTGCGTTGTCCCTCTGATGCACTGTGTCCCCTCTTCTTCAGTCTCTAACTGATGCTGATACCCTCCTCTTCCTTCACCCTGCAACTCTCCCTTTGAAATCGAACTCTTGCTTCTTGAGAATCGATTTCCCTCAGGTCACTGAGTATTTGCCCGGTGTGTCTCCAAATGACTCTCAAGTCTTCATTTATACTTTTTCTATTGAGATATCAACGGTCGTGATCTAATCTCTAATCAATGGCTAAGATTAAATTAGACTTGATCCTCGTCTCTTAGAAGCTTCTCAACCATACTTTCATTAATACCCATTAATATTTTAATTTTCCTAAGTTTAGACTTAGGAACCCCATTAAAAATATTAATTATTTTAATAAAATACAATCCAGGTGGAATTTCTCCAAACGATTTTTGGGTCTTGGAGATCTCATGTGTTCTAGCCCCTCCACAAAATTTTGGAGCTAGAGCACATCCGATGGTACCCAAAAATCAACACTCCCTCTTAGCAAGGAATGTGCTCTAGCAATACTTCCCAACATAAGTATCACACTGATCCATAGCATCGATCCTCTACATTGCTGATGCTTGCCCTGCTGCCCCTCATCCACTGCGCTGCTGCAATCTGTACTGTTTCCCATGACACTGCCACTTCCACTGTCACTGCTGCATCTATACTGTAGCTCCATCTCAGTATGTTGCATCATGTTGCCCATAGCACTGTCATTACTAACTGCTGCCCTGCAGCCCCCTCTTAAAAACCGCACTATCTGTTTCTACTACTAAAACGGATTCTCAATCATCCCCATCTTCTCCTTGAAATAAACAAACTTTGTTCTTCCTAGAGCCTTGGTGAGAATGTCTGCCCCCTGTTCTCCTATCGGAGTGTATTGTAACTTTACTACACCTAGCTAGACACAGTCTCTGATAAAGTGACACCCGATGTCAATGTGCTTTGACCGATCATGAAAAACTGGATTCTCAGAGAGCTTGATTCAACTCTAATTATCACACAAAATTTTGGTCGCTTCCATCCTTCTCCTGAATAGATTCACAAGCAACTTCCTAAGCCATATGACTTCACACGATGTTGTGCTAGCTGCTATATATTCAGCTTCAGCTGATCTCAAAGCTACGGGCTTTTGTTTCCTACTACACCAGGAGGTCATTCTTGATCCAATGTTGAAACAGTACCCAGTGGTACTTTTTCCAATCTACTAAACTTCCAGCCCAATCTGTGTTAGTGAACCCACTCATCCTGATATCATTGCCTCGGGTGTACATTAATCCAGGCTCAACTGTTCCTCGTATATATCTAAGAACATGCTTGGCTGCTGCCCAGTGTGCCCTCTTCGATTCCACCATGAACTGACTGAGGGTGTTGAAAGTGTAACAAATGTCTGGCCTGGTATTGACCATATACATCAGGGACCCTATGAGCTACCTGTACAAGGTGGGATCTACTTCTTTATCTTCAGATGCATCAATCTTCTTCCAGTTGGTAATCATTGGAGTAGCAATGGGTCTACAGTCCTACATTCTAAACCTTTTTAAAATTTCTGTAGCGTATATCCCTTGTCCAAGGAAAATTCCACCCTTCCGCTACCAAACTTCCAACCCCATAGAATAATGCATCCGTCCCAAATCCTTCATGTCAAATTTTGTAGCTAGGTTTTCCTTGCAATCTTTGATGAGCCTAGATGAACCTGCCAGGAAAAGGTCATCCACACATAACACCAGAATTAGAGGTTCATTCTCTACAATCAGATATTAAAGGTTGGGATCTGTGTCACTCTTGATGAATCACATCTTCTGCAAGTAACCATCAATTCGACTGTACTATTATCTAGGCACTTGTTTAAGCCCATACAAGGCTTTCTTCAACTTACATATGAGTTTTCTTCTCATGTGTCTCAAAACCCTCTGGTTGTTCAATGTATACTTCTTCTTCTATCACCCTATTCAAGAACGCAATCTTGACGTCCATCTAGTGAATCTCCTACCCCATCTGTGCTGTAAGGGATATCACAGATCTAATAGAAGTATACCTGGCTACTAGGGCGAAGGTTTCTTCATAATCTATCCCTTCCTTCTGAGCATACCCCTTAGCCACGAACCTGGCTTTGTATTTTTCCACACTGCCATCTGCAGCATATTTGACCTCGTATTTCCATCTCGAACCTACAACTGATCTGTCCTAAGGCCTAGGTACCACTTCCCAGACATCATTGATCATTATGGAACTGTATTCCTCCACCATAGCACCTACCCATACTTGATGTTGAACGTCCTCCTGAAAACTAGACGGTTCTCCAACCAGAGCCACCAAAGCTTGGTATCTATCTGGTTGTCTACGCTCCCTTTTCTCGTTCCTAGGAGCTCCAAGAAATCCTCTACATCCTGTAGTATTTGTCAAAGTTCCCGACTCGTTCTTCCACTAGTAGTGTGTGTGTAGATCTATTTGCTCCTCCTCCTGAGATTCCATCCGCTGTCATGCTTCTGGATTCGTGTCCTTTGGAGAAATACTAGTGCTAGTTTCTGTTGGTCGAAGTGGCTGGAATAATGGATCATCCTTTGACTACTCTTCAGAAGGCATTTCTCGGGATTTCCTAAAAGCTCTGCCCTCCATGAACTTTACATCCCGTCGTACTACGATCTTTCTATTTCCCGGAAGGTAGATTCTATATGCCTTAGCATTCTCGCTATATCCCACAAGATATCGTTTTTCTGCAGTTTGATCCAACTTCTTCCTCTTTTCTTCGGGTATATGGCAGTATGCCAAGCTATTCTGAAATGGCTCACTTTAGGTTTCTTGCCGGTGATGTTAAAATTGGCAACTACGGCCAAAATCCACATAGGTCATCTTATTTATGACAACTGATATTTTTCTTGGATTCCTCTCTCTGAGAGGTGTAGGATTGATCTAAATATCATTTGATTCTGACATGTACAAATGAAGTTATGAATTTATTTTGATTATGGTCAAATTGTCAAGGTCACCCAACAATCTTATGTAGGTTCAGAAGCCCAACAGTCACATCTATTCATCCTCAATGTTACATATATATAGAAGGTGACTTAGCCTCATTTGGACACACTCATCTTCACACTTCTCTCTCTCTCTCCTCATTGATTGGGTACGGATTTCTAGGTCTCTCTCTCTCCACACGTCCGAAATTTCAGGAGAGCTAAATTTCAGGAGCCCAAATTTCTGGAAAGTTTGAATAGCAATGTTGACCTGTTTAATTGTGTTTTTGGTTGAGGTATTTTTGTTTGGGTAGGCCGCATTTCTGGGCACAGAAATCGAAGTCAAATTGTCTACTTTGACCAGCATTGACTGCAGCTAGGGCTAACTGCAGGTTGGTTGTTTGACCAGATTTGACTGGGCTGATTTATCTTGCTGTTTGGAGGCTGAAGTTGACCAGTTTATTGAGGGTCAAATCTTCCCTGTTGACCAGCGTTGACTATTTTTATTAGGGCTCTTTTGTTGCTGTCATAAATTATCAGATTTGTAAATTGTACTCTCTCTCTCTATCTCTCTCTGCTGAACTATTGAAGAATATAAGAAGAATTAATCAAGGGTTTCCCCACATTAGAGTTTGTCCCTGGATGGTGCCACATCTTGTGTCCTCTTGTCTTGGCTTGTCTTCTACTGTTTATGTTTATGTTCTATCTGCATTTTCCTATCATGTTGATGTGATTGCTAATCTCAATATTGATATTGGGCTAATAAAGAAATTGATGTAAAATTGCTCTAAAGCATAGAACATACCATTGTTGCCTAAAATTAACAGGTGAAGACACTCTCCGGAATAATCTTACCTAATGCCCTGTGAGGAGTCCTGTTCTAAACATATATTGTTGTGCTGCATGCTTTTTCCCATAGAAATTTGGGCATATCCTGATCATACAACATTACCCTTGCTGCTTCTACAATAGTTCTGTTCTTCCTCTCTGCTACTCCATTCTGCTATGGATTATATGGAGTTGTCCATTCTTTTTTGATGTCTTCCCCTGCGCAGAAATCCGTGACGTCCTTATCAATATATTCTCCACCATTGTCTGAGCGCAACACTTTCATCTTCTTCCCTGTCAAATTCTCAACCAGAGCTTTAAACTCTTTGAATCAATCAAAACCCTCATCCTTGGTTTTTAGAAAGTAGATCCAAGTCTTCCTAGAATGGTCATCAATGAAGGTGACAAAGTATTTGGCACCACTAAGAGCTTTTGTGGACATGGGTCCGCAGATATCTGAGTGTATCAATCCCAGAACACTCTTTGCCCTACTGTTACTTCTAGAATAAGCCGCTTTGGCGTACTTGCCCAGTACGCAACCTCTGCATACATCGTCTCGTTTGGTACTTAATTTTGGAACTCCTGCGACAGTTCCTCTAAGAATTCTTGGAGCCCCATGGTGTAAGTGCCCCATCCTTCTGTGCCATAGTTCATTCAAATCTTTTTCACCACTGCTGCTTATCAATGCCAATGGAGATTCTAGCTGTAACTTATACAGTTTGTTACTTCTGACTCCAATTTGGGCCTTCTTCTTCCAACTCAGATGTTTAACATATACTTTCTTCCCAATGAAGTAAACATCATAGCCCTTGTTCTGTAACTGAGATATAGAGAGTAAGTTCATTCCCAATCCAAGCACATGCAGCACATTGGTAGCTCGAAGCCGATCCCCTACTTCTGTTTAAAAAACTACAGTACCTCTTCCTATGGGGGTACATTTTGACTTATTTCCCATGGTGATTTGGAAGTTCATATGTTCTTCTTGATAGCTCGAGAAACATTCTTGTATTCCCGTCATGTGCGTAGAAGCCCCACTATCAATATACCAAACCTCAGAGGAAGCAGAACTTGCCAAGCAAGTGACTTCTTCCAGTCTGGAAGCCAACACAGAAATGTCGTGATCCATTATATTCTTCGTGCTTTCCTCTTTCCCGAGAGAACTGTGTGAGTCCTTTTGAGTTACTGCTTTAGGATCATGTTCACGACTCATTGCAGATTCTCTAATCTTGTTGCCTGATCTTAGCTCTGATACCATGTGAAAATTTCTAACACGAAATTCTACTACAGTAACTAATTTATTTTTCCTACTTATTTTCCACAATATGTTATTTACAAAACCCTTCAGTAAAAATCAAAGTAAATTCTACTGCAGTAGTCACATAATAGCATAGAGAAAAGAACAGAGAAATAAAAGCACAAGAATCAATCACATCGACACAGCTATTTTTGGACAATAGTCCCCGGAAAAACCCAATGTGGGAAAACCGGTGCAGCAGATGAGGGTTTATTGATTATTCTTCAGCAACAATCTCTTTACAAGGAATGATTTGCGGAACATAGAGAAATCTCTGAGAAAACACCTGAGATAATTTTCCTCCACCCTTTGGAGAAATTCTGACACCCAAGGGACCCTCCAACCTCCACTGCGTCACCTCTACGTCATCTCTGCGTGAGGACTGCGTCCCTTGTTGCGCTGCCTCTCTGAGCTATCCCTCTGCGCTATCCCTCTGATGCACTGCGTCCCTCTTCCACAATCTCTCGCTGATGTTGATACCCTCCTCTTCCTTCACCCTACAACTCTCCCTCTGAAATCGAACTCTTATTTCTTGAGAATCGATTTCCCTCATGTTACTGAGTATTTGCCCAGTGTGTCTCCAAATGACTCTCAAGTCTTCATTTATACTTTTCCTGTTGAGATATCAATGGCAGTGATCTAATCTCTAATCAACGGCTAAGATTAAATTAGACTTGATCCTCGTCTCTTAGAAGCTTCTCACCCATATCTTCATTAATACCCATTAATATTTTAATTTTCCTAAGTTTAGACTCAGGAACCCCATTAAAAATATTGATTATTTTAATAAAATACAATCCAAGTGGAATTCCATCAAATGATTTCTGGGTCTTGGAGATCTCATGTGTTCTAGCCCCTCCACAAAATTTCAGAGCTAGAGCACATCCGATGCTACCCAAAAATAAACAATACCGACTTAATGTTGCATAATTTCATTAAAACACAACTACACATCATATTACACCTAGCTGATCTCACATAATCGCTATCCAAGAATGTTAATCTCCTCTTCTTCGTCATTGTCCTATGATATCAAATCTTCATCGTTAGGCAAGTCCCCTTCGACGAAATCATTTCTGAGTGGTTCTGTGTTGGAGGAATTGTTGAATAGGGCTTTGTTTTAGCTTTTTCGATCTTTAATTACCCAATTTGAGAATGATTCGATAGAGCAACTGATGATTAGCATGTTCTTGTTCTTGGTTGACTCTGCATTCCTCCTGGTTTATGCTTGTTGCCATGGCCAAGAGGAATAACCTTTGCTTCAACAAAATAAATTTGATCGACATTGCATTGATGAACTGTATATGCTGCATTGATGAACTGTATATGTTGCATTTGATGGGCACTATATATTTTGACACACAAAATAAAATAAGACTACAGAGAATGTGTAGCCTCCATTCAATGTGTAACATTGTCCATCGTATAACAATGTTCAATAACCTACACCCCGAAGCTTATGCAACCTCTTTCTCTACCTTCCCACCAGTTGAACTATCTAATAGTTGTTGTGGGGCTGAGGGATAGTGATAGTATGTCTCATTGGTCCAACCTTGTATTCATTATCAAGTTCTCCAAGTCAGATGTTCGTTTTTCGTGTAGTAGGGTTGGTTGAGCATCCAATGTGTAATGTTGTAACAACTAATTTTCGTTTGCCGTATTGCAGGGTTGTTTTCCATTCAATATGTAACGTTGTAACAGTGTCCATTCAATGTGTAATGCTCCATTCAATGTGTAACACTGTAATTTATCCAATGTTAGGGCTTATAATTCATGCTAGAGCATGTATCATTTTGCCTCTTTCAACGTCTCTGATTATGTTATCAACGTTGTAGCTATCATTTTGCCTCTTCCAATGCTATCATGATTTTAACATTGCATTCCAAGCCTGAGGGAATATACACTATCCATTCAACCATATGCATCATTATAATCATACTAATACCATCATTATAATAGTCCCATTGTAATAATAACAATGTGCCAGGAATAATGATACCAAGAATAATGTTGAGCCAAACGAGTCAATGTCAATGTTATTCATAATTTTTCTAGTCGTTATTTACAATAATGTCGGCATTATTCATAAATATGTTTCATGAATGTTGTTGCAATGTTCATAAAGAGATCCAAATATCCTTCATAAGGATTTCTAGTTGTATTGAGGAGGCTGCAATAAGTATGCCATTTACAATGTGTAGAATTAGGGTACACAACCCTAATTATAATATAGCTCATTATATATTCAAATATACTTATCATGTGCCATATTATGATTGACCATTTGAAACAGTAACGTATTTATGTTGGGGTTGTCCATATTCATTATCCTTATGACTCCTGGCATCCTACTCCCATTCTGTCTCCTGCCATTCTATACCTATCATTACTATATTTCTGACCACATGGTCGTTACTTCTTCCTTGCGTTACCTTTCCTTCAACAATTCATTGTTTCCATTACATATGAGAATTACTTTGAACGCTCAATTCTCTTTGGGCTACCATTTCCTTCCTGGTGCTTACTCTAAGTTTTCTTGAACTCTTAGGGATCTCCCTTTTTCTTTGAAGGTTTTCAATGCATGCAATTAATCAATGCTAGTGATGCCCCTTTTAATGGCATGCAATGGTACCCTTTTGTTCAACAATTTGTTGTTCTTGAAATTCTCTTAGTATTGAATGCCAATAAAAATTCATCTCAATGACTGTAGAGAATAGATCCGCAAATATGGTGGATTTGAATGTCTGTTCATTTGCTTGCTGCAAGATATATGGGCTTTATTTTCTGCATTTTGTATAGATATGGAGAATGCCCTCTTCGTGTGATTCAATTTCTTCTTTTGTAAAGTTACTAATGAATTGATTCTTCATTCAAATTGTCCAATGTAGGAATTTGTTCTTATTTAACTACGATGTTGATGGTTTTAAAAGATTTCCTTTATAATCTCAATTTAACTCTTCTTGCACTTTAAACATATGTTGGAGCCAGATGTTACCCACCATTTTGTGGGTGATATCTCTAAGAGAAAAATTCTCCAAGATGGTCCTCAACCAACAGCCCCTTGCAGCCACCAACTAGCTCGTTGTGCCATTTCCCTGCCACCTAAGCCAGCCATGTGGTCCCTCACCCATCTGTCATGATCGTATGTATGAAGGTGGGCCTCCCGAACCTAAAGGTATGCTTTGTCATTCGGTAATTGAGTATTGTAGTTTTCTTATCATGGATACTTTTGGGCATGGTTTAATGGGGGGATTCGGCTGAAAGAGTGGGCTAGGTCTGTGCTCTTGTCCCCTGGACCTCTTTTGGATGTTAACCTTGGACCCTAGTCCCGTGGGATCACTTTTACTAATCTTTCGGTTTTAGGGATGGCACTACATGGGAAACCCTGATTTTAGTTTCGTGGTCCCGCTCCCTCATCCATATATATTACTCCCCTTGCACTCATTATAACCCCATTCATCATTTCTCCCACCTTGGTCCACATCCTTCCACTGGGTCCACATAGGGTTAGCTTTCCCCTTCCCCTTGCCCACACCTTGCATCGGGCCTAGAATGTTGCCCCGGAGGTTGATGCAGCTAAAAAGAAAAGTAAAAGCATAATTGGCTAGATTCAACAAGAAAATGTACCACAAAATGCAAAAGATGGTCAGGAAAAACACATTTAGCACATGGGCAAAAGCCAGTACATGAGCTCTATCCCATCATCATGGTCATCACCCTAGTTCCTACAGGCCCTAGATGAGCCTCCTTTATCATTTAGGAACCCATGATTGTCCCAACCCCTGGTGGGCAATGAACTGCCCTACCTTAAAGGGGGTATCTATTGCTATATCTCACACATCATGCTCCTACCCCTAGAGCCCCGAGCAGTTAATTAAAGAAAAATCATAAAAGGCAAAATCCATATAAAGAAGGGTGGAAAATTCAAGGTCGAGGCACCTCATGTACCACGATTATTCCCTCCTATACATTATACACCCAAGTGTGAGCTTCCCTTTTACTAGCTACCCTTGTATCCCAGCATGTGGCCCAAGGCCCTTTTTCATTCCCTACTCCATTCATCTCTTTATCACATGCCACCACCTTTTAAAGGATGTACCTTGGACATACTATCCCCTTTAGACGTAGAAACCACCTAATAGGATACTTGGTTAACCCCATTTGGAGCTTGGAGACATTAGCACATGCCAAAGCCTACTATGGAAGGACATGTCATTATGAAGCCCCTGCCTATTGTCCATGGTTTGTAAGCTCTTTTACTCAGTTTCCTCGATGACTTGTTGTACTGGAAGGCTAGGGGACGCATTGGATCTTATGCAGGATTGCAGGTGTTCTCCATCTTGGGTTTGGTCTCCCTATACGGGGTCCTAACCCTCCAGAGGGCTACATTGGCATATGTAGGGTGTGTGTTAAGAGCCATGGGCCTCCACAACAGTAGACACCACTCCATGGATCCCCATAGATGTTCAGAGATTGCTCGAGATTCACCTATTGGACGAGGAAGATGCAGCCGGTTCACCTTTGCCCAGCCAGCCCCACAGTAGTACCATGCACTTGATAGATAACCCAGGACTTGTATGCTAATGTGGCATCAGTTGCACTATCATCTGAGCCCTTACAGATAGTCTACAGGCATCTTTGACTTACTTGGAGACCCATGGGGTCACCTGTGTGCCCTTACACCCATTGGGAGCACCACAGGTTTGTTATGTGGAGAACAAGGGGCCAACCCCTTGTCCATTACTTTTGGAAGTCCTATTCATCATTATGGCACTTATGGAATTCATCAAGGTTCTTAGAGAGCCAATGATATGTATTATTGGTCATTTGACCTCTTGAGAGGCTTGTTATTTTGTTTATGAGCTAGTTTGGTGGGCTTGTCACCAAAAGTTAGTTATTTGCACATTATTTTTATTTTAAGGCCTAATGTAGGCTCAAATAGTTAAATCTAATTCATTAGGAGTATATAGATACAAACGATGAGATTTCATTTATGATCATCACTTGGATTTGGAACTAGTATCTCCTTAGACATTTTCGCTATCGTTCTTGGAGGATGAATTTTTGGAGCATAGAATGACTTTTGATGTTTCGATAATTTTCATATGTCTTGGAGCTTCTTGATGGCAAGTTCTTGGATGGATGGATATATTCTTATACATGTAAGTACATTTGATGCTATTATTTCTCTAATTTTGTCACATACATTGTTGCAAGGATTTCACTATACTAGGGCTTATTTGTTGCATCTCTTATGCAAAGTTGTGGAAATTTTGTTTCTGGATAGTGAATGATTCATATATGGGCCATGTATAATGAATGAATGTTCCTAGGGATGTTTCATTACTGAAATTCATCTTGACAACCCATTTATCTTTCAAAACGAAGTATAAAGTCTTTGAAGTTGCTTTTATTGTTGCCCTAGTGCCAAGCAAAGTTGTCTAAGGCCTCCTTGACCTAGAAAATTCAAAGGTCCATATTTATAATTCTACATGACTCCAATCTCCCCAAAGGATTAGGCACTGGTCCACCCAAAGGTGGTCACCTTAAACCTATTTTCCTTCTCCCTTTCCTATTCTTTAGGTCTAGTCCTCTAGGTCACCTAGGGCATCAATTATCTCACGATCTATCCATCCAAATACTTCGATTTTTAGTCCACAACTACGTTGGTGTGTCCTCAAGAAGCCCTCCAAATTTCATGAGATTCCAACGGTGGGATCTTGAGATATCGTAAGCCCTAGCTCGAAGACCAATTATTGCTATTGGTTTCCCTTAGGCTAGAAATCTCACTGGGATCCTTGCATTGCCTTTCATTGAAAATTCATTCCTTGATCCCTTTCACCTCCCTAATTAGGTCAAGCATATCATCAGTGCTAAACTGCCTCCTCTTGACCTAACCTGGGTCCACTTGGTCCCGTATCTTATCAAAGTCAACTCTTCAAGAACCACTTGGAAAACCAAGTTCCACAAGGATTTTAGGGTTTAGGAAGCTCCTTTACAAGTCACATTCCCTAAGCCAAGCTCTCAAATCCCTATTCCCTTATCCTAGAGAACCTTGTACCTTGCTTAAGAAGCAAGCAAGTCCTACCCTTGAGTCTCTACTAAAAAAGGGTCATTGAGATCACTTCATAGCCATCTTAGCTGATCTATCCTTCATATGTGATTCTCTATACATCGGGTCTCCTCCCATCAGTGAAAGTCCATAAAGAGTAGGAAGCTTTAGCTTCATTGTTGCTCTTGACCTAGCAAGTGCCCCTCTAGGACCTATTGACCACTGGAGTGGCCCCTGGTGATTATATGAAGACTCCATGCCCAAGGATGATCCAAAGGACACTTGTACCATCAGATATCGTCAATCAACAAAGTTTTTTAACTCTACTTCTATCTTCTCATCATCTTTCTTGTACCCAAATTCCACACCCTACGGGGAATTGTAATTAGTAATACTAGTAATGATGAGTTTTGAGTCTATAACAGGCCTAGGATGTTGGGACTCGATCAGAAAACAAGTACACCTTAGAGTGCTTTTTTTATCTGGTTAATTATCCCTTCATTTTCAGAGGCGGATAATTTTTTAGGTTTTTTCACTCACTTTTTACCCCAAAGCCGGGGTAACGGTTTGAAGGTTGAGCCCCTAACACATCTTAGTGTCTAAAGTCGATGTATATTACCATACTAGATCACAAAAAAAATTGTGGAATTTGGTTAGGTCTAGGTAGTCATTTTTTAATTTTTTAGATTTCCATCAAGTCAAAAATTGCAAATAAAATTGTATTTGAATTGTAATAAGTGTAGTCTAGAAAAGTTGTATGGGGTATGAGTAATCAAAATTACACCTCTTACCCTCAACCTTCTACTATGACACACTTTGAAGGGTTAATAATGTGTTTTGGACCCTCAAAACCCACTTTTCTTAAGTTTAGTGAGAAATCTGGCAATTAATTAAGCCAAAAATTAAATAAATGGAGAAAAATAAATATCCACACATGCTAAATGTTGTGGAAATGAAGTGGAAAATTATGGGGGAGTTAAAATGAAGTCCCAAGGTGATGTGAACTCCTAAAATCAAGGAAAAGACATGTGCTCAAATAAAATCGAATTTCTGGCATTAAATGAAAAAACTATTTGGAAATTCGAATTTGTAAAGTTAATGCACATTTGGGAGGATTTGGGAGAATATTTGGTGGAGATTTTTGTGGGAAATTGTCCCCACATGAGTTACCACCCATATACACTTGTCATTTCACCATAAAATTCGAATTTGGCACATAAGGGAAAAAGAAAATGATGTCCACTTGCTAGAATTCGATTTTTACACTTGGCATTGGAGCTCCATTCCACAAATTCGAATTTATCTTTGGGATTGTCACCTCACGACGCTTGTTTAATCACTTCTACATTTGAATTGGCTCCAATGCCATTTGTCATTGTCATTCTTCGTTGGGATTTGCTCCAAACTCTCTATATAATAGAGCCATGGGTTCTCACATTGATAATATTGTTACTAGCTATTGTGCTTGCGAAAGCGTTGCTCCCTTTTACACTTTCAGAAATATCAATAAAGACGTTGGGGTTTCATTCATGAGGTGTTCCTCCTTTTCGAGTGTGATGAATTGTTGAGCATTGGTATAATTCCTTTTATTCATGCCTTGATGTAAATTGCTTCCATATGCTCTTGTAGATTTGTTAATGTAGAGCTATCTTGCATTGACATTTGATTTAGAAGTATGCTCTAGGTATAGAATGCTCTAGTTGGTTTTAAATAAATCTCTAGAGTTTCTTATCATTGTTTATTGCTAAATTTATATGGAACTAATTCTTGATTGAAGTTTTGTAGAGGGAGCATCTTGTTGGGATTACAGAATCAAGCGTGAGGGGAAGTCTTTGGAGAGACCAACCCACTCTTGATACATTCTTAAAAGAGCTCTCATTTGTTCTTCGAACCTTCATAGTCTTATCTCACAAAGTGGTTTTGCAGGGATTTCGGCACATAGCTTGTGCACAAGCCGAGAACTTCTAAATTTAAATCTCTCTTTAAAAAAAAACTTTGTACTTCATTTCTTTCATTTGCTATCTAAGCGCTTAAGATGGCTAAGCAAAGACGAGAGTTTACTCTCACTCTTTAGCTTAGCCTTTTGTAAATTATAATTGTACATATACATTTTATCTTGTTGATTTTTCCATTAATAATTAACTTATTTTGCAGTCATTGTTTGGATTGTTTGCTAACTCTTGTGTGGTAGATTTTGAAGAGCAACTTCCCGCAACATCTAACAAGTGTTGGCAAGACCTTTGGCAAGTCTTGGGGGTTCGATTTCCAAGGATGTCATGAGCCCTTTTGAGGCTTATTTTGGCCAAGTCTAGTGCACTAGAGGGCTGCCCATTTTTTCTTTAAACCGTGGGCATTTGGAGGAAACTCACACCTTGTTTCCCTTGCATAAGTTTTGTGAGATCTTGTCACTACTTTCTCAAGAAAGGAGGTCTAGTGTCCAAATTTCAAGCAATTATTGTGAAGACTCTCCTTAAAGTATAGTTGAGAACTTTGAAGAGCCCTCTTCTCATTGTAATATTAATAAAAGATCCAACTTGCTTGTGGGAGCTTGGGATTTCTCCCATGGTATCCTATCTCCCCATTTAGAGGGAGGCTTCTCTTGGGTGGATTGACGTTTGCATGGTTTAAGCTTTCATACTTCATTCACTTACATGCATGCTTTAATTAGGAATTAGCACAACCTCACTATCACATTTCATTAAGTTAAAGTTTGTTACAATTTCATTTGAGCTTTGCATTTTCTTTCTCATTGTTGCTTGGAGCTACAAACTTACACTTTACTTTGGGCAATTCATCCTTTACATGCAAGCATTTTATATTCTTAACAAACTTTGATTCGTTTCCATTTATCTTGGTAAATTGTTTCATGAGCACTTGAATACATGCTTCAATTTTATGCTACATTGTTACCTTGAATATTGGTGCAATTTATTGTCATTGTTTATTTGAAAAAAATTTTACTTTCAAACAAATTACTTGTATCATTTTAATTCATTGATGAAACACATACAACACTTGCAAGTTAATTTTATTCCTCCAATTGAAGTTATAATTGCAACTTATGTTTAACACTATTTCATTTTCAAGCATTGAAAATCAAGCTTTTTAAAGCATTTGCATGTATTATTATTTTATTTTGGGGAACTTGTTGGAAATACTGAGAGGGGAGGTGAATCAATATTTCTTTTTCCCAATATTGTTTCACCAGTTAAAACATATATATTCAGAACACAAGATGAACAACAAGAATAAATGCTTTTATTAATATAAACTGTGCAGTAAAATAAATACAATATATAGATGGTTACAATCAGTTGCCAAGCTCCAACTTGGACTTTGGTGAGGCTCCAACCTCCAGAGCACGAACTCTATTTCGCCAAGACACCAATCTTGGACTTAGGAGCACCAACTCCCAAGGACTTCAATCCTTCCTACTTCTGAGGCATCAACCCCAAGAACTCCAATCCTACTTACTTCTGAGGCACCAGCCCCAAGGACTCCTATCCTTCTTGCTTTTGAGGCTCCAACCTCCAGAGCACCAACTCTATTTCGCCAAGACACCAATCTTGAACTTAGGAGCACCAACTCCCAAGGACTTCAATCCTTCCTACTTCTGAGGCATCAGCCCAAGGACTCTTATCCTTCTTGCTTTTGAGGCACCAGCCCCAAGGACTCCTATATTTCTTGCTTCTGAGGCACCAGCCCCAAGGACTCCTATCCTATCAAGGCACTTTTGATAATAATGTTCTACTGTCAAAACTCTTCTCTGTTGAGTTCTGTCTAGTTATAGTTTCTCTGTAGTCTCCAAGCTACAGCATCAATGACAACCAGTCTTCTCTTGAAGGATTCTTTACAACTCTTCCTACCGTTCACACAGAGTCTCCAATAGCTGACCTCTGATCATTTCTCCACACTGCTTACGTGAATCCACTAAAACTGCACTAAAACTCTGCATAAGAACCTGCTTTCAGTTCAAGCATATGTTCTAATGTCACGGTGAATGTTTCAGCGAGATTGCTTCTCTGCTGGCAACTTCTACTCTTCAAAGTCCTCCTGTCCTGTTGGTCCTTCGACCCTCTTTTTTTTTCTACTGGACCCTCTTTCTGTTCTGTTGTTTTCTCCAACTTTTCAACAGTGTTCAACAGCTGCAGCAGCCTTCACCAGCGTTCACCAGCAACTTCATACAACGCTTAACCATCTCTACTGCTTCTGCTACCTCATGTTCTGGTTCTTCGCAACACCAACAGCCCCACAGTCCTCTGTTTTTACTGTTTTATACATTCCCATGCCTTCGTCCATTCGTTTTCGCTTACACCGCCTCTTAGACTTCCTCAACACTCGTTGTCATTTCCTCTATGCTCGCTTGCTTCTTCAGCTTCCCAGCTTTCGGTTTCCTCTATCTATTCGTGCTCACAGGACACGTTGATTCAATGGCGAGGACCGAGTCATACGCAGAGGACACATATTCAGAAAACTGTAACAACGCTCCTGTTTTCTCATGATAGCAGGCATACACAGGGACCGCTTCATTTAACGGACAGCCACATTCTATCGCAATCATAATCGCCATGATTCAGCCTCCTGAACTATCGGGACCGTTCCTTAATGTATTTTTGCCTCAAAACCCAACGCACGGCAAATATCAAATACACAGGGAATCAGAGAAGAAACACGAGTGAAGCGCTAAGGGCGGACTTCAATTTTAATTCACCTGAGTCTATAATGTATCGGGTCCACCTTGTAATCGCAATCGGCAGTCGCCAATGGCCGATGGCCAATGGACGCGATAAGACATTAAGCCACCTTTCAATGTTGCATCAAGTCCGGTCTTACAATCACAATCGGGGCTTGGGTGTGGCAAGGCTTCATAACATATGCGATTGTGACGGATGCGATATGGTATTAAACCATGGTTTATATGCCCGTCGGGTCCACATATATATGTATCGCTATCGGCGATCGCAAAGGGGCCGCTTAACATATTGTAGCGCCTGCTTCCAAAGTGTCAATGCAATAATCGCTATCGGCGATTGCAAGTTGCACAGGGTCAAGACTCATCGTTAACATAGACCCCTCATAGCGATACGATGTGCCGGACCCGATAGGATCCCAAATCTCTCGTGCATATATTTTCAAGTCCGCTTTCCACCTCCGATAGTGTTAAAGCATGCATACATGGGTTTTACAGGCCCGATAACGTAACTGGATATATCTATATGAGTTCTGCCCCCGATGGCTCCCGATAACTCTGTCTGATTCCTCTGTGGCTCTGATGGCTCTATTTGTTGTTCAATGCATCCATTGCTCCTCCGATGGCTCCCGATAGTGCACTTGCACGCATACATGTGACTTCTGCTCCCAATAGTTGTTAAATGCATGCGTATAAGCTCTCTGATCGCTCTGTTTCTGTGTTTCCTCCGTTTGCTCTATGTGCTCCTCTTCATTGGCATATATATCTGACATATACATATATATGGCTCCTCCAGCTGTTTCCTCCGATAGCTCTGTGTGCTGCCTCCCATGGCTCTATTCTTCTTTGGCATATATATATGTTATATATATGTGTGGCTCCTCTTGCTTTGATATGCCTCCTTGCTCTGATATGTCTGTTTCCGCATATATATATATATATATATATATATATGGCTCCTCCTGCAGCTCCTCTTAGTCCAATGTGGCTCCTCTGGCTTGGCAGTGTCTTTCAAAGACCTCCTTGCATATATGAATGCCTCTCTTGCTCTGATATCCTGCAATATGCTTTGATATGCCTCCTTTGGTAACTCCTCTTGCTTATGGCTTGGCTATCCTGATGGCCTTGCTCCTGTCTCTTCATGGATCGCTCGGCTTCCCCTTGGCTTCATGTCATCCTCTAGTATCCAGAATATTGCCATATTGACATCAATGACAACCTAGGACAACAATCTCCCCCTTTGTTATTGATGGCAATATTCTTCTTCTCTCCCCCTTTGACATCAATGGAAAAGGAGTGCTCTGGGACTCCCCCTATCAAGCTGCTTCTGTTCTTCATGAATGGTAGATCTTCATGGGTCTGTGACTCCCCCTGTCATAGTGCTCTTCTTCTTTTTACTCAAGATAGAAGGATTGATGCTTTATCATCAATTAACACATTATTCCCTCTTCATGTCTCAAAACTGCTTTATCATGGCTTCAACAATGCTTAAACATGCTCTACTTTAATGCTTTCATTTAAATTGCAAACGGCCATACACCAAGTGTCCAAGTCCAAGCTTTTATGCTTCAATTGATCCAGGTGGATATTGGTGGCCACCCGCTAATTCCACTTGGATCCCCTCCAGTGCTTCTTACAGTTTTTTTCAGTTTCCTTAATTATAGCACAGTTTACTATTTTTAGCAGTTTTTCAGGTCCTAAACTTCCGGAGCCGTTTTGAGGCCCTAAACGACGTTTTTTGGGAAATTCACCGCCTGCGATTTTTTCGATAAAAATCGTCTTTTCCGTCGTAGTCCTCGGAGAGATCTTTCCAACGGGCTATCATGCACGTCAAACGGAGATAGTACGACCAATTCGCAACCCCGGGAAGTTGATGTACCAACTTACCCAAAAACGGAGCCCACAATTTGGCGTTTCATCTTCTAGGGTTAGGTTTTGGAATGTGAAGGGTTTTCCATTGTTTCTCAACAATAAATAGGCCTTCGAGCCTCATTGTAAGACAGTTCAGAGGCATGTAGCCACCACATCTCTTCTCAGAGATAAGCTACCATCGCCCTAGCTGGTTTATTTCCATTTCTGTTTGTAAGCATATTTCAGTATTTTACAGTAATGAATTGAGGTATTATTTCCGCTGCATATCTGTCTTTATGGTTATCTCTGTATTTTATTGCGTTCCTGTTTAAATCCGGATCAGTGGTATTAGAGCGGTCTGCTCTTCTTCTTTGTTTTTCTTCGCATGTCCCCAACGAGGTCAGGATATAAGGAGTTAGGGCTTGAACTGGTCGAACCTTTGCAAGACCAGCCTCGCAAATCCGGACGGCCTCCCATGGCGGATGAAAAGAAAGACGAGGGGGCAGGAGATCCTATCAAAATCTTGCTCGAAGAAGCCCTCGAGCGACAAAGGAACGCAATGATGGACAACTTTGCCCAAATCATTCAGCGGCTACCCAGGGGCGACGCATCGGCTTCCAACAGCAACTCTGGAAACGCCACACCATTTAAGGTACAAGTTAATTTTGAAATCCCCATATTCGAGGATCAGATAGACGCAGATGCCGTCGATAAATGGTTAAATGTGCTAGAGGGTTATTTTTCTGTTCATGATTTTTCTAGTCGGGAAAATATTATTTTCGCTCTTCTCAAAGCAGCCCCCCACGTTAAGGATTGGTGGGAAACCTACTGCGAGGAGAAAGATGAAAGTACAGGCTCACTATTTTCAGTCGCACCGACTTGGGATTCATTCCGAGATGCCATCAAGGAGCAGTACTACCCTGTCGGAAGCTATGAGGATCAATACATAAAGTGGACCACGCTACAGCAGGGAAGGGACCAAGACGTACCAGAGTTTACCAATATTTTCCATACCCTTCGCACAAACTTGGGTATCAAGGATACAGAGCAACATTTGGTACTAAAATACCGTGGCTGCCTGCACAAGTACATCCAAGAAGAAATAGAATTCCTGAACATCTCCTCGCTCGGCATGGCATACCGATATGTTGTCAAGGTCGAGCAAAAGTTTAAACAGAAGAAGCGAGACTTTGGGTCTGCGAATCTAAAACAAGGGAAAGGTGCCCCCAAACCGCAGAACAAAGGACAAAGCCAAGGCGGGGCGGCCCAAGACAACCTGCCAAAGCTGCAAGCAAAGAACAGCGCCGCGAAGCCGAAAAAGGACACCGGAAAGTGGTGTGAGTTCCATAAGAGCTCCACTCACAACACAAGTGAGTGTCGGGCCAAGCAGTCACTGGTGGCCGAGCTAAAGGTTTCAGAATCAGATGCGTGTTCTGACTCTGAGTCAGAACTCGATAAGGGGAATGACAAAGGGAAAAAGATTATCGATGCGGAGCCCAACGCCACTGTTGCCACCACGAAGATCCAGAGGAGGAGGAGCGTCTCTTCCACTCCCAGATGTGGGTAAAGGGCTCCCCGCTACAGTTCATTGTCGACAGCGGGAGCCAAAAGAACCTCATTTCGGCAGAGGTCGTGAAACGGCTGGGCTTACCGACCACAGCACATCCACAACCATACACCATTGGGTGGCTGCACCAAGGACGGGATCTTCGCGTGAGCCAACAGTGTCGCCTTCCATACAACATCAAGCCCTTCACGGATGAGGTATTGTGTGACATTGCACCCCTTGAAGTTTGTGATGTGTTATTAGGACAACCATACTTGTGGAAGCGACATGCTGTGTATGAGTCAAGGCCCCGTGCTGTTATTGTTACTTTGGGAAGTAAGTTGTACAGGATACCAGAGGTAGAACCGCCTACCGCCATCTCTTTGGTTACTGCAAAACAATGCAGTAAGCTCATTTCCAAAACCGGGAAGTTTGTTTTCCTTATGATACGCCCTCAAGAAAAGAAGAAGACGGTGGCCACGACCTCCAGACAGGGCCCCTCCGCACGACAACTACAGATGGAAAAGGTCGTCGAGGAGTATGAGGACATCTTCACCTCCCCCGCAGGGGTTCCTCTGCACTGTCAGGTCAAGCACTCCATTGATCTAACCCCAGGTTCGCCGCTGCCCAATGGACCAATCTATCGGCGCTCTGTTATGGAGAACAGTGAAATCAAAAGGCAGATTCAGGAGTTGCTGCAAAAAGGTCACATCCGTCCGAGTTCATCGCCCTGTGGGAGCCCGATCGTGCTGGTACAAAAGAAGGATGGGACTTGGAGACTCTGTATTGACTATTGGGCGCTGAACAAGATCACTGTCCGTAATAGGTACCCAATCCCACGGATTGATGACCTCCTGGACCAACTAAAGGGGGCAAAATATTTCAGCAAGATTGATTTGAAGTCAGGATATCACCAGGTACCAATCGAACCCTCCGATGTGTGGAAGACTGCCTTCAAAGCCAAGGAGGGCCTTTTCGAATGGTTGGTTATGCCTTTCGGATTGACGAATGCTCCTGCAACCTTCATGAGGCTAATGGACGACATATTGCGGCCATTCACCAACTCATTTGTAGTGGTATACTTGGATGACATCTTGATCTTTAGCAAGACTTGGGAAGAGCACCTCCACCACATCCGACAGGTTCTCCAAACACTGCGACAACACAAGTTATGTGCCAATTTGGAGAAATGCACTTTTGGCATGACCCAGGTTCAGTATCTGGGATACATTATTGATGAACGGGGGTGCATGTGGATCCAGCCAAGATCCAAGTCATTCGGGATTGGCCATCTCCAACCACTCTGACAGAGCTTCGCAGCTTTCTAGGCCTTGCCAACTTCTGCCGCAGGTTCGTGTTGGGATTTTCTCATATCACTTGGCCCTTGAGTCAGGTCACCAAGGGAGGAGCGAAAGCAAAAAAAATTGGTCCGAATCTCAACAGAAGGCATTCACAGAGTTGAAAGATCGACTCTGCACAGCACCAGTTCTTGCATTACCAGACTTGCAACAACCATTTCAGGTCGAGACATATGCCTCTGACTATGCTATTGGGGCAGTCCTTACTCAACACGGGCATCCAGTGGCATATCACAGTGAGACACTTTCAGACACAGTCCGGAAGTATCCCACTTATGACAAAGAGATGTATTCCATTGTGCAGGCCTGTCGACAATGGAAGCATTACATCTTGGGGAAGGAAACGGTCATCCACACAGACCACCGACCCTTGCAGTTCATACAGACCCAAGGGAAATTGCAGAATGATCGCCATCAGAAGTGGTCCACATACCTGCAACAGTTCCATTTGAATATCAAGTATAAGAAGGGCAGCACCAATAATGTCGCAGATTGCCTCAGTCGACCACCGATCATGGCATTAACCACCGTGCTCAACTCTTGTGGGCACGAGACTTCTGATTGGCCACTGCTCTACAAAAGCGACCCGGAATTCGGCCACACATACCAGACACTCTTGGAGGGTCAACATGTTCCAGATTTTCACCTCCAGGACGACCTGTTATGCCACCTGGGTCACCTTTGTGTTCCTTCAAGCGAGCGTGCCAAGATGATCTGGGAAGCACACTATAGTCGGGCCGTTGGGCATTTTGGGGTTGAAAAAACGGTGGCAGTACTGCAGAAATATTTCTATTGGCCGAATCTTCGACAGGATGTCGGGAAGTACATCAGATCATGCACTGCTTGCGCCATTGCCAAACCGACCATCAAGAAGCAAGGCCTCTATACCCCGCTGCCTACCCCTAGTCGACCTTGGGAATCCATCTCCATGGATTACATGTCAGGCCTCCCTTCCACTAGGCATGGAAATGACTGTGTTTTTGTGGTTGTCGACAGGTTCTCGAAGATGGCCATTATGGCGGCCTGCAAGAAGAATATCACAGCAGAAGCCACTGCTAAACTCTTCTTTGAACGAGTATGGGTACACTTTGGGATCCCACAGTCTATCATTTCGGATCGGGACCGCAGGTTCCTCAGTACATTTTGGTCTAGCCTCTGGTCGATGCTGGACACCAAACTCACTAAGTCCACAGCCTTCCATCCTCAAACTGATGGCCAGACTGAGGTCGTCAACAGGATGATCGTACACATTCTACGCATGTACAACTCAAAGCATCCACGCACATGGGACGAGAGCCTCCCCTATGTTCAGCACAGCTATAACCGGGCTCTCCACAGCTCGACTGGCCACAGCCCTTTTCAGGTGGGATTGGGATTCCAGCCACTATGTCCCATCGATGTGGGCATGCCATTTGCAGCTACTCACGCAGATTATGCTCATGTCCAGTCTGAAACAGATAAGGCAAACAGCTTCATTGAGCACATCCAACATATTCGCCAGCAGGTCCATGACATTCTGGAGAAATCAAATGCCAAGTACAAGCAGCGACATGATCAACATCGGGTGCCACACAAGTTTCAAGTGGGCGACAAAGTCTGGTTGCATTTGCAAAAGGAACGCCTTACCGGAGCCTATCGGAAACTCAGACCACTCCGATATGGCCCTTACACCATTACCAAGGCTGTGGGAGACAATGCATTTGAGCTCAGCATTCCCCCATTCCTTGGCCTGCACCCGGTGTTCAATGTCGACCGCCTTCGGCCATACTTTCCACCATTACTAGACACGTCCGACATTGCAGAACAACTCACACCCACAGAGTTAAATCCAGCTTGCATGGAACAAGTTGCAACTGATCGGATCATGGACACACAGATCAAGCACACTCGCCAGCAGAATATCCAACTGTATCGAGTTGTCAAAGCAGGACAACTCCTTCACCAGGGCAAGTGGCTCACCAGGGACCAAGTGCAGCAGAAGTTCCCTCATCTCATGGAGGAACTCAACGCAATGGGGACCATTGCTTCCTAAGGGGGGAGGAATGATCCAGGTGGATATTGGTGGCCACCCGCTAATTCCACTTGGATCCCCTCTAGTGCTTCTTACAGTTTTTTTCAGTTTCCTTAATTATAGCACAGTTTACTATTTTTAGCAGTTTTTCGGGTCCTAAACTTTCGGAGCCGTTTTGAGGCCCTAAACGACGTTTTCTGGGAAATCCACCGCCAGCGATTTTTCTAATAAAAATCGTCTTTTCCGTCGTAGTCCTCGGAAAGATCTTTCCAACTGGCTATCATGCACGTCAAACGGAGATAGTACGACCAATTCGCGACCCCGGGAAGTTGATGTACCAACTTACCCAAAAACGGGGCCCACAATTTGGCGTTTCATCTTCTAGGGTTAGGTTTTGGAATGTGAAGGGTTTTCCATTGTTTCTCAACAATAAATAGGCCTTCGAGCCTCATTGTAAGACAGTTCAGAGGCATGTAGCCACCACATCTCTTCTCAGAGATAAGCTACCATCGCCCTAGCTGGTTTATTTCCATTTCTGTTTGTAAGCATATTTCAGTATTTTACAGTAATGAATTGAGGTATTATTTCCGCTGCATATCTGTCTTTATGGTTATCTCTGTATTTTATTGCGTTCCTGTTTAAATCCGGATCAGTGGTATCAGAGCGGTCTGCTCTTCTTCTCTGTTTTTCTTCGCATGTCCCCAACGAGGTCAGGATATAAGGAGTTAGGGCTTGAACTGGTCGAACCTTTGCAAGACCAGCCTCGCAAATCCCGACGGCCTCCCATGGCGGATGAAAAGAAAGACGAGGGGGCAGGAGATCCTATCAAAATCTTGCTCGAAGAAGCCCTCGAGCGACAAAGGAATGCAATGATGGACAACTTTGCCCAAATCATTCAGCGGCTACCCAGGGGCGACGCATCGGCTTCCAACAGCAACTCTGGAAACGCCACACCATTTAAGGTACAAGTTAATTTTGAAATCCCCATATTCGAGGGTCAGATAGACGCAGATGCCGTCAATAAATGGTTAAATGTGCTAGAGGGTTATTTTTCTGTTCATGATTTTTCCAGTCGGGAAAAGATTATTTTCGCTCTTCTCAAAGCAGCCCCCCACGTTAAGGATTGGTGGGAAACCTACTGCGAGGAGAAAGATGAAAGTACAGGCTCACTATTTTCAGTCGCACCGACTTGGGATTCATTCCGAGATGCCATCAAGGAGCAGTACTACCCTGTCGGAAGCTATGAGGATCAATACATAAAGTGGACCACGCTACGGCAGGGAAGGGACCAAGACGTACCAGAGTTTACCAATATTTCCATACCCTTCGCACAAAGTTGGGTATCAAGGATACAGAGCAGCATTTGGTACTAAAATACCGTGGCTGCCTGCACAAGTACATCCAAGAAGAAATAGAATTCCTGAACATCTCCTCGCTCGGCATGGCATACCGATATGCTGTCAAGGTCGAGCAAAAGTTTAAACAGAAGAAGCGAGACTTTGGGTCTGCGAATCTAAAACAAGGGAAAGGTGCCCCCAAACCGCAGAACAAAGGACAAAGCCAAGGCGGGGCGGCCCAAGACAACCCGCCAAAGCTGCAAGCAAAGAACAGCGCCGCGAAGCCGAAAAAGGACACCGGAAAGTGGTGTGAGTTCCATAAGAGCTCCACTCACAACACAAGTGAGTGTCGGGCCAAGCAGTCACTGGTGGCCGAGCTAAAGGTTTCAGAATCAGATGCGTGTTCTGACTCTGAGTCAGAACTCGATAAGGGGAATGACAAAGGGAAGCAGATTATCGATGCGGAGCCCAACGCCACTGTTGCCACCACGAAGATCCAGAGGAGGAGGAGCGTCTCTTCCACTCCCAGATGTGGGTAAAGGGCTCCCCGCTACAGTTCATTGTCGACAGCGGGAGCCAAAAGAACCTCATTTCGGCAGAGGTCGTGAAACGGCTGGGCTTACCGACCACAGCACATCCACAACCATACACCATTGGGTGGCTGCACCAAGGACGGGATCTTCGCGTGAGCCAACAGTGTCGCCTTCCATACAACATCAAGCCCTTCACGGATGAGGTATTGTGTGACATTGCACCCCTTGAAGTTTGTGATGTGTTATTAGGACAACCATACTTGTGGAAGCGACATGCTGTGTATGAGTCAAGGCCCCGTGCTGTTATTGTTACTTTGGGAAGTAAGTTGTACAGGATACCAGAGGTAGCACCGCCTACCGCCATCTCTTTGGTTACTGCAAAACAATGCAGTAAGCTCATTTCCAAAACCGGGAAGTTTGTTTTCCTTATGATACGCCCTCAAGAAAAGAAGAAGACGGTGGCCACGACCTCCAGACAGGGCCCCTCCGCACGACAACTACAGATGGAAAAGGTCGTGGAGGAGTATGAGGACATCTTCACCTCCCCCGCAGGGGTTCCTCTGCACTGTCAGGTCAAGCACTCCATTGATCTAACCCCAGGTTCGCCGCTGCCCAATGGACCAATCTATCGGCGCTCTATTATGGAGAATGGTGAAATCAAAAGGCAGATTCAGGAGCTGCTGCAAAAAGGTCACATCCGTCCGAGTTCATCGCCCTGTGGGAGCCCGATCGTGCTGGTACAAAAGAAGGATGGGACTTGGAGACTCTGTATTGACTATCGGGCGCTGAACAAGATCACTGTCCGTAATAGGTACCCAATCCCACGGATTGATGACCTCCTGGACCAACTAAAGGGGGCAAAATATTTCAGCAAGATTGATTTGAAGTCAGGATATCACCAGGTACCAATCGAACCCTCCGATGTGTGGAAGACTGCCTTCAAAGCCAAGGAGGGCCTTTTCGAATGGTTGGTTATGCCTTTCGGATTGACGAATGCTCCTGCAACCTTCATGAGGCTAATGGACGACATATTGCGGCCATTCACCAACTCATTTGTAGTGGTATACTTGGATGACATCTTGATCTTTAGCAAGACTTGGGAAGAGCACCTCCACCACATCCGACAGGTTCTCCAAACACTGCGACAACACAAGTTATGTGCCAATTTGGAGAAATGCACTTTTGGCATGACCCAGGTTCAGTATCTGGGATACATTATTGATGAACGGGGGGTGCATGTGGATCCAGCCAAGATCCAAGTCATTCGGGATTGGCCATCTCCAACCACTCTGACAGAGCTTCGCAGCTTTCTAGGCCTTGCCAACTTCTACCGCAGGTTCGTGTTGGGATTTTCTCATATCACTTGGCCCTTGAGTCAGGTCACCAAGGGAGGAGCGAAAGCAAAAAAAAATTGGTCTGAATCTCAACAGAAGGCATTCACAAAGTTGAAAGATCGACTCTGCACAGCACCAGTTCTTGCATTACCAGACTTGCAACAACCATTTCAGGTCGAGACATATGACTCTGACTATGCTATTGGGGCAGTCCTTACTCAACACGGGCATCCAGTGGCATATCACAGTAAGACACTTTCAGACACAGTCCGGAAGTATCCCACTTATGACAAAGAGATGTATTCCATTGTGCAGGCCTGTCGACAATGGAAGCATTACATCTTGGGGAAGGAAACGGTCATCCACACAGACCACCGACCCTTGCAGTTCATACAGACCCAAGGGAAATTGCAGAATGATCGCCATCAGAAGTGGTCCACATACCTGCAATAGTTCCATTTGAATATCAAGTATAAGAAGGGCAGCACCAATAATGTCGCAGATTGCCTCAGTCGACCACCGATCATGGCATTAACCACCGTGCTCAACTCTTGTGGGCACGAGACTTCTGATTGGCCACTGCTCTACAAAAGCGACCCGGAATTCGGCCACACATACCAGACACTCTTGGAGGGTCAACATGTTCCAGATTTTCACCTCCAGGACGACCTGTTATGCCACCTGGGTCACCTTTGTGTTCCTTCAAGCGAGCGTGCCAAGATGATCTGGGAAGCACACTACAGTCGGGCGTTGGGCATTTTGGGGTTGAAAAAACGGTGGCAGTACTGCAGAAATATTTCTATTGGCCGAATCTTCGACAGGATGTCGGGAAGTACATCAGATCATGCACTGCTTGCGCCATTGCCAAACCGACCATCAAGAAGCAAGGCCTCTATACCCCGCTGCCTACCCCTAGTCGACCTTGGGAATCCATCTCCATGGATTACATGTCAGGCCTCCCTTCCACTAGGCATGGAAATGACTGTGTTTTTGTGGTCGTCGACAGGTTCTCGAAGATGGCCATTATGGCGGCCTGCAAGAAGAATATCACAGCAGAAGCCACTGCTAAACTCTTCTTTGAACGAGTATGGGTACACTTTGGGATCCCACAGTCTATCATTTCGGATCGGGACCGCAGGTTCCTCAGTACATTTTGGTCTAGCCTCTGGTCGATGTTGGACACCAAACTCACTAAGTCCACAGCCTTCCATCCTCAAACTGATGGCCAGACTGAGGTCGTCAACAGGATGATCTTACACATTCTACGCATGTACAACTCAAAGCATCCACGCACATGGGACGAGAGCCTCCCCTATGTTCAGCACAGCTATAACCGGGCTCTCCACAGCTCGACTGGCCACAGCCCTTTTCAGGTGGGATTGGGATTCCAGCCACTATGTCCCATCGATGTGGGCATGCCATTTGCAGCTACTCACGCAGATTATGCTCATGTCCGGTCTGAAACAGATAAGGCAAACAGCTTCATTGAGCACATCCAACATATTCGCCAGCAGGTCCATGACATTCTGGAGAAATCAAATGCCAAGTACAAGCAGCGACATGATCAACATCGTGTGCCACACAAGTTTCAAGTGGGCGACAAAGTCTGGTTGCATTTGCAAAAGGAACGCCTTACCGGAGCCTATCGGAAACTCAGACCACTCCGATATGGCCCTTACACCATTACCAAGGCTGTGGGAGACAATGCATTTGAGCTCAGCATTCCCCCATTCCTTGGCCTGCACCCGGTGTTCAATGTCGACCGCCTTCGGCCATACTTTCCACCATTACTAGACACGTCCGACATTGCAGAACAACTCACACCCACAGAGTTAAATCCGGCTTGCATGGAACAAGTTGCAACTGATCGGATCATGGACACACAGATCAAGCACACTCGCCAGCAGAATATCCAACTGTATCGAGTTGTCAAAGCAGGACAACTCCTTCACCAGGGACCAAGTGCAGCAGAAGTTCCCTCATCTCATGGAGGAACTCAACGCAATGGGGACCATTGCTTCCTAAGGGGGGAGGAATGATCCAGGTGGATATTGGTGGCCACCCGCTAATTCCACTTGGATCCCCTCTAGTGCTTCTTACAGTTTTTTTCAGTTTCCTTAATTATAGCACAGTTTACTATTTTTAGCAGTTTTTCGGGTCCTAAACTTTCGGAGCCGTTTTGAGGCCCTAAACGACGTTTTCTGGGAAATCCACCCGCCAGCGATTTTCCTAATAAAAATCGTCTTTTCCGTCGTAGTCCTCGGAGAGATCTTTCCAACTGGCTATCATGCACGTCAAACGGAGATAGTACGACCAATTCGCGACCCCGGGAAGTTGATGTACCAACTTACCCAAAAACGGGGCCCACAATTTGGCGTTTCATCTTCTAGGGTTAGGTTTTGGAATGTGAAGGGTTTTCCATTGTTTCTCAACAATAAATAGGCCTTCGAGCCTCATTGTAAGACAGTTCAGAGGCATGTAGCCACCACATCTCTTCTCAGAGATAAGCTACCATCGCCTTAGCTGGTTTATTTCCATTTCTGTTTGTAAGCATATTTCAGTATTTTACAGTAATGAATTGAGGTATTATTTCCGCTGCATATCTGTCTTTATGGTTATCTCTGTATTTTATTGCGTTCCTGTTTAAATCCGGATCATCAATCCATATTGTTGTCTCCACAGGTAACATTGAGAGGCCTTCATAGTCCGAATCAAGAGAAAATGCCCCTGAGATTGTCTTTCTTGCTATCTGATGCAGGAGCATCAAGGGCATTTTTTTATTTGTAAATATGTTAGAAAAGGGGGTGTGACAATTTTAATATTTTATTTAATTAATTTGGTAGTTTAAATAAAATAGGAGGAAGTGAGGATTTTTGTAAATATCCTTTTATTAAATAAAAGGATATGAGAGAATTTGGGTAGTTAAGGATATAAAGGGATAAGATTCTAGATAATAGGATTTGTTGAGATATTTTAGTGATATTGAGATATTAAGGGGATTGAGCATTAAATTAGATTATTTTTAAAAATTGTATAAATAGGAAGGGGTTTTGAAAGAAAAACACATTGAGTTAGTGTGAGTAGAGAGTGAGAGGTTTTTCTGATTGGATGCCTTCGGGCAGTTTGTAAAGGGCCATTAGTGTCGAATATCAGGCCAAAGATAAGTTTGTAAGTAGTCTCCTTTTGTTTTTATGTAAACAATGTTTCAGATGTATATATATATCATTGATTGAATGAGGAAGGCGTAGAATTGGTACTGACTTGGGATTGTTCCTTGAGTTCATTGGTTTTATATATCGATTTGAGATTCAGTTGAATCCTGAAATGAATGGTTTATTCAAGAAGCAACAAATAATTACATTTTTGAATTCCAGCGTTTATCTATTAATCTGCATTAAATAGATTGAAGTGGCAGATGTAAAATCTCTGTGGATTGATTTCAAGGAGAAAGAACTTTTGTATAAGTATATGGTTAATTACAGAGGGCACTATTGTTTTAGCTGAGAGTCCTGTTTTGAATGTTTATTTTACCGTCTCTGTAAATTCTGGACGCTGTCACTAGAATGATGAACGCATGAAACGCTGGCTCAATAGCAAATTGCGTAGTGATGAATCGCGGCTTACCTTAACGCAGGGAGAATCGATCTGCGAAATTAATAAACCACGTGAATGGGCCTATGTAACACTGAATAACCAGTGATTGAATGTACATCGATTTCTGGGTAAGTGAAGTTTTAAATTTTGAATTGCATTTGCTATCGATGCAAATTTATGGCAAGATTCGTTGTATAAAATAAGATGAAGGTAGATTTCATGTCAATTTTAATAAACCCAATTCCAGAAAGGTCGAGCTAGAAGGTTGAATACGCTATCCTGTGTAAAGTTTCAATACTTATTAATGGAGTTCTGATTCTGTTTCACAATGGAGGAAGAGCGGATCTGATTGTATTCGATCCATGCTACCACATAAAAAATGATTTGTTTGGAAAATTGACATCGATTTGTGAAAGACAGTGTTTGCAGCAGCGATCTTGTTTAATTGAGGAACAGCGTTTGCAGAAGCCGATTCAATGGAAGTTCTGAATCGAATTGCAGTTTGGGATCAGCGGTCAAAAATCCAAGTCTGTGTTGAAAATTTAATGCAAATCATGGAACAGTAAATGCTGGAGAACGCAGAGACATAAGTCTGGCAATTCGTTGAAGGCAGCTTTGGTAAGTATGAAGTTCTGGCATTTAATTTTAACCGGTTCATATGAAAATCCTGTTGTATTGATGGCGTATTGAGTAAATTGGACAGTGAAATAGCATAGCACGGTAATTCGGACCTTCAGAAGTTCGAAGATTTTTTGCAGCTAATCATATCTCATATAAGATTTGATATTGTGGATGGAAGTGTTGAAGACGCTGGTGAATTTGCGGGGTGTATAACAGTAAGCATAGAGATTGATGGAATAAGATGGATGCAAGCTCATTTTAAAACCGATGATACACATGTATAATGATAACCAGGGGCGCATTTGTTTGATGACTTTGATTGTGAAATCCGATCTCAAAAGGTATATGTACAAGATTTGACTTGGTAATTGAATGATGGGTGTGAAAGCGTATACACATGGATTGGAATTGAACTTTTGTATAAAGTTATATTGTAAGATTTGAGATTTGAATTTTATAAAAGCCCTATGAAATGGAAAGGAGGTATGATGAAAGTATGTAATGGAAGTTATGTTAGGAATTTGGGATGATATGTATTAATCATGGTTTCATAACCATTGTTGTTTTGTAACAAAGAAGCTTTCAAAAGGAGATGAAATTGCGTGTATTGAGGTTGATTTGGGAAATTGTTTGAGGTGTATATTTGTAATGGCATGAGTGTAAAAGATCCTGGTTATTTGCAGGCTAGGCCTGCGTCACTATCTTTCTTCAGATCTGAGTTCCTTTGTGTCTCTGTGCTTCCCCTTAAGTTACTGCCATCTAGTATTCAATCATCTTTGTATTTCGACAAAAATGTGAGGGGTTGTGCCTTCCTATTGCTATATTTCTTAAGTGATTTGTATCAGCTTAAGTTATTCTTGACTGCACAACATTCTCCTTCCTATGAGCAATCTTTTCCTTGTGTTCTTGTACATATCTCTACAGATTCAGATATCCAATCTGTGACTGTCCTTTAAATTTATTTTGTTGATCTGCATCTTCATGCAATGCTTTAGTTTTGTTATATGCTGCCAGCTGCTCTTACTTCAAACTCCATTCCAGATATATCTATTTGTTTGAATATTGCCTCTATTAGTGTCCAGAATTTATTTGTTCTCACATTAAATTCTTAAGTTAAGACATAAACTTCTGTGATAATAGCACCATGGTTGTTTGCCCTATTTCTTTAACAACAGTCCAAAGAATGGTTACAGGATCATATGCCTCAATGGAGTGCTCCTGAGACATGATAGGCTCCCCTTAACTGTATGCATCATCTCTTTTGGGCAGAGTCTGCCCATCTAATACTTAGATTGTCAAAATTCAGGCCAATGACATATGTTGTTGGCTGAAGAACTCAAGGGACTTTCGGATTGTATTTCCTTCCTTCTTCATACTTGTGTAACTTTCTTCTTTTGCATGGTTCTAGCTTGTGTAAGAGCCCATGTTAAGTTACAATCATGTGCCATATGACCAATGTTATGACACTTGAAGCATTCTACATTGTTCATAAATAAGAGTTCATGATTTCTTCCTGCAAAATTGTTTCTTGGAGGTTGTCGGAGACTATAACATCTATCTCTATGAGATGGTTGGGGACCATAACATCTATCTTTATGATATGCTTTACAGTCTTTTGCCATGTGACCAAAGTTTGAACAAGAATAAGAATAACCAAAAAATGAACTTTGGTACCTGGGAGATGGAGGTTTCCTTGATGTACTTCTGAAGCCTTTCTGCCTTGAGATCCTATGATGATAACCATTGCCTCTCGCATCTTTGTCATCATCTACATTTCTTCTTGGAGTTGGTTTTCTTCTATTGTAGCCTTGTTTTTTCTCCTTGCATTTGCTAGAACTGGAAGCGTCACCATTTCTTTCTGGCTTCTTCACTTCTCTTTTGTTAAAAGCATTTTCATTCTTATTTGAGGGTTCACCTGCATACCTGAGACCTAATTTATCAGATGGACATTTGTGATAGCTGAGCATGTCATCCAAGGCTTGAGAGCTCTTCAAGATTTTGTTCATCCCTTCAACCTTTGTTCTGAGTAAGACAATCTCTTCTTCCAATCTTTCACACTCACTATTCTTCTCTGCAAGTTGTTCCTCAGTTTCTTCCTTGCTACGAGTAGCTTCAGCTGCTACTATTTTAAGGGAGATGATATCTGACTTCATTTTGAAGATTTCTTCATTCTTTGCTTGAATGCTCTCCATTTCCTTCTCAACTCCTTGTGCTTGTTTCCTTGCTTCTTGTAGTTGAGATTTGAGAGAGGAGACCTCTATTTTGTACTGACCAATCTCTTTTTGAAGTTTGTTCAAGCTCTTGTGCCTTTGTTCAAGTTGACTTGACAAGGTATCTTCCTGCTTCTTTGCTTTATTCAGTTGATTTGTCATGGATATGACTTCTTCATTATGCTTTCTTTTACTTTGATCAGATTCCTTCTTAAGCTTGGCAAACTCTTCATCCCTTTCTTGTACTTGAAGCTTGATGAGGTCAACTTTCTTTCTTGTTTGATCTTGGTCACCAACTGGAGCTATCTTCTTAAGTGCCTCATTTTCCTTTTTCAAATTGTTAATCTCTTCCATGGCAGTCATAAGTTGAGCGAGGAGTTCTTCTACAAAGTCTTTTTCATTCTCTTCATCTTCTAGGTCTGCTTTAGCCTTGATGTCATCATTCTCATTTTCAGCGTCTATGATGGGTTCAAGATCTTCTTGATTGATGGTCATGGTCAGTGCTCCTTTTGAGTGAAGATCATGAAGTTTGTCCCATATACCCTTTGCTGATGAATCTTTTCCTAGATTGTTCTTTACAGGATTAGGGAGCCCATTCAAGATTGCCTTTACTGCTTTTGCATTGTAAACCTTGGATTCTCTATCCATCCTGCTATCATCAATCACTGATTTCCAGATTTCAATGCCTTGAGTCTGTAAGAAATTCCTCATTCTTGCTTCCCATTTATTAAAGTTCCCATTGAGCCTTGGAGCCTCCTCAAATTGATTGTCTTCTATTTTAGTAGTAGAGGGAGACACATCCTTAGGAGGATTAGAGACTTTCTTCCTTGACTTTGCCATTTGTGTTCTAAGGGTCAACCTTCAAGCTGTTAAGCTTTGAATGAAGGTACCTGCTCTGATACCAATTGTTGGAAATACTGAGAGGGGGGGTGAATCAGTGTTTCTTTTTCCCAATATTGTTTCACCAGTTAAAACATATATATTCAGAACACAAGATGAACAGCGAGAATAAATGCTTTTATTAATATAAACTATGCAGTAAAATAGATACAATATATAGATGGTTACAATCAGTTGCCAAGCTCCAACTTGGACTTTGGTGAGGCTCCAACCTCCAGAGCACCAACTCTATTTCGCCAAGACACCAATCTTGGACTTAGGAGCACCAACCCCCAAGGACTTCAATCCTTCCTACTTCTGAGGCATCAACCCCAAGGACTCCAATCCTACTTACTTCTGAGGCACCAGCCCCAACGACTCCTACCCTTCTTGCTTTTGAAGCACCAGCCCCAAGGACTCCTATCCTTCTTGCTTTTGAGGCACCAGCCCCAAGGACTCCAATCCTGTCAAGGCACTTTTGATAATAATGTTCTACTCTCAAAACTCTTCTCTGCTGAGTTCTGTCTGGTTATAGTTTCTCTGTAGTCTCCAAGCTACAGCATCAATGACAACCAGTCTTCTCTTGAAGGAGTCTTTACAACTCTTCCTACCATTCACACAGAGTCTCCAATAGCTGACCTCTGATCATTTCTCCACACTGCTTAGGTGAGTCCACTACAACTGCACTAAAACTCTGCATAAGAACCTGCTTTCAGTTCAAGCATATGTTCTAATGTCACGGTGAATGTTTCAGCAAGACTGCTTCTCTGCTGGCAACTTCTACTCTTCGAATTCCTCCTGTCCTGTTGGTCCTTCGGCCCTCTTTTTGTTCTGTTGGACCCTCTTTCTGTTTTGTTGTTTTCTCCAACTTTTCAACAGTGTTCAACAACTGCAGCAGCCTTCACCAGCGTTCACCAGCAACTTCATACAACGCTTAACCATCTCTGCTGCTTCTGCTACCTCATGTTCTGGTTCTTCGCAACACCAACAGCCCCCACAGTCCTCTGTTTTTACTGTTTTATACATTCCCATGCCTTCGTCCATTCGTTTCCGCTTACACTGCCTCTTAGACTTCCTCAAAGCTCACTGTCATTTCCTTTGTGCTCACTTGCTTCTTCAGCTTCCCAGCGTTCGGTTTCCTCTATCTATTCGTGCTCACAGGACACGTTGATTCAATGGCGAGGACCGAGTCATACGCAAAGGACACATATTCAGAAAACTGTAACAGCGCTCCTGTTTTCTCATGATAGCAAGCATACACAGGGACCGCTTCATTTAACGGACAGCCACATTCTATCGCAATCATAATCGCCATGATTCAGCCTCCTGAACTATCGGGACCGTTCCTTAATGTATTTTTGCCTCAAAACCCAGCGCACGGCAAATATCAAATACACAGGGAATCAGAGAAGAAACACGAGTGAAGCGCTAAGGGCGGACTTCAATTTTAATTCACCTGAGTCTATAATGTATCGAGTCCGCCTTGTAATTGCAATCGATAGTCGCCAATGGCCAATGGCAGATGGACGCGATAAGACATTAAGCCACCTTTCAATGTTGCATCAATCCAGTCTTACAATCGCAATCGAGTCTTGGGTGTGGCAAGGCTTCATAACATATGCGATTGTGACGGATGCGATATGGTATTAAACCATGGTTTATATGCCCGTCGGGTCCACATATATATGTATCGCTATCGGCGATCGCAAAGGGGCCGCTTAACATATTGTAGCGCCCGCTTCCGAAGTGTCGATGCAATAATCGCTATCGGCGATCGCAAGTCGCACAAGGTCAAGACTCATCATTAACATAGACCCCTCATAGCAATGCGATGTGCCGGACCCGATAGGATCCCAAATCTCCCATGCATATATTTTCAAGTCCGCTTTCCGCCTCCGATAGTGTTAAAGCATGCATACATGGGTTTTACAGGCCCGATAACGTAACTGGATATATCTATATGAGTTCTGCCCCCGATGGCTCCCGATAACTCTGTCTGCTTCCTCTGTGGCTCTGATGGCTCTATTTGTTGTTAAATGCATCCATTGCTCCTCTGATGGCTCCCGATAGTGCACTTGCATGCATACATGTGATTTCTGCTCCCGCTAGTTGTTAAATGCATGCGTATAAGCTCTCTGATCACTCTGTTTTTGTGTTTCCTCAGTTTGCTCTGTGTGCTCCTCTTCATTGGCATATATATCTGACATATACATATATATGGCTCCTCCAGTTGTTTCCTCCAATAGCTTTGTGTGCTGCCTCCCATGGCTCTATTCTTCTTTGGCATATATATATGTTATATATATGTGTGGCTCCTCTTGCTTTGATATGCCTCCTTGCTCTGATATGTCTGTTTCCGCATATATATATGATATATATATATATATATATAGATATGGCTCCTCCTGCAGCTCCTCTTAGTCCAATGTGGCTCCTCTGGCTTGGCAGTGTCTTTCAAAGACCTCCTTGCATATATGAATGCCTCTCTTGCTCTGATATCCTGCAATATGCTTTGATATGCCTCCTTTGGTAACTCCTCTTGCTTATGCCTTGGCTATCCTGATGGCCTTGCTCCTGTCTGTTCATGGATCGCTCGGCTTCCCCTTGGCTTCATGTCATCCTCTAGTATCCAAAATATTGCCATATTGACATCAATGACAACCTAGGACAACAGAGCTAACACAATTTGCATTTCATCTAGGCATTTTAGTGTAGGAAGGCCCCAAGCCTCATTAAAATTTTACCTCCAACATAAGTTGGTTGAAGTAAACATCTTAAGGATCCTCTACTCCTCTATTGACTTCTCACTATGAGATCCATATCATTGGGCGAGGGTGAAGTCTGAGAATTGAAGAGGTAAATTGTAATCTTGTTGTAGAGCTAATTAATAAAATTAACCAAGTGCACTTTGCATTACATTTACTTTACTTGTCTTTTCATGGCTTGAGTTTTCATATGCAAAGTCTATTCGAAAAGAAAGTATTGTAATCATTTCAAACAAGAGTTTTCTTTTCATGTTTCAAGTCTGATTGCATATTGATGTCTTGGTTTAGCACTTCCTTTCTTTTACATTTCCAAGATAATTACTAATTTTTGGGTTTTGGCAAGATATGTTTCACATGTTTTGATTTATAAAGTTAATTATCTCAAAAGCATTTTGTATCTTACATATCTTGTGCTAGCAATTCTTATTTACATTTCAGGGTTATTTTGTTTTCTCTTTTGAGAGCATTGCATTTTACTTTGAGCAAATATATCTTTAAATTGTTGAGCAAATTCCTTATAAGGCACTGGTTTTATGGTTTTTAATCATATTAATGATTGGCATTGTTATTTCAAGTTTCTCACTTCATATTTGCCCATAAATCCTTAAAAGTAATCCATTTTCACTATAACACTCTCCTAGAAACTCACATCTTTTAACTTAACTTTTCATTAGGGACCACCCCCCTTAGCTAACCTAGGAGATAGCTCAAACGGAGAGAGTCGGGATTAGTGTGACAGCCCTTCTCTGAGTTCCCTGCCACCAACCACACCTTGTGGGGTTGAAGGCTTTTCTCACTGGTTTGTAGGTAGGTGTAGGCAACAGGGTCAACAGGACCCCCTGCTAGTTTGAGCGGTAATAGGCCCAGTTCATCCTTAGGCCTCATATCACCAGTAGGTTTCCTTGAGTTTAGTTTGCCACATGTAGAAGTGGTGGGAATTATGATGGTTGTACATACAACACTGAGAACCTCACAAGTCATTAGACCCTAGGTTGACAAAATTAAAGATAAGTGAATATTATTGCCACACAATCTAGCAGGGGTCCTAGGAGGGGAACTTATGGGTCAACTACTAGACCAAATGACAACAATGGGACAAAGACCCACTGTGACCTCAGTCAGTGTCCCTGCTCTTTACAAACTTTCAGTAATGGGAGGAGTCCCAGTAGGATAGGAATCACTTGAAAAAAGAGGATCAATGATCTATGTGAAGTGATTCCACTAAGCCCAGTCAAGGAGAGGCTTAATTAAGGCTTGATGAAAGAAAAGCTCTCCAAGAAAGACCTAGGATGGAATTAAGACCTAGGGCTTGATATTTTTGCAATGAGGATAGGTATGCCTAGGAACAAGACTTCCAAGATGAGATAGGACCTCTTAGGAATCTTTGCAAGATAATTTATCACTTCAAATAGTCTTTCGCTATCCTTGAGAGACCAAATTAGGGCTTATGATAGACCTAGGGTTTTTAGGAAAAACGAGGGAAGAAATTCCTGCAAAGTGCTCTCTAGGTCAAGGCAAGAGAGAAGAAAGGGCCAAGTATGATTTATTCCTTTGGATACTATGTTCATATGACCCTCAAGAAGACCAACTTATCCAAGGAAAGCCAACTAGGTCTTTCCTCCGAGGGCACACCTAGGGCATAAGATTTCTGAAAATTTGACCATGAGAATTCCACCGAACTTTAAGATCCTCTAGAGGAGACGCCAACACAAGTTTCTATCCAAATGGATTTGAAAAATTCATCTCCTAAAGGATTTCGTAGGGTGCCCTAGCTAGTCATCTAGGAAAAGGAGCAAAAAAATTTAGAGAGGACAAAAGAGAAGGAAAAAGAGGTTGCCCACCAATTTTACTTAGACCAGTGCCCAATTCTTGGGCTATAGATTCAATGATGATTCAAGATTTTCCAAACTCATCTTCAAGGAGGCCAAATAATGATGCCCTAGCAACCACTCTTCAACAATTACCTACTCAATATCTATGGCGTTTCATGGAAGAAGAACGAAATCTCATCCACTAGGAACATTCATCTATTGTCATTCAATGAGTAATGTGCAATTTGCAACCAAACTATCTTTTACAATGATATTCAAGAAATTAGAGCACAAGAGATTAAGCTAGTTGCAATAATTCCACACATTAGACATGATTCAAAAGAAATCTTCAACAAAATAGAACTTACAAGATGACAAGGGATATATCCAACCATAGAATGAAGTAGCTCAAAGAAAGATCGAAAATTTCGCCTCCAAAGATATCAAAATGCATCAAAGAATCTCCAAGTAGAATCCAAGAAAAAGTGCAAAATTTGTACAAGGGAGAAGTTCCAAGTGATGATGATGATGATGATTTCACACAATGAGAGTCATCTCTATTTATATGTGACATGTGTCCAATCTAATTTGATTAACCAAATTCACCCATAACATTATTTTAATGTGCAAAATAACAAGTCCTTGGTGACAAGCCCACCAAGTAGTTAATAAAGTGATGAAGAAGTCATCCATAAGTGAGACGAAATGATGAAATCGTGATCTAGAAGGGTCGTTGGAGGGCCTCATTGAGTCCTCAAGGTGTCGTGATGAGGGAGAGGGCTCCATGAACAATGGACAAGGGGATGGCCCCTTAATCTCTATGTAAATCATAATGTCGTGCTCCAAAGTGGCTCTGGGGCATAAGTACTGGTCTCATGGATCTCCTGGTGAAAGATAAGCATGTAGACTACTCCAAATGAGGGCATTGAGGATGGTGCTTGCCCTCCCATGTCTCAAGGGTGAGAAAAAACTCCTCTAGGCCTTGGATCAGCTGCCAAACCATGTGTACACTACTAAGCCAATTAGGGGCAATGCTGGTCTAAGTGCATCATCTTGTGAATAATGTGGGGCAATGAACAAGTTTTTGAAGGTGCTGAGGGTGCCCATGTGATGAGATAATTATTTATCACGTGAAGGAGTCCCAAGTCTCTCAATGCATCCCCTACAAGTGCAAATATGATCCTTTGGTGGGCTTGGCCCCGGTTAAGTTGCCTAGCCCATGATGAAACCACCTACCAATTACGCATAAGATCCAATGTGTCTCCTTACCATCAGGTACAATAATTCATTAATGCATCTAAGTGAATCAAGCTTGCTAATCAAGGGCACAAATGAGGCTTCCTAATGGGCTCTGTTGACCCCTACTGGTCAACTACCCATGCAGTGCACCCCGTTTTTCTTGACAGAAAGAAGCAGCACCTGATCAGCATGTCCGTGCCATCCTGCCATCATCAGCAGTTTGATCTTTTTGATTGTAAACCCAGTCTACATGTATTAACTGTAAATAATCTTAGCAGACATGAAGTCATGTATGTAATTTGCCTAGGTGGACCTAACTTTCTGATGATAATCTACGTCCCGGAAGGTTTTTTGTCTCACCGATCCACGGATCGGCAGAGTTTTCCTTCAAACCTGACCCCAAAGCCGGGATTGATTTTGTCATTAGAACTTTAGGAGAATCCTAGTGTGTTGATCTGCTAGATTATCGTTGTGTCGCAGAGCTGGGTGTTTTGTGAGGGTCTGTATTAAATGGGTTTGTCTCTTAAGATGTGATTTTGTAAAAGTCATGATGTAATGTGTCCTGAGGGTCGAGAAATGTTTTAAATCCCCTCATGAGTCCTAAGTCCTAGGTCCTAGGTGATGTTTCTGAAGGTTTAGTTCAGTGATCCATTTTAAAATGAATTAAAAAAATAAAAATAATAAAATAATGAAAAAAATAATAAAAAATTAAAAAATCAAGCAAAAACCCTAACTAATAAAATAATAATATTTTAAGTGAATAAATCGACGGATGAGATCAAGAGATGTCTTGATCCTCATCAACGGTCGAGATCATTTCTACATGGATCACTCGAACTAGCCGTTAGGATCATTTCCTTTATATAGGGTCTTAGGGGGTCATTTCAAATCCATCCGAGCTGTGAGTCTGGACTGAAAAAAGCTCTCTTGTAATCTGATTTCTGTTTAATAAAAGAAGACTTTGGGGTCTAAATCGTGCTGGTGTTACTCTCTGGGATTGCTGTGAGATCTTTAATTTTCCGCATATTTCAGTTTTCAGCCATTAGTTATAGCTTGTTTTTAGAGTATTGTGAGCACAGGTATCTTGTTCACTTGCTAGGGTTTGAGTGTTGCTAGGGTTTCTGGGATAATGGCAGGTATCTCCATTATTTCCTGAGATCTAGCAGCATTCTCTCTCTCTTTGCTGATGGTTGCTTGAGATGTGCAGGAAAACATTTTTTGAAGGAAATTTTGTGGGCGTTCGGGGAAGTTCTCGGCTGAACCAGCCAACTCCCGCAAGCACTTTCTGTGCAGAGCCCAGCTGATTGTTCCCTGAGTTAATCATTTAAAGTTTCTTTTATGTTTTACATTGAGAGAATTTCTTTCTGTTCACAGTGA
Organism: Pinus tabuliformis; assembly: GCA_031772625.1. Lineage (NCBI taxonomy): Eukaryota > Viridiplantae > Streptophyta > Pinopsida > Pinales > Pinaceae > Pinus > Pinus tabuliformis. The sequence goes on from CM062812.1 coordinate 57,274,301, forward strand.
AGTTCAAAAATTTCTGATATATTGAAAACATTACTGTTGTTATAGCTAAATCTGGCATTTTAGGGGCCACAATCTGTAAATTATTGGGCTGTCTTAGGGTTTCAATTTTATTTTTGCAGTCTTCATTAGGGTTTTGTTGCCTTGAAATTGCAGGTACAGGGTTTCTCTTCAGGGGTTTATGAGCAGAAAGTTATATGATCACATCCCTGTCCGCCAAAAACAATCCACTGTATATTGGCCAGAAATTTTTCAATAATACATCCGCCATCGAGAAGGGCGTGACAGCGTATGAAAAGCATGCATCGCCAGAATCAGCGTGAGGTAGAAGCACGTATTTTTGGCATGATTCACCTAAACTGCCAACAGTGCGTGTAATCTCCAATAGCCAGAAACATCACAAAAAGAGAAGGGAAGCAAATTCGAATTTTATTGACGGGCCAGCAGAAAAAATCGATTCATAGTGGCCGCCGTCGTTATCAACGCAGGATTGTTCAGCGATTCATGAAACTGATTTCTCCATCGAACGCTAAGCTGCTTGAGAAGCTTCAGGCGTGAAAACTATCCAGCGTTTCGAGTTTCCCTTTGCAGTCGATCCACAGTCATCCGCCATCGTGTTTACGCTTGCACATGGGTTACGATATCGTTTTTCTGCATTACCTTTCAGCGTTTGGGTTATACGTTTCTTTGACTGCTTAATGCTTGATGATATGCGATTTACAGCTCAAGAATCTCCGTCATTTTCGTTTCCGGGCCAGGTATGCCCTTGAATGCATCGATGGCACTCTGCATGAACTGAAAGTTGCTCACGTCAGTCGTTGAGGGTTACGATTTCTCCACGATTCATAGCAGATAAGGCCGATTCCGCCCTCCGTCCAACTGTGCCTTCGAAATCGTGTTCTGCGTTTCAAATCTTTGATGGTATTGGGCCTTCCTTACTCACGCCGACGGGGCAGGTAGAACCAGTTTTTTTTTGATATATAATGCGTGTTAGATTTTACGTGGTCGCAGGCGTAGGTGTGTAGATTGTGATTTAAATTTTAATTTAATCCTTGGCTTTTGCTATAGTTCGTTTTATTTTGATTAGATTTTTTGTATTGTAAAAGGGTTTTGGGATTTTTGTTTAATATTAACTCATATATAAAAAAAAAAAAAAAAATGTGATGAAAAGGGGTTAGCTTAGGTTTGTTTTATAATTTAGATTTGTTAGATTTTAAAATTTGTAGATTTTAATTTATTTTTATTTTAGCTTAGTTTTAAGTTTAGATCTAGATTTTAATTAGATTTCAAAGTTTTGTTATAAAAAAAATAAAATAAAATAAAATAAAAAATAAAAAAATAAAAAATATTTTTTTTTTATATTTTAATTTGATTTAGTTTAGTTTTAAAATTTTCATTTAAAAAATAAAAAATCAAAAAAATATAAAAATTTCATGGAAAATTTATTTTTGCCAGATACAGTTGTTTTCATGTTATATCTTTCATGTTGAACTTTCAAGTCGAGATGCGAAGTTGATATATGGTTAATGGTTTATGATTCGTGGTGGTTTAAAAGCATTTATCTTTTCGAAACTTTCAGTTGCTGAATATCGTTTTGAGCGTTGTGATTTAGTTGATGATAGATGATTACTGTTCATGTTTCATGTCTCTACACCATTTAACAAGTAATCGTTTTAACCACAATCTCTTAAGGCACTGGTCTATCAAAATTTATAAAATTATCTTAGTGCATCTCGTCTCCCAGCCCAATTGTTTGACAGTTGGCATTCACCATCTCACAGGGTCTACCCCCCTTAGCCGTGGGAGACCGGCTTAAACGGAGAGATCGGGGATCAGAGTGACAGCCCCCGGTCTGAGCGTTGTCGTGTCAATCCGTGCGACAACATTTTTGGCGCCGTTGCCAGGGACAGAGTTTTTCTGTTCCTGGAGTTTCATCGACATTCATCTTCTCATCTTCTCATCTCTCATTTGAGCTGGCAGATTCAATATTTTGGCATCTTTTTCATCACATATCAGCAGCATCTCTTCGGTGTGTTTCTTGTTTGGGTGGCGACTCCATTTTTTATTTTTTCCCAGACAAGAAGCCTCCCGCATATCTGTTTATTGGTTACTTCTTGGATCTTAGAATCAGTTTTATTGTTCAAGTGGCGACTCCACTTCTTTCATCTTTTGATTTTCTTGAGCATAGAGCTAGTTCTATCATCCATCTGATCCCTTATTGTTCATCATGGATTATTCATTTAAACCATGTCATTTTACTGATAATCTCCATGATCTTCCGAAAGAGGCCATTGGTAAATTACTTAAGTTCTCGGGTGATGATTCGGTCGCTGTTAAAAGGCATTTAAACATGTTTACTTGTGTAATGATCTTATACTGTAGATTTCCTCAATATAATAATGAAGATTTCAAGATGCGTCTATTTGTCCGTTCTTTAGAGGGTGATGCCTTGAATTGGTTTAATAACTTTCCTAATGATTTTTTCACTTCTTTACAAGACATTCTCAATGCTTTTAAAGATAGATATGATAGTCCAAACAGCCTGCCTTCTACTTCTAAAATTGTTGAACAGAAAGAAAGTAATTCAGCTGTTGAAGAAAGATTTCAAGGTCAGAATGTGTCATCCACCGGAAATATTGCAGATCATCATAGTGAAAAATCAGGGATAAATGACAAAGAAAAGGAGGAGCAAAAGCAAATAATACAAGATTTAAAGATGCTGGTGAAAAATCTGGAAAGCAACCAAACTAATCTTATCAATGATGTTAAAACTTTACGCACCCATCTGGAAAAACGTAATAAGGAGATTGAGGACACGCAAAATCAGCATGCTAAGGAAATTGAGGCCATGAAAACTAAACATGAAACGGAAATTGGAAACATGCAAGCGAATCATGAAGAAGAAATAAATTCCATGCAGCATTGCTTGATGAACATAAAGGAAGAAAATGTTAAAGTAATAAAAGACATGGAAGAACATCATGCCAGACAAATTAGTGCTATAAAGGTTGAACACTCTAGACAGATGGATGCCATTAGAATACAGGTTCAAAAATTTCAGCAATTGGAAAATGAAAGAAAACAGATAACATCAATAGATCAGGAGCCTTCTGACTTGTTGCAACAAGATCCATCTTATTATGAGGAGGTTATTAGTTCAGTTGAAAGATGGTTGATCGAGGATGGACTTAAGAATGATAAAGATCAGATGCGGGCTAAAGAGAGACATATCACGCGTACTTCATCTAATAGTTTCGAGACAGAAAGTTCCAGCTCATCAGTAATTCATCCTGCCAGAAAGAAAAAGCGCAAGAGGAAGAAAATGAGAAGAAGATTTGACGCATCAGACAGCCGCGAGCTGCTTGATTTTCGGATAGGAAAAAGTCCTACCATATGCAAAATTGGACGTGGCACATCCGACAAGCAGCCGACAGATTTGCCTGAAAGCAGGCAAATGCTCAGTATGCACTATATTGAAAACATCTGATGCCGTAGGGCATCCTTTGTATCGTATTTCTAACCCTACTTGTTTTTTCCGCATTTTCGTTTCTGTTTTAGATAGTTAATAAATGAAGAGCTTTTATCTTTATTGTGCTTAACGTATATGCTGATTTTTGGATGGACGCTACTTATTTTTGTGTTGTATGGATGCAGATTCTGGATTCTCACATTCCTGCAAGCAGCAACGTGTCCCCAAGTAGAGCCAGATGTTGACCCCTACTGGTCAACTACCCATGCAGTGCACCCCGTTTTTCTTGACAGAAAGAAGCAGCACCTGATCAGCATGTCCGTGCCATCCTGCCATCATCAGCAGTTTGATCTTTTTGATTGTAAACCCAGTCTGCATGTATTAACTGTAAATAATCTTAGCAGACATGAAGTCATGTATGTAATTTGCCTAGGTGGACCTAACTTTCTGATGATAATCTACGTCCCGGAAGGTTTTTTGTCTCACCGATCCACGGATCGGCAGAGTTTTCCTTCAAACCTGACCCCAAAGCCGGGATTGATTTTGTCATTAGAACTTTAGGAGAATCCTAGTGTGTTGATCTGCTAGATTATCGTTGTGTCGCAGAGCTGGGTGTTTTGTGAGGGTCTGTATTAAATGGGTTTGTCTCTTAAGATGTGATTTTGTAAAAGTCATGATGTAATGTGTCCTGAGGGTCGAGAAATGTTTTAAATCCCCTCATGAGTCCTAAGTCCTAGGTCCTAGGTGATGTTTCTGAAGGTTTAGTTCAGTGATCCATTTTAAAATGAATTAAAAAAATAAAAATAATAAAATAATGAAAAAAATAATAAAAAATTAAAAAATCAAGCAAAAACCCTAACTAATAAAATAATAATATTTTAAGTGAATAAATCGACGGATGAGATCAAGAGATGTCTTGATCCTCATCAACGGTCGAGATCATTTCTACATGGATCACTCGAACTAGCCGTTAGGATCATTTCCTTTATATAGGGTCTTAGGGGGTCATTTCAAATCCATCCGAGCTGTGAGTCTGGACTGAAAAAAGCTCTCTTGTAATCTGATTTCTGTTTAATAAAAGAAGACTTTGGGGTCTAAATCGTGCTGGTGTTACTCTCTGGGATTGCTGTGAGATCTTTAATTTTCCGCATATTTCAGTTTTCAGCCATTAGTTATAGCTTGTTTTTAGAGTATTGTGAGCACAGGTATCTTGTTCACTTGCTAGGGTTTGAGTGTTGCTAGGGTTTCTGGGATAATGGCAGGTATCTCCATTATTTCCTGAGATCTAGCAGCATTCTCTCTCTCTTTGCTGATGGTTGCTTGAGATGTGCAGGACAACCTTTCTGAAGGAAATCGTGGGCGTTTGGGGAAGTTCTAGGCTGAACCAGCCGACTCCCACAGGCTTTTCTTTGCAGAGCCCAGCTGATTTTGGCCCTGGGTTAATCATTAAGAGTTTTATTTCCTGTTTTACATGAGAGATTTTCTTTCTGCTTACAGCAAAGTTCAAATTTCTGTTTCTTGAAATACTACTGCTGTTATAGCTAAATCTGGCATTTCAGGGGCCATAATCTGTAAATTATTAGGCTGACCTAGGGTTTCAAATTTTTTTTACAGTTTTTCATTAGGGTTTTGTTGTCTTGAAATTGCAGGTACAGGGCCTCTTTTCAGGGGTTTATGAGCAGAAAGTTTGGTGATCACATCCCTGTCCGCCAAAACAATCCACTGTACATCGGCACAGCATCATTATAATTTCGATTTGCAGTCTCAGATTCTATCTATCGCTTGTCTGACCGCGTGCATACGAAGTTTCGAAGCCTTAAGGAGATAATCAGTTGTTGGCTGGGTAAAAATTTTCTCTTGGGCGGCTCTCCAAAAAGAGGCATCGAATGTCGTTTTCTACTTGCGGTTAAATGCATCGCCGTCGAGGGTGTCTGATCCGCAGATAGAAATCAATCACCGCAGAGATTAAACTTCACGCGAATCATATTCTGGTTTAAAAGTGGCTGCAAATATTATGACTTGGTGTGAATCCTTGAATGACAACGTGTTTCCCTCAATTGCCTCCGTCTGGTGCCAGAAGACACATCACGCTTGCGGACTTGTCTCAGGTTTTTTTTTTTTTGAAACCATTGTTATACGTGACTGCAACTCAAAATCGATCCGTCACATTTTCTGTTCATCGACTCAGCATGGACGGATTGGTATAGTGCTGGCCTGTCAACACGCCATCCCAAAATCGTGTCCCTATTTGCTGCCGAGAGCCGTCGGAAATTTCATCTATACGCCATCACTCGCAGAGTATCAAAACGAACGCTGGGTATACCAGTTCTCAAAGGGCCGCTTCTGATTTGCTGGAAGTCGTGGACCTGCAAACGATTGAACCCATCGTAACTTGATTGCAAAACTAATCAATCCGCTTCATTTTCGATTGTTCCATCCACGCCGTCGACAGTTCAGATTTACTCGCTGAAATCCGCAGGTGAAATTGATTCACGCACAGGTAATATATTATTGTTTCGGTGGCTTTGGATTTGGGTTCCGTCGTAGGGTTTCCATGTAATTTTCGTGCCCCTTTCCATTTTACGATTGCGTGTGACTTCGATCAGTAAGATAGCGAAATGATTTCGATTGTTAGGCGTAGTTCTGGGTATGGCGTAGGGTAAAGCATATTGCCGTCGGCTCTTCCTTTTTTTTTATAATCGTTTGCAGTTTTCCATTTAGGCTAACGTAGATTGTATTTTTTTTAATTAATTAGATTTCAATTAGTTTTATTTTAGTAACGTATTTAGATTTTAGTCTTTTTTTTAAATAGTTTCATATAAATTCAAAAAAAAAGAAAATCAAATAAAAATGTGACTTTGCCTTTTTAGACTTAGGCTTTAGTTTGATTCACTTAGTTTTTTTTTTGTTTTTTTAGATTTAATGATTTTAGATTTTTTTAGATTTGTATTTTAATGTTTTAGCTTTAGTTTAAAATTTGCATAGTTTTGTTTAGATGTAAAATACTTTTTTAATATTTAGTCCTTAGATTAAATTTTAATTAGTCTTTAGCTTAGATTTTAATTTATTTTTAAGTTTAGTTTAGGATTAAGCTTAGTTTTAGATTAGATTTTTTATATAAAAAAAAAAAAAAAAAAAAAATTGGAAAATCATTTTGCCAGTTTCAGTTGCTTTCGCGATATATCTTTCATGCTGAGATCTGAAATTTTCAAGTCGAAACACGAAATCCAATGTCTGGTTAATAATGCTCATGGTGGTTTAAGACATTTATCTCTTCAAAGCTTTCAGTTGCCGGATATCGTTTTGGTCACATGATTTAGCTGATGATAGATGGTTGCTGTTCATGTTCCATGTTTCTTTATCATTTAAAAAGTAATCATTTAAAAATTGACTCCACAAGGCACTGGTCTGCTAAATTAACCTAATCCATCGAGCCCCTTTTATTTCGTATCTCGTGTTTCCCAACCAACTGGTCGACAGTTGGCCTCATCATCTCACAGGGACTACCCCCCTTAGCCGCGGGAGACAGGCTTAAACGGAGGGATCGGGGATCAGAGTGACAGCCCGCGGTCTGAGCGTTGTCGTGTCAATCTGCGCGACAACAGGCTCCACTTCCAAATTTGGGGCCTTGGCATGTAATAGTGTTACCTCCCTAGGTAGGAGTGGCTAATAAACAACTCTATTAGGTGTTCCCAACCCCTAAAGGGAAAGAAAAGTCCAAGGTACATCCTTCAAGTGATAGGGGTCATGTGGATAATGATGAGATGGATTGGGACACATGGGTCTTAAGGCCAAATTCCATGGGTTCAAGGGTGGTAATGATGATGGATATCCACATATTTGGGTGTATATACGTAGGAGGGAGCAATCGTGATACATGAGTTACCCTAACCTTTGTTTTTCCACCCTTCTTCATTTTCCTTTTGCCTTTCCTTGATTTTTCTTTTATTATATTGCTCAGGGCTCCAAGGGATGAGAGTGTACTATGTATGATATAAGCAGTGATTAATCCATTAAGGTGGGGCAGTTCATCGTCCACATGGGTTGGGACATGCATGGGTTCCTTAATGATGCAGGAGGTGCTCATAGGGGCCCTAAGAACCAAGGTGATGGCCATAACAATAAAGGGTAGAGCTCATGTTTGGATTTTTACCGCGCGCTAATATATTGTCCTGGCCATCTTTTGCATTTTGTAGTATTATTTCCTTTTGTATGTGGCCATGATATGCTTTTAACCTTTTTTTCGCTACATCAACCTCTGAGGCAACATTCCAGGCTCGACCCAACCATGTGGACAAGGGGAGGGGGAGTACTAGAGCCTTGTGGACCCAGAGAGGGAAGATGTTGAAATTGGGCATGTAATGTGCGGAGGGGAGTGAAAAATATGAAACGGGAAAACAGGACCATGTTACCAAAATCAAGGTTTCCCAAGTAGTGCCCATCCTGAAGTTATAAGCCAATAGGGGAGATCCCACGGGACTAGGGTTGACGATTAACCCCCCATTTAAGTTGAGAGAACAAGAATATAGTCAAAACCCTTCATTTTTCCAAGTCACCCAATATTCCATACCAAGTGTGCCCAAGGAAAAACAAGCATAAGCACCCGATTGCACAATGAAAGACATACATTTAGGATTGGATGGCCCACCTTCAAACATACACTCTCAACAAATGGGTGAGGGGGCATATGACTGGCTCAGGTAGCAGAAATCAACTAACACATATATTGGCTACATTGGTGGCTTGACAACCATTGTTGGATGTCTGTTGAAGACAAATCTAGGAGAAAAATTCTCCTATGGGGTCACCCACTAGTGGTCGATAACAAATACCATTACGTCCTCATATAGGATTCAAATATTCACACCATCAGGTATGGTGATGTATTTGTGACATTACCAAATGGTTTTGTTAAAAAGATTCACAATGTGATGTATGCGCTTCATATTAAGAAGAATCTAATATGGGTTTCTACCATAATAGATCAGGGTTTGAAGGTAGAATTTGTAAATTCAAATTGTGTGGTGAAAGATATGTAGGATCACTTCAAGGTCATTGCAATAGGTGTTAGAGTTGGAAGTTTATATAAGCTTAATGTGACAAGAAAAAGTCATCAAGCGTTGGCATCCACAACCATGACAACAAAAGTTTTTTGGCACCAAAGGTATGGCCACATTAATTATCATGATTTGTTGCTACTTCAAAAACAAGGAATGGTAGAAGTACTTCCAATGATTAAGAATCAATATTTTGCATGTGAAGGGTGTGCATTAGGGAAGATGCATAGAAAAGAGTTCCCTACTCATACAAATAGAAGAAAAAATTATATTATTGAACTTGTGCATACAGATGTGTGTGATCCTATGCAAACAAGATCATTAGGTGGAGCAAATCATTTTTTTATCTTTATTGATGATTGTACAAAATATACATCGATTTATTTCATGAGAAAGAAAAGTAATGTATTTGATTACTTTAAAGAGTTCAAAAATCCGATTGAGAAGCAAATAGGGAAATACATCAAGAGCTTTGATCAGATCAAGGGGGAGATTATACTTCAAGTGAATTCATCAAGTCCTACAAAGCCAATGGAATTGTACAACAATACATGATACCACATGCTCCACAATAAAATGGAGTAGCTAAAATGAAGAACAAAACCCTAGTAGAATGTGCACAAAGCATATTAGAAGGTAAAAGCCTTTGTTGGAAATAACACTGAGAAGGGGGGTGAATCAGTATTAGCAAGTCAATAATTTTCCATTTCCATAATCAGATTCATATACGCTACTTTAGTTAATGAAACTTGCATGTATACGCAACTGTGTTTAAGGCAACTAACATATATCCTGCAGACTTAAGATTCAGTTAATTCTTCATATGTTGATCTTTAATCAGTGCATCAGAACCATATAAATAGTAACCAGGTGCAGTAAAAACAGAACAGACAATCGCACACAAGAACACAAGATATAAGGTGGAAACCTAATGTGGGTGAAAACCAACCGCTGCAATCGTCTCTATCTTCTTTTTAAATTAGAAACTTCTTTTTACAATTTTGGTAATGGTGCAGTCTTATACCAGTACGCAGGCTTCTACCTGCAGAAGGCTACAACCTTCTCTCGTTCTCCAGCTTCTCGTGGAAGGGAGCTATAACCCCCTAGCTCTTGTACTAGCTGAAATGTTTACTAGTACGAGGTGCCAGCCTACAGAAGGCTCCAACCTTCTCTTTTCTTCCAGGGACCACGTTTCATAAATTTTCAGATTAGATCCATCAATAGCATCATTCAATCATCTGCATCAACCAATTTCCTTTTGCACCAACCAAAACTGAATTAACCAATCACTTTGACAAATCTTCAGAATGTTGTAACCAGAACACAGTGACCAGAACCCAGACTACTGCAACAGCAAACAAAAGTAGCTAAAATATATTTTTTGAGATATACGCTACTTCCTTTCATCGAACCTGCGTGTATACGCACTTTTCTCAAGGCAAACCTGCGTACGAATCTACAAATCAAAATTAAAATGTATATGTTGTTTTGATATGCCAAACCAGCGTGTATACGCGTCTTTTCTAAAGTGAACCTGCGTACAGATCTGTAAATGATGATTTAAACTCTACAACAATTTCAGACTTCAGTTATACCCAGATCATCATATTTACAGACTACAACATGCACTAGTTATACAGATAAATGATGAAAACCACATAAAGATACTTTACTTCAAGCCTTAAGATCTTGACCCATCATTAGATCTTATCCTTCATCAAGCGCTAAGGTTCATCCTTGGTTCAGATCCAGCTATGCACCATAACCCAATAGCCTGTATATTAGATCCTGCTCTTTATCAGATATTCAATTCATGAGTGTCTTTGCCTAAAGATCTTCTCCTCCTTTTATAGTCTTAGGCCTTACTCAATACCATGGACCAAAAACACTTAGAACCAATACCTTGGACCAAATACCTGGGGTCAACACTTCGGACAAGATACCTTGGACCAATACCATGGATCAAAATACCATGGACCAAATACCACGGACCAAAACTAAGTTTTCCAACATGTACGCGCCTTTCCTTCCGTGAAAGTGCGTGTGTACGCCATACGCGCCTTTCCTTCCGTGAAAGTGCGTGTGTACGCCATACGCGCCTTTTGGTCTGCGAACCGTGTGTACACGAGGCTTGGTCAATGGGGAACCTACGTATACCTCTATTTCTTCATTCTGTGAGTTTGAACTGTGATCTGTCATCTGAGTGAGTTGCCATCAAGGACAACACCTGTGTCATAGTGCCAAATCTGTGTCATAATGCCAACAACCTTACCACTGCCTTCTAGGCTGAAGTTGTTAGTACTATTGTTTATTTGAAAATTAGAATTCCAACTAAAAGTTTAGATCATAAGACTCCTTTTGAAGCTCTTTATGGTTATAAACCAGTAGTAAGCCATTTAAGAATATTTGGAAGCAAAGCATTCTCTCATGTTTCAAAAGAAGATAGGAGAAAACTTGATGCAAAAGCTATCAAGTGTATTTTCATTGGTTATTGTTTTGATCATAAAGCATATACACTTTTTTATCCCTGCACACATAACGTTTTAGCAAGCAGAGTTGTGTTATTTCATGAGCATGTAGATGAAGGCCATAAGGAGGACAGTTATGATGCATGGCATATTCCTTGTGATTATGATGATGTTAAAGAAGAAGCAGATGATAAGAAAGAATAGAAAGATGAGGAAGAATCCAGTGACATGGACACCTCTAGTAGCCACAGCACACCAAAAGGAGATGAGTCACCACAAAGCAAAGAAGAGATGAAAGCAGTGAAGCACCAAGGAGGTCATCATGTCAAACCCAACCACCAGTTAGATTTAAATATTATTCCTTAATGACTAAGGTAATGAATGTCCTATAACCTTTGAATTTCAAACAAGCTAATGAGCATAAAGAATGGAGAGATGCAATGAAGGAAGAATATGAGTCCATAATGAAAAATGATACTTGGGAATTAACAAATTGCCTGAAAATAAAGTACCCATAGAATCCAAATGGTTGTTCAAAACTTAATTTAATGTTGATGGAAGTATAGATAAATATGAAGTCAAGTTGGTTGCAAAAAGTTACTCATAGAAAGAGGAAATTGATTATGAAGAAACTTTTGCACCTGTAGCTAAGCTAAACACAATTAGAATAATGATCACATTAGTTACAAATATAAATGGAAACCACAGAATATAGATGCTAAATTTGCTTTTTTGAATGGGGAACTCAAAGAAGAAGTATATCTTGTTTATCTAGAAGGATTCATAAAGGAGGTTCAAGAGTAGTGTTGTAGTGACCATCCCCCCCTCATGTACCAAACCCCAGAACCAAGCACCATGTGGAATTGTGAGCAAAGTGCGCTCGAAACCACACACCATGTGGAACTATGAGCAAAGTGTGCTCGAAACTGCACTTTCAAAAAATGGAACCACGTTTCGAGCTAGATTTGCACGGTTCTTGGAATTTTGCAACTGCTATGTGATGAACCATGCTTCCCAGGCACTCCTAAGGTGCTACCTTAATGCTTCCTAGACACTTCTTAGATTCTCCCTAATGGTAATGTTATATTCTTACCATGAAATGACTCGGGATGTTTGAGAGTGGTTCCAACCTCATCAAACTTCATATGGAGAAAATAAAACTTCATATCCCATTCAAAATTCAACAAAGTTAACAATTTTCAGGATTTCAGGATCAATGGGATTGTCGCATTTCATTAGATTATATAGCCTACGAGGGTAAATGATTGGCATTTAATCAAGAGCACCAAGCCCTATACGTACCTAGTGTTGGTGGTGTTGACTATTGAACTCCTTTGTCATTGCCTTAGCAAAAAGATACCCTTCACTCAAGTCAAAATCATTGATCAGGTATGTTAAGATTTTTCTACTATATTTTAAGGCTTGGATTGGGCAATTTGATCAAAATTGGGCAATGTTGACTAATGTCCCTAGAGAATCGAGGTAGAGGCAAAGGCTAGACAAGAGAAGAATCTAGATTCAAGATGGTTGATGTTCAAATAATTAATTGTTAATGTACTATGGATTTCATCTATCTTAATTTACGTACAAGTATGCATGTTTTGATATATTCTACAACTAATTTGGCATTCTAGATGTTTTTTTGAATATAAATGCAATGATAATAGATGCTTTGCTTTCGAGGATTTCCGGAAAATGACGCTTTCGAACCTTTGCTTCCAAAAAACACACCTGCTTCGTGCAACATTGGTTAATAGCATCTTGTTTGCAAATTAAAGAAAACTTTGTATGGATTAAAACAGGCACCAAGATTTTAGTATGTGAAGATTGAATCTTTCTTCCTTCATGAAGGTTTTATGAAAAGCATGGGTGACACTAACCTATATATCAAGTTTAGGTCAAAAGGGGCATGCTGCTATGATTTCCCTTTATGTTGATGATCTTATTATAACAAACAATGCTTCTAAGTTAATTAATGATGTTAAAAGACAACCGTCACAGGTTTTAGAAATGAAAGACCTTGGTGAATTGCATTATTGCTTAGGTCTTGAATATGGAGAAAAGTTCGTCAAACATTGGTTGGATAGAGAAAATATACAAGAGAGCTACTCAAAAGGTTCAAAATGGATCAATGTATGGTAGTATCAATACCTTTAGAACAAAATGCCAAACTCTATAGTGATGATGATACAAGAGAGGTGGATGTTACATTGTATCATTCGTTGGTGGGAAGTCTAAACTATCTCACTACAACTAGACCAGACATAGCATATTTAGTCAGCATCCTAAGCTAGTTCATGGCTAAGCCTCTTGAAAGCCATTGGAAAGCAATGAAGAGAGTCCTCGGTATTTGAAAGGCACAGTTAATTTTGGTATTAAATATACTGTTTATTTTGATGTCGAGTTGGCAAGCTATTCTGATTTAGATTGGATTGGAAATCTTGATGACAGAAGATTAACCTTAGGATATGGATTTATCTTTAGATCCAGGATCAAGGCATGCAGCAGCAAGAAACTATCAACTGTTTCTTTGTCATCAACTGAAGCTGAATACAAAGCTTTGGGCAATACTATGTGTGAAGCAGTTTGGTTGAGGCAAATTCTTGAAGATGTGAGAGAAGAACAGAAAATGCCAACAATTATCAAATGTGATAATAAAAGCTCCATCAAACTAGCCAACAGTCCTGTATACCATGCAAGATCAAAACACATTGAAACTCACTATCATTTTGTTAGGGAAAAGATGCAGTCTAAGGAAAATTGATTTAGTTTATTGTAATACTAATGAAAATGTGGTTGACATCTTTACAAAATTTCATGAAAATGTGGTTGACATCTTTACAAAATTTGTCGGAAAGGCAAAATATGAAATATGTAGGAATTAGTTAGGTGTAGTAGAGAACACATTTCTCCATTACGTAGGAGTGTCATGCTAATGGTGAATCTAGAATCTGCTATTATTAGAAGGAGTTGTCTTTAGTGCAACTTTTTGGAAGCTTTTCCGGTGGAATTTTCCGGTCTAATTTCTCTTAAATCCAGCACGAATTCATTGAAATCGCGAAATTGATAGGTAAACCCTGCACAATAGTAGTGCCCTAGGGGTTTCTCATGGTGCTGAATCCATATATACAGTCAAAAAAACTAGTTTAAATAACACAAATCAAGATTTCACATCAAAATTTTCACTGGATTCCGGCACTGGAAACTCCAAAAAGTTGCACTATAGACAACCCCTTATTAGAAAATGTTATGCTATGTTAGAGATTTGTTAAGAGTAATTGTCGTAGTTGGTAATTGTTAGTTTCCAGATCCTATATTCTAGGATTTTGTTCAACTATATTGTAATTCTATATACGTACCTGATTTCTGGCTTGGTGAATGTAAGTGCGAATGCGAGCAGTCTCTAATGTGAACGTTGTCTCACCTAAGAGCTAAAACTCATCTTCCAATAATTTGCTTTCCATAGTTTCTGCCTGTAATTATTTAATTTGGGCAGGTGAGCTCTAGTATATGTTTAGCTTGCTCATGTGAAGAATGTTATATTAAGAATTATTTATTTTAGATTATTTTAAATTTCCTTTCTATGGCCAATCTTATCTTTAACCGATATGTACTGCTCTATAATACCAAATACTGCTGAAATTTGTGCACTTTTGCTCTCTGGCATCCTCTCTTCTCTCTGTATTGCCTTTTATTTTTGCGGTAGCATTGTATCGAAGCTTAATATCAAAATCCAACACATGATCAATTCTTGTAAGCCTTAGTTTACAGAATTGGCACTTAGTGAGTTTGAAGTATGTTCCTCGCACGCTCAAGATTTTGAGGCCTTGATTACCAGAATAGGCGCATAGGCCCAAACAAAAATAACATTCAGGATTCATACAAGTTACATGAAAAGCTGTTGGAATTAGCCTAGTGATACATTTGAAGAAACTAAACAAGATTAACAGGGTTCCGTACATATATACCTGTGTTAGCTATGATATTACTAGTTCTCCCAGTGTCGTCAGAGCGGTAAATAATATCTCCTCTCTCAACGGCATCAAATAACCTGCAAAACTCACACATATCAATCTGTGAAAATTTCATCGAACAAAAATTTATGATATTAACCAAACATTTCCTAATGTCTATGAAATAATAGTCATTCAACTCACAAATTTCAAACTGTGAAAATTTCATCAAGCAACAAAGTATGACATGAACCAGAAATTTTCTATATCCAGAAACATTAGTAGTCATTCGTTGGCCAATGGGGCGTAGGTTCACTGTTGATGAAGCTCTAGAATTAAGTTACCCAGTATGTTTTAGTTATTTTGTAAAGTGCCCTATTTGTACGGCATGGCACTAGTTTCAAATGGATGAGGCCAAATGGAAGTGCCAAGCAATTTTGGCAAAGTAGTCACTCCTTTTTGGCAGAGTAGCCACCCCTCCCACAAGTCACCTAATCCAGCTGAAGGATTGAAAGAAAAGTATAATGCTCACTTGAGATCCGGGTCGTACACCAACGCGTTCCAATCCATTAATTTGAGATATCTGGGAGGGTCGCCAACCATCTGTTTACGCACAACAGACCATATTCCATCTGCCCCAATTAAGAGCTTACAAGGAATCATCTTGATCTTCTCTATGTTATCAGCCGTGTATCTGAAATAGGCTTCAACACCACCCTGCAGAATATACAAATTATTACAAAGAGACAAGAGGCATAGTTAAAATTGACAACTTTATGAATGTTAAAAATAGGGGAATCCTGTTTTTAAGACAAAAGCTTTGATACTATTATATATATATAGAGAGAGAACTCCCAACTCATTCAATTGACCAGATTCTTCAACAAACTGCTCATTGATTCACCGACATTAGCACGACTGCATGTATAGACTACCATTTTCCTACCACTGAACAGTCTTCCCTTTGGGCAGGATGCGGGCAGCTACAGACACTGATCCTAAGTCGTGGATCAGTTAAGAATCGAGAGATATTAAACCCTTAAACCACACAATCTCCCTTTCGACGAAATGAACGAACGAGGTCTGGATTGTGCATCTTCATATGTTTAAATATCTTTCACTGCTACGTTGATCCGGGAATTAGGATCAGAGCTAGTATAAATAAAGTTATTCAACTCTACATGTTTAAATATCTCTGGGTGCTGCTCTAACGTATGATTTGAGATCAGAGCTGATATGAGTAAAATTGTGCATCTCTATTGATATAAGTAAAGTTATGCAGATATACTGAGAGCTAGTTCTTGGGATGATTTATTTAGCGAATGGTTTGTCCAGAGGCTGCGAGCATTTATTGTAAAGCTTCAGAAAAAGGGCCAATGAAAAAGCAATCTGTCTCATAGGCTATCTTTAGCCTTATCGACGTTAAAATAATTTCTTTCTTTCCTTCTTTCTTTCTCCACTGATCTAAAATTTGAGATCAGAGCTAATACAAGTAAAATTGTGCTTCTCATTGCGTTTAAATATATCTATTTCGGTGTTACATTGGTCTAAGTTTAACAAACTGTATGTATAGCTGGTTTTTAATATATATTTTTAAATGGGTAGTCTAAGTTATATATACAAAATAGTCTTTTTCACTGTAATTTGGAATTTGGTTATATACTTGAAACTTCAAGTAAGATTGTGATTTTTTGTTATTTAAAATACATTTTACAGATCAAAGTTTTAAACCACTTAAATTCAATTTTTTTTAAATCTCTGTCGGATTTTGGCTAAAATTAAACAGAAAAAATATTAACAATGAGGATAGTCATCACTGGCTGCTATCTCGAAATGCAGGCTTACTTATCACTGTGATTCAAGGAAATGTGCTGCCATGGTCATCACTTGCTGCTATGAGCAAATCTAGGCTGACTCATCACTGTTATTCAAGGAAAACCATGTCATCTTGAATTAGCTGTTGGTGGTCTGTAAAAGAGCAGAGTTTTTGTGAGATGCCTGGTCTTGAGCCATTAACATGTTTCCTTACATAAATTATATATATTATTTTCTTTTCTTTTTGAGAAATTACTTCACTTTTACCTTATTTAATGATATAAAATTTAAAATTATTAATAAAAAACTAAACTTTACACAAATAAACTAATCTACACTTTATAAATATATAATTTTCAATACCTTATAAATATATGTTGGAAACACTGAGAGGGAGGATGAATCAGTGTTTTTTTTCAATTGTTATTTTTACGAGTTAGATCACCTATATTTAGAACACAAAATGAACGATAAGAATAAATGCTTTTATTAATTTCTTCTTTACAATAAATCAAGTACAATATATGTAGGGCTCCAACCCTAGATGAAGACACTGCTCTTCAATCTCCCAGGCTCCAACCTGTAATATGCCAAGCACCAACTTGGACTTCCAAGGCTCCAACCTTGTCAATTTTGAAGCACCAACCTCAAGGGCTCCAACCCTATATCTAGTTCAGGCTCCGACCTGGTTTCTTGAAGACTCTGATCCTTTAAGGCACCAACCTTGTCTTTTCGAGGCTCCAACCCTTAGTTTTACTTCGTCAAGATATATTTGGTTATACTTCACGGCTCCCAATGTCTTCTTCAATGAGCCCTGTCAATCTTTAGCTATCCCTTCACTTTAGTCTCCACGTCTCGTCATCAATGACAACCTTGTTCTTCACATGAAGGTGTCACCATTACTCTTCATGTTACCCAAACAAAACTTCTTCAAGGTCACCTCATGATGGCTTCAATGTATCATGGTCTTCAACGATCTCCACAAATCTTCAATATGTTGCTTCACAAAGTTCTCCAACTCTACCCTATTATGTTCTCAAGAGAAGACTTCAACAAGCTCTATTTGTCTAATCCCAATAAATCAACACTTCGGCTACGACAACTATGACAACTTCGACCACGGAAACTACAGCAACTTCGACCACGGTAGGTTCAACCACGGCAACTACGACAGCTTCAACTACGGCAGTTGCGACAACTTCGACCACGACAACTACGGCAACTTCGACCACGGTAGCTCCAACCACAATAACTACCGCAGCAGCGAACACGGCAGCTTCGACCACAGAAACTACGGCAGTTTTGACCACGGAAACTACTGAAACTTCAACCACGACTTTCTTAAAAATTTGCCCAAACAGTAAACTTCAATGTCCTCAGCCTCTTATTTTCTCCTGTAATTCTTGTCCGAATTTTGTGCTCAATCTCAAAAAAGATCACCGAAATTTGATGGCTAGAATGAGGAGATGGACTTATATTTATATTGGTTTTGTGTTTAAGGTGAGGAGACATGTCACTTGAATGAGAGGCCAAGTTGCATGAGTCGGCTCATGTCGGTTTGCATTAAAATATATATATTTCTCAACTTAAAACTTCATTTTCTCAACAACCACTGGGAGTTTCGAGGCAAGTAAGGGCTCATTAGAAAGAAGAAAAAATCCTCTTTAAGATGGTCCAGGTCCCACTGAAAAAAGATGCCTCTAAGGTGGAAAAAATATTTTTTCTTTATGACTGAATTTAAATTTTATGCAAACAAAGTTTAGGACAACATGAGGAATGTTTGGGATAGTAAGGCTTCTCCATTGTTTGGCTTCTTCATCATCATAAGATCATGTAGGACATCCATGTCATCATAATAGTATCCAGTAATGAGTGTATCATGTTGATATGGGGTAGCATCAGATGTGCTCTAGCCACGAAAATTGGTGGAGAGGCTAAGGCACATGGGATCTCCAATACCCAGAAAGGGTTTGGGCAAATTTTAAATAGTTTGGGAGATATTAAAATAATTAATATTTTTAATGGAGTCCCTAAGTCTAAACTTAGGGAAAATAAAATACTAATGTGAATTAATATAAAACTGTGTTAGAATGGTCCACAAGTCATGGATCAAACCAGATCTAATCTTAGCCATTGATTAGGGACTTAATCTCAGTGGTTGATTTGTCAACGAGAAAAGTATAAGAGGAGGATTGAGGGTCACTTGGAGAACACACCGAGAAATCAAGATTTCGACTTTCTAGGGCTAGGTTTGCTGAGAAAGTTGAGAGAGTGATTAGAGTTGCAACTGAAGGGCAATGAATACAGATGCAAAGAGGCAGAGATAGCACCGGGAGGATCAACGCAGTAGCCAGAGAGAGGGACGCAAAACCAACCAAGGGTTCACGCAGAGCCAGCCAGGGCTCACACAAAGCCAGCCAGGAGCTGCGCAATGCCTTAGAGGGCCAGCGTGAGTGACGCAAAGGGCTAGAGGACTGACGCAGTGCCTCCAGAGGCTAACGCAGACCAAGCCAAAGTGACGCTAGGCTAACGTTGGACCAGAAAGGGCAGACGTTCGGGTTTCATGGGGCAGATTGGAGCTATGAAGTTGACGGAGTGATTATCTGGGGGTTTCAACCAGAACATCTGTCTCCGGCTAAGAGGTAATACTGCCGAGATTATTCTTTGTTGGGTGAGCCGGTTTTGGCACCCAAATTGTATTCAGAAACTGCATAATAATAAAAGCCTCAGTTAGTTGCATCGGTTTTCCCACATTGGGTTTTTCCAGGAACATTGGTCCAAAAACAACGGTATCACTTATGTGCTTATTTTTGTTTCCGTCAGTTGATGATCTGTAATGCGTTGAGCATGTACTTGTATTTATTTTTCAATATTTACATGGTAATTAACTTGTTAATTAATCAGAACAAGTAGGTAGAAATAAATCAAAAAGTACATGGAGGGTTTCTAACTAATGGACTTAGAAACTTCAACATGGTATCAGAGGGTGGTTGCAGATCACAGGAGAACTAAGGACATCAACTGAGCAGAGCAGTGACAGCAGAAAACAGCTGTCCCAAGTGACAAAAGTTGTTTCTAGCAGAGAAGCAGCAAGGAAGGGGTGACGTAGTGCTTGCGTCATCAAGTTCGAGCCAAGAAGAGGCAGCACAGAGGCTGAGGGAGGCAAAGATAGGCTCACGCAGAGCCACGCAGAGGCCAAGAGGGCTGACACAGTTGGTTGAGGAAGCTGATTTGCCGGTGCCGGGATTACACAGAGCCTAGGAGCTCTAACCTTCAGCTTTCTGGGGTTTAGGAGGCTGTGGATAAGTTGCAAAGTGGAGCTGGTGTGGTATTGTAGTCAGAACAGTGCCTAACAGGGCAAGGCCAAGGAGGAGGGAGTTGCTACCAAGGATTTATAGCCGAGAAATCCGGATCAGTGGTGCAACTGCACTAACGATCAGAGTGGGGGCATCTCGACATTGACAGAAGGGTTTCCAGGAGGGAAATCGAGGCTCAGAGGGAGTCACACCAAGAACTTCCAGGAGGGAAGTAGAGGAGCAACGAGATGGCAGTGAACAGGGTAAGAGACCAGGACAGACTGGACGGAGCCTCAAACTTCGTAGTCTGGAAGGCCAGAATCTTATCCGTTCTAGACAGAAATCGTGTCAAGCACTTCGCCTTGAGGACGATAGCTATCCCAGTTGACCCAGCTGATAACGACAAGTACAAGGAGGCAATGGCAAGGGCCAAGAGCATCATTCTTGACAGGGTCAAGGACCATGTGGTACCACATATTGCCGAAAAGGACACAACAGATGAGATGAGGGAGGCCCTAAAGAAATTGTACCAGCATACTTTTGTGCAGAGAAGGATGTTACTAGAAAATCAGTTGCGATCATACCAAATGCAGATGGGAGAATAGATCGACCCCTTCCTCGGTCGATTGAAGGAGATCCGGGATCAGCTGACTTCCATAGGAGCCACACCAGATCAAGAATAGATGGTGAGAATAGCCCTGAATGCAGTCTCAAAAGACTGGGAGGTGTTTGTCCAGAGCATACTGGGCAGGGCAACTCTTCCAGATTGGGAGGAAATGTGGGCGGCTCTTCGCCAAGAAGAGATCAGAAGGCTGAGCAAGGCGGGAAACAGCCGCAAGGGGAACAAAATCAAGAAGGAAGAGGAGGTGGATGCTGCCCTAGCATCTGAGGGAAAGCAGGAGAAACGAAAGAAGAAGGACCTCTCCAAGGTCAAATGCTTCCACTGTGGGGAGCTGGGTCATTATGCGACCCAGTGTCCAAGGAAGAAGAGAAAGGGAGAGGCCTCCAAGACCAAGGTTGTGCCAGCAAGGGCAGAGAAGGAAGTGGAGACAGACGATGACTGTGCCATGAGTGCTCACACGCCACTTGAGCAAAAGTGGGGAGACATCGAGTTGTAGTCAGACAAACTACAGGCGATGAAGGGCAGGATCCTCGAGGTACCCAACCTCTTGGATTAGACCTTGCTACGGGAGCCCTGAAGAGGAGTAACAGTACTGGTGGATGTCAGTAAAAACGAATGCGGATGGAGCGACAGAGGGAGCTACAGTGCAGGATTCCTAGGACAGCGTGAGGCAGTAGTGCGAGAAGCACGGGAGTGTTGCACCAGTGCAAGATGGCACAAAGAGATGTGCAACGGTGCGAGATGCATGGAGTTGTTGCAGCAACACAGAGGTCAAAGAGGGAGCACTTGTCAGCGACAGAGGGAGTTTCAGCATGGAGGGTGTCTCTAACCTGACAGAGATGTCAAAGTTGGGAGATATGTTACTTACTTCTCAATAACTGGGTTGCAGTGCAGCAATTAGCAGTGACAGTGCTATGGGCAGTACGATGCAACAGGATGAGAGGGAGTTGCAATACGGATGCAGCAGTGGCAGTGGCAGGGCCATGGGTAGCAGTGCAGGATGCAGCAGTGCAGATGAGGGGCAGCAAGCCTAACATCAGCACAGGGACCGATGCCGAATGATCAGGGTGATACTCAATGAGGAGTATTGCTAGAGCACAATCCTCGCTAAGAGGGAGTGTTGATTTGGGGTAGCATCAGATGTGCTCTAGCCACGAAAATTAGTGGAGAGGCTAAGGGACACGAGATCTCTAATACCCAGAAAGGGTTTGGGCAGATTCTAAACAGTTTGGGAGATATTAAAATAATTAATATTTTTAATGGAGTCCCTAAGTCTAAACTTAAGGAAAATAAAATATTAATGTGAATTAATATAGAACTGTGTTAGAATGGTCCAAAAGTCATGGATCAAGCCAGATCTAATCTTAGCCATTGATTGGGGACTTAATCTTGGCCGTTGATTTGTCAACGAGAAAAGTATAAGAGGAGGCTTGAAGGTCGCTTGGAGAACACACTGAGAGATCAAAATTTCGACTTTCTAGGGCTGGAACTGCTAAGAAAGTTGAGAGAGTGATCAGAGTTGCAGCTGAGGGGCAGTGAATACAGAAGCAGAGAGGCAGAGATACCACCAAGAGGATCAGCGCAGTAGCCAGAGAGAGGGGTGTAGAACCAGCCAAGGGTTCACACAAAGCCAGCGAGGGCTCACGCAAAGGCAGCCAAGAGCTACACAGTGCCTTAGAGGGCCAGCGTGAGTGACGCAAAGGGCCAGAGGACTAACGCAATGCCTCCAAAGGCTGACGCAGGCCAAGTCAAAGTGATGTTGGGCTAACGGTGGGCCAGAAAGGGCTGACGTTGTCCCTAGAGGCTGACGTTGGGGTTTCGTGGGGCAAATTGGAGCTGTGAAGCTACCAGAGTGATTATCCGGGGTTTCAGCCAGAACATCTATCTCCGACTGAGAGGTACTACTACCGAGATTATTCTTTGTTGGGTGAGCTGGTTTTGGCACCCAAATTGTATTCAGAAACTTCATAATAATAAAACCCTCAGATGGCTGCACCGATTTTCCCGCATTGGGTTTTTCCAGGGACATTGGTCCAAAAACAACGATGTCACTTGTGTGCTTCTTTTTGTTTCCTTCAGTTGATGATTTGTAATGTGTTGAGCATGTACTTGTATTTATTTTCAGTATTTACATGGTAAATAACTTGTTAATTAATTAGAACAAGTAGGCAGAAATAAATCAGAAAGTACATGGAGGGTTTCTAACTGTTAGACTTAGAAACTTCAACATATCATCTCGTGTCATCATATAATGGTGCAGTGATATGTCATTGGCAACATCATTAGGAAAGTTCCAAGGTAGTCTTCCAACCATCAAATGAGATCTTCCACGTCATCATCTAGTTTTCCAACCATGTTATTAAGACCTCATCAAGTTCCATCATCAAGGGTAGTCATTCATCAAGTGTAGTCCTCCATATGTCGTCAACGGTTAAGGTCTAGATCATCAAATAAAGCACGTGATTGGCATTTGGCACTTGGCACTTCTTAAGACTCCTTCATTAGTGACTTGACATATTAATTGATGGCATCCTTGTCAAACAAGAGTCATGACATCATCATCTGGAACCAGACATCTCAAGAATATTTGTCATCTCGGCCAATGCCATATTGACATCAATGACAACCTTGATTAACAATATAAATATTCCCTATATAATTTTCAATACCTTATAAATATAAATATTCCCTATATATAAAAACTAAACTACACCTTATAAATATATAATCTTCTATATTCTCTTAACTAATCTATGCCTTATAAATATATATAATTTTATATTCATTATATATATATAGATATTATAGACCGATGAAATAAATGATAGATTATTAAAAATTAAGTAGATTGGCCTATTTCAGGGCTTTTGAGAGGAGGAGCATTGGAGTTAGACTGATCCCTTGACCCTTGGTGCGTCTCTGTTTGTGAAAATGGATTGAACTAAAAGATATCTTGGATCTACTAAATATAGGTACCAGGACAGACCACAGTCACGATATTTGATTAAACAAAACTATGTGAGCTTGTTAATTTTTCAAATATCTTGGATCTATTCAATATAGACACCAAGACAGATCTCAGTCATGATATTTGATTAAACAAAATAATGGGAACATTTTAATTTTTCATATATTGTTCAGTATATTAAACTATTGTTTAATAGTTTAAAAAAAAAATTAATTACATTTTTGCATTAGTTGAGGGGATTGTGGGCGGGGCTACTAACCTTAGTCATCCTCGCCCTTGGTTTCATGCCTCCCCTTGCTTGGCATTGCAGCTTTTTTTTTTACTAGTGATACCAGAGGCATGGTTTCATGGGTGTCCTCCGGAGGTGTGAGGTGCGTGTTGGGAGCCCTTTCAAGTGGTTTCTTTCCAGGGCCAATTTGTTCATGGTGTCTGCTGCTCGTTTCTCGTTGTCTTTGTTTTCCACTGTTGACGCTCCCAGGGTTGCCGACGTGATAGTATGTCATGGGCTACCTTGGGCCCTGTGGCCCTGTTCCCTTGTTGCATGAAGGTCTCTGCCACTGCTGGTGCAAGGTTCTCGTGCTTTGGGGCCGTCAATTTGGTTGGGCTTCAAGGTTGTCATGGAGGCCACGTTTTGTTGTCATGGGTGGGCTTCTAGGCCAACTTTTTTCTGGTGGCTTCTCCTGGCTCTGATGCCCTCATGTTGTTGGTTGTTGCTGAAAGCTGTGGGGTCATTTTTGGAGTGGCACCCTTGCCAGCTGTGTTGTGGAGATGGCAGTTGAGGGGCGGGGTCAAAGTGGCTCCCCTGCTGCTTTGGCCCTGGCTTCGTGCCTCTTTTCTCTTCTTTTGTGGTTGATCTCGTAATTGTTGTGTTTCTGCTGCAGTTTCTATGGGATTTTCAAGGCTATCTGAGCAGCTTGTGCCCAGGCTTTGTTTAATGTGTTGCTAGCCTTTTTGTTGGCTTCTCAGTTTTTTTTGTTACATCATGAAGTGTTTTTTTGGATGGCCTTTTGGCTAATGTAGTTGTAATGCTCTAGGCATCTACAAAAATGTAATTTTGTCTTTGAATAAAATTAAAGCATTTTTACATGATATATATATATATATATATATATCATGTAAAAAAGCTTTAATTTTATTCAAAGACAAAAAGTTAAAAAATAAAAATTCTATTTTTTCATAATCATAAATTAAAAATATTTTAAAATTAAAAAAAATAATAATAAAAATATCTGAAAAATATATATTTTTTTTATAAAATATGTCCACAGGTTTGGGATAGATGATGATTGGGTGTGTTTTTAAGGTACTCCTAGAGGTCAATTCGTCGATTCAATTCCCCACCCTATTCGAGTGTTATTCTTGGACCATTATGTAGCCTCACCAATGCCGAACTTGCTCATATAGAATATAACTTTAAAAAAGTATTTTCTATAAATATATATTTTAATAATACAACATGTATTTCCATGTGTTTGGAGTATGCCCTAAAACTATTTTTGCTTGGCTAAGAGCTAATCTTCTTCATATATAAGGAACACGTTAATGGCCCAAGACCATGAGGCATTTGACAGGAGTAAAAACTTGCACCCTTATGGACCACCAGCTAGGTAGTTCTAGGTGGCGAGGTTTTCCTTGAATAACAGTGATGAATCAGCATTTGGGAATAGCAGTCAGTGATAACTACCCACTATTAGTCATATTTTTAAAAATCGACAAGCATGAACCGGAAACCAGTCAAATCGGCCAATCCATTAGGCAACCGGGTCGAACTGGGAAAAAAACCCAATTTAAGGGCCGACTTAGCCAAAAAAACACAAAAATCAGACCAAACTAGTCAATTATTAAAATTGGCAACTAGGGCCAAATTCCACCTTGGGACGGCTCATTTGATGGAGATGATGATTGCATTGGATTCCTCCTTTTGAGAGGTCCAAGATTGATATAAAGATCATCTCATTTGGACAAGCAAAAGTGTGATTTTGAATTTATGCCCACATATGTGCAAATTGTTCAAGTCGGCCTCATCATCATGTAGGTTCAAGAAGCCCAATGGATGTGTCTCTTCACCCACAACAAATAGTATAAATATAAAAGACCTCACACCTCATTTTTCACATTCATTACTCACACATTCTTCTCTCTCTTCATCTGATTGGTTCGTACAACATTGGGCAGCTTCTCTCTCTCACACATGTGGCAAGGAGGATGAGTTTTCTAGGCAGAATTACAGGCGGAAATTTCAGAGTTCTGGGAAAGGTTTGACTAGCGTTGATCGAGGACTTGTTGACCAAGTTTCACTGTGTTTTTTGGGTCAAAGGTTCAATTTTTCTAGGCCGCATCTCTGGGCACAAAAACCGAGAAATTATGGGTTGTTTGACCTGCGTTGACTTCAAGGTTGTGTTGTTTGACCACCGAAAATTACAGCAGTTTTCTCTCTCCTTTGACCAAGTTTGACCGAGTTGTTTTGGGCTGAAATTGACCTCCTGATCAAGCCGAGTTTGACCAAGGAAAACTGAGCTGCTTCAAGGAAGAATTGTTGTTGTTTTAACCAACGTTGACTTTCTAGTTATGGTTGAAGTTTGACTACAATTGACTGTAGAAATTTACAGGGTTGTTTTGACTTTGTATTGGGCAAGTCAATTTGACTTTTGCACTCTCTCTCTCTGCTAAATTTTGATTTAATAATAAGAAGAATTGATCAAATAGTTTTCCCCACATTTGGGTTTTTCCCTAGCATCCGCCAAATCTGGTGTCCTCTCATCTTGGCTTGTCTTCTACAGTTTGTTTTATGTTCTATTTGCTTTAACTGTCAATGTAATTATTGTGATTGCTATTGGAAATTGGAAATTGATTTTGGGCTACTAAGGAACATTGAAGTAAATTGTGCTAAGCATAGAACATACCATTGTTAACTAAAATTAACATGGTATCGAAGCCTAGGTGAAGACAAAGCCCAAATAAGAGTGAGAAAAGTAATCACTAAGGAAAGTTGTTGGACAAGAATATTAGTCTAGCTTCAATGATGACATCATACTTCAAATCCGGGGACAAGCTCAAGGTCAAATCCAACTATCATGCATGGAAGATGTCTTTGGATTTGACTTTGGAAGAGAATGATGCTATGACCTATGTAAAGGGAAGAATGGTGGAGCCTCCTTCAAATGCACCCGCTGCTGAAAAAACAAAGTACAAGAAATGTGAGGTCAAAGTTAAGAAAATTATTGTACATTCCATTCACAAGCCTTTGGTTCTCTATATTTCTGATTTGGAAACATCTAAGGAGATGTATGACAAGGGATGTTCAAAGTAAACAATGCAAATCAAGTCCTCTTTCTCAAGAACAATTTGAAAGACATCAAGATGGATAGAGGAGAGTGCATTCAATCTTACTTCATGAAGATTACCGAAATCAAGAATGATCTTCTATCTATTGGAGAAGTTGTTGGTGACAAGGAGCTCACTCTTATTGCACTTGGAGGTCTTTCAAGAGCATGGGATGTGTTTAACACCACCATCCTCAACAATGACAAGATTCTGGGTTTTGATGAATTATTGACTAGATGCACTCAAGAAGAAATAAGGGTGATGGAGAGAGATAAGCCCTCAAATGGAAATGATCCTATTGATTTCTCCACTCATGCTAAAAGGAAGAACAATGTTGGTCCAAGGAAACAAGGTCAAGGATTTAAGCCAGGATTCAAAGAAGGAAAAAACCCTAAAGATGCATTTACACTTGGATTTAGGGTTGATGGTCTTTATCAAGTTGGAGGAAGTCCCTTGGGAGCCATGTCTTGTGACACATCTCTTCAATCCGAATTATGTCACCAAAGATTTGCCCACCTTCATTACAAAGCCTTACTTGGGGTAAGGAAGATGGTCACAAGTATGCCCGATTTCAACATGAATCATGAAGGTGTTTGTCAGGGTTGTGTAGTTGGGAAACTTACAACTTCAAGCGAAAGTCAAACTTATGATATTCTTCAACTAGTCCATTCTGACCTATCTGGTATGTTGCTTGTAACATCATTAGGAGGATACTTATATTATGCTATCTTTGTGGACGACTTCTCTCGCAAAACATGGATCTATTTCTTGAAGAAGAAGGATGAAGTATTCAAATGGTTTCATGCTTTCAAAGCCTTGTTGGAGAATCAAATAGGGAAGAAGATCAAAATATTGAGAACCGACAATGGGACTGAATATGAATCAAATGAAATCAATGACTATTGTAGAGACGCTGGCATTCCGAGCAAAATGGAGTTGTTGAAAGGAAGAATCAAACGGTCATGGAAGCCACCCATGCCATGCTTCATGATCTAGGTCTAACAATGTTCTTATGGGGAGAAGCTGCAAATACCGCCATATATGTTCAAAATTGGTGTCAACATCAAGCATTGAATTTCAAGACACCCGAAGAATTTTTCACTAGTAAGAAACTTGATGTTTCTCATTTTAGAATATTTGGTTGTCTTGTATATTTTCTTGTGCCTAAAGAGAAGAGAAACAAGTTGGGGGCATGCGGGAAGAAAGGAACTTTTGTGGGTTATAGTGAAAACTCAAAGGCATATAGAATCTATGTGCTTGGTAAACGAGATGTGGAAGTAAGCCATGATGTTACATTCGATGAAGACACTGCTCTTGGGAAAGCCAGAGATCTCCCCATTCTAGGAAAAGAAAATGATGATGCTACAGGGAAGTAGGAAAAATCCATCCGATGATCCTATGCCCAATGTTGAAGGTCTGATGGATTCCATTGATCCACCTCCCAGTGATCCCTCTACCTCAAGGAAAAGACCGTTATGGCTCAAAGACACTCTCGAAGATGTTGAAAAGCATATTGCTCCAAGAGGGACATTTCGTGCAATTAAGAAGCCCACCAGGTATCAAGGATACCTTGCTGCTATGAGTACCATTATTCAATCTGAGCCTTGTATGTTCGAAGAAGCTGTGAAACACCAAGTATGGAAAGATGCGATGAATGAGGAGTGTGAATCAATCACGAAGAATGATGTTTGAGATGTGGTTCCTAGACCCATGGACAAGTCTGTGGTCACCTTGAAATGGCTTTACAAAATCAAACATGGAGTTGATGGGAGCGCTGACAAATACAAGCCCAGGTTCGTTGCTCAAGGCTTCTCTCAAAAGGAAGGGGTAGACTATGATGAAATATTTGCACCATTTGCCTGATATACCACTATCTGTTCAATTATTTATCTTGTTGCCTCTCAAGGATGGAGCCTACATCAAATGGATGTTAAGACTGCTTTCTTGTATGGATCGCTTAAGGAGGAAGTCTACTTGGAACAACCTAAGGGGTTTGAAGTACAGGATCAAAGGACACGTGAATGCAGGTTGAAGAAAGACCTATATGGGTTGAAGCAAGCCCCCAGGGCTTGGTATGAGAGGATTGATAGCTATCTTATGAAGTTGGGATTTACAAGGAGTGATGTTGACCATAACCTATATTTCAAGATTGAGAATGACAAACCTCTCATTCTGGTCCTTTGTGTGGATGATCTCTTTCTGACAGGTGCAGACCCTCTCATTTATCAATGCAAGAGGGAGTTGGCTTCCGAGTTCGAGATGAAGGACCTAGGATTGATGCACTACTTCCTAGGTCTGGAGGTCTGGCAAAATCCAGGTGAGATTTTCCTTTCTCAAGAAAAATACATTGTGAAGCTGCTTTAAAGATGTGGGAGGGTGGATTGCAAGTCTGTGTCTACTCCGATGGAACTCAACTTCAAGAAGCTATGTGGAAGTGTTGTTGGGCCCGAATTGGCGAACCCTTCTGAATATAGACAACTTGTGGGAGCACTGATGTTCTTGGTAAACTCCCGTCCTGACATATGCTTTGATGTGAACACGTTGAGTCAATTCATGGTCGAGCCTCATCACATACATTGGATTGTTGCTAAGAATCTCTTGAGATATCTCCGGGGCACAATCTATTATGGACTGAGATACACTGCCAGGAATTTGAGGTTGCATGGATATATAGATGCTGACAGGGTTGGCAGTGTGGTGGATTGTAAGAGCATGTTTGGATGTTGCTTCTCATTGAGATCTGCTTCAATTTCTTGGATGAGCAGGAAGCAAAAATCGATTGCACTAAGCACCGCCGAGGCTGAATATATTGCAGCTAGTATGGCTTGTTGTGAAGTTGTTTGGTTGAGGAATGTGAAAATTCCTAATCCTCAAGGAACCCCTACTATAGTGAATTTGAATCTACTTCACCTACTTGAATTTAATATTCATTCATCAAGTTATTCTCTGAATACTGAAGCAAACTACTTATGCAACCTACACTACTTTAAATTTGATTACATGAAACAGAAAACTGAGCAAAGAACAAGATACATAGGACACAGTTATTTTTGGACAAAATATTCCCCGAAAAATCCCAATGCGAGAAAACCGGTGCAGCAACTCTAAGGGTTTTCTATTAGTAAGCAGTAATTATGAATACAGTGTTGGATTCCCTCCTGGCAATCCAGTGACAGAGAAAATATAATGGTGGAAAACAAAGTGAGTTTACCTCACTTCACCCGGCAAATTCGGCTGATCCGGCAACAGAACTGGCTAACCCCGGCTATCTTTGCGTTGGCCCTGCGTAGGCCCTGCATCAGCCTTACAGGCTCTGCGTTAGCCCTGCGCTATCTCTTCTGCCTCCTAAAGCTTCTGTGTCAACCTCTCCCGGTTGTTCCGACAGCTCCCCGGCAACTTTGGATTTCTGCGTAGAGGGCAACTTCTGCTCTGCGCTGGCCCTTCTGGCTCTGCATCAGGCCTGCTGGCCTAGGCTGGCCCAATGTCAGTCCCTCTAGACGTTGTGTTGCCTCCACTAGTATCTCTCTGCCTCTTTGCCGAGTATTCTCGAACTATCCCTGCCCCCCTGCTATAGAATGATCACTCAGTTCAAATTCTCAGCTTCCTAGCCCTAGAAATCGAACTCCAGATCAATTCATTCTCTTCATGTGTGTTTCTAAATGAACCCCAAGCCTCCTATAATTTTCTCGTTGAGGCTTCAACGGTCGAGATTAAGTCTCTAATCAACAACTAAGATTAAAACTTGACTTGATCCGCCTTCTAGATCATTCTCACCCATATTTTGATTCATACCTATTAATACTTTAATTTTCCTAAGTTTAGACTTATGAACCCCATTAAAAATATTAATTATTTTAATAAGATACAATCTAGGAGGAATTTCACCAAACGGTTTATGGGTTCTTTAGAACTCATGTGCCTTAGCCTCTCCACCAATTTTCATGGCTAGAGCACAACCGA
The DNA here is from genome assembly GCA_031772625.1 of Pinus tabuliformis. Lineage (NCBI taxonomy): Eukaryota > Viridiplantae > Streptophyta > Pinopsida > Pinales > Pinaceae > Pinus > Pinus tabuliformis. Next base: position 57,305,230 of record CM062812.1, read on the forward strand.
TGCTACCAAAAACTAACACTCCCTCTTAGCAAGGAAAGTGCTCTAGCAACAATGTCCAACTGCATGTTGCTCTGTCTTTGAAGCATCTCCTTTCCGCACTGTTGCTGCCACCAACACTGTGTTGTTGTTGCTACTGTACAGCTGCCCATGACACTGCCATTTCCACTGCTGCATTTGTACTACGGATCCCTCTCAAATGCTGCATTTGCTATGTTGTTAACACTACATTCGTACTGCAACTCAATTGCTGAGAGAAGCAACTGAAAAGCATCAAAAATTACTAAATTTAACTGTGTTCAGCATAATACCATGAATGTTGGAATCTGACTGCTACTAGTCTCTAACCCTCTGAATCTTTTGCGTTGTTGTTGACTTCTGCACTGTTGCCAACCTTGCTCTGCGCTAATCAGTCTCTAGTCTCAGGTTACTGCATTTGTCTATCCAAACAATCCACTGCATCATCTGACACTAAGTCCATCTCGCTACTGATAAATCTCAGGCTTCCGTAGCAAGGAATTGATCCAAGAGGTGAACTCCTCAAGGATCCTGCCCACATGTAGTCCTCCCGACTACAGCTCAATATCGCCCATTTCCCTCCTATAGATGCATGGGCACTCATGGCAAACTCATCTTCGTCAATCTTGTTGGAGCAGCCTTAGGATCATGTTTCTCATCCTTATCCTTTTGCTTCAAAGGACACCGGGATGCAAAGTGGCCCATCTCACCACATCTGAAACATTTCACCTTAGAAATGTCCTTCTTTCGCTTCAACTTTTGTTGTCCTTTGATGTTAGAGTTGCGTTCTCCTCCTCCTCCTTAGTCTTCGTGCCACTCGCACTGCTGCCATTGAGATTGACCTTAACAAGATCCCTCCTTAATTCTTCCTGTTGAAGGGTTGCTCACATCTCCTCCCAAGAAGGTAGTCTTTCCCTGCCCAATATACTTTGGACGAAAACTTGCCATTCATCTGAGACTCCATTCAGGGTTGTCCTTACCATCGCAGTAGACTGAGGAGTAGACCCCACTGCAGCAAGTTGATCTCTAGTGTCTTGAAGACATTGAAGATAGGATTTAGCCCCTTCTCCCTTCTGCATCAATGTTCGCTGCAACTTTTGTTCTAGGTACATCTTCCGCTGTTCGAAAGAGCCTTCATACAATGAAGACAAAGCTTCCCACATCTCTCGGGTTGTATCTTTGCCTTGCAAGTGTGAGACCACATGATCTCGAACTCCATCGAGTATGAACCTCTTCGCCTTCCCCTGCTGAACCTCTTCGCCTTCCCCTGCTCGGCCTTGTACTTCTTCTTTTGATCATTGTCAGTGGGAACAGCCAAAAAACTGTTGACGTAGGCTTCGAGATCGTACTCCTCTAGAATAGCTAAGATTCTAATCTTCCATATGACATAGTTGGAAGCTCCTTCCAACCTGTCCTGATCTCTGAGCCTATGCGATGCCATCTCACCCAAACTATCTAACTGACTCCTCTAGTCATTGTTCAACATTGCTTAGCTGCCCAACAAGTGAGAAATTCGAACTTTTTGGCAAAAGGTTCTCTGAGGAGAAAATTCCCATTGTATGTGTCTTCGCTCTTTTTCTGATGGATTTCTGCCCCGCCAGAAACTGCGCCCTTCAAGCACTGTGTTGAGGCTCTGCATCACTCCCTCTGCCTCTGCAAACTCGCGAACTGGAAATCGTACCTCTTTGTTGACTTTCTCAAAGAGAGATTTCCTCGTAATCTCTGCTTCCCGGCAAGGACTACACAATCCCTTCAAGGGGATTCGAATTGCTGCCAAATGCAGCTATTGGCCTCTCTGCTCAGCGTTGGATCTGCTCTTCCTGTTTCAAAATCAATGCTCTGATACCATGTGAAAATTCCTAATCCTCAAGGAACCCCTACTGCAGCAAATCTAAATCTACTTCACCTACTTGATTTTAATATTCATTCATCAAGTTATTCTCTGAATACTGAAGCAAATTACTTTTCCAGCCTACACTACTTTAAATTTGATTACATAAAATAGAAAACTGAGCAAAGAATAAGATACATAGGACACAGTTATTTTTGGACAAAATAGTCCCCGGAAAAACCCAATGCGGGAAAATCGGTGCAGCAGCTCTAAGGGTTTTCTATTATTAAGAAGTAATTCTAAATACAATGTTGGAAGCCCTCCCGACAATCCAGTGACAGAGAAAATATAATGGCAGCAAACTGAGTGAATTTACCTCACTTCACCCGGCAAATTCCCGCTAATCCGACAACAAAACTGGCTAACCCCAGCTATCTTTGCACTGGCCCTGCATAGGCCCTGCGTCAACCTTACAAGCTCTGTGTCAGCCCTGCGTTGTCTCTTCTGCCTCTTGAAGCTTCTGCGTCAACCTCTCCTGGCCATTTCGGCAGCTCCCCGACAATTTCAAATTTCTGCATGGAGGGCATCTTCTGCTCTGCACTGGCCCTTCTAGCTCTGCGTCAGGCCTACGTGGGCCCAGATTGGCCCAGCGCCAGTCCCTCTAGATGTTGCGCTGCCTCCATTAGTGTCTCTCTACCTCTCTACCCAGTATTCCCGAACTATCCCTGCCCCTCTGCTTTAGAATGATCACTCAGTTCAAATTCTCAGCTTCTTAGACCAGAAATCAAACTCCAAATCAATTCGTTCTCTCTGTGTGTGTTTCTAAATGAACCCACGCCTCCTTATAATTTTCTCGTTGAGACTTCAACGACCGAGATTAAGTCTCTAATCAAGGGGCTACGATTAAAACTTGACTTGATCCACCTTCTAGATCATTCTCACCCATATTTTGATTAATACCCATTAATACTTTAATTTTCCTAAGTTTAGACTAGGAACCCCATTAAAAATATTAATTATTTTAATAAATACAATCCGGATGGAATTTTACCAAACGGTTTTTGGGTTTTTTAGAACTCATGTACCTTAGCCTCTCCACCAATTTTCATGTCTAGAAAACAACCAATGGTACCAAAAACTAACACTTCATTGAGTTATTTGAGCACGTGGTGGATACCACCATGATCTTCTGTGACAACCAGAGTGGGGTTCCCCTTTTAGAGAATCCCGTGTTCCATGACCGCTCCAAGAAAATTGGTATCAGGTACCAATTTATCCTAGATATGGTACAACGGGGAGCAATAAGGCTCCAACACATCAAGACTGATGAGCAGGTCACAGATATTCTCACGAAGCCTTTGGGGAAGGTCAAATTCTTAACCTTCCGAGAGAGACATGGAATCATGGAAAGACCCTCCCATGAGGGTCTCGCTTGAGTTGGACACTGAGCTATGGGAGCTCCTGGGGGCTTGGGGTACTTCTTGGAACTATGAGCAATCATAGGATGAGTGGTTCACCTTCCCCTGTGATACCCCATTGTGACATGTGTGTAGGGTAAGTGGTTCACCTTCCCCTACTGGACACGTGTGTAGGGTGAGTGGTTCACCTTCCCCTATGATACCCCATGGTGACATGTGTGTAGGGTGAGTGGTTCACCTTCCCCTACGATTGATATATGCATAGGATGAGTGGTTCACCTTCTCCTATGGCATAGGAGCAGGATGAGTGGTTCACTTACTCCTGCTGATGCCCCAGCATACATCCTACCCATGTAGTTCGAGACTCATGGGAAGTACCTCTCATCTGGCCAATGAGTTGGGAAACGTGGATAGGGAACATAGCACTACCGATGGACGCATCGTGTACTGTCATACTCCCTATGTCTAGGATGCATGGTGTTCAAAAACTTGATCTGCGATCAATTGAGGTTCTACCTTTGGACTGACTGTTGTTAGTGGAGAGTGGTAAGATCTTATGACTCACTCGATTCTTCTTCATTATTACTTCATGGTTCAGCAAAGCAGATATGAGATGACAAAGATAGTACATGATGACAGGATGGCATGAGGCATGATGACGACAGATGGATTGGCAGGTGGAATTCTCCCTAGTCGAGAGGGAGTGTTAAAATTGGCAACTATGGGCAAATTCCACCTTGGGACAGCTCATTTGATGGAGATGATGATTGCATTAGATTCCTATTTTCGAGAGGTCCAAGATTGGTATAAAGATCATCTCATTCGGACAAGAAGAAGTGTGATTTTGAATTTATGCCCACACATGTGCAAATTGTTCAAGTCGGCCTCATCATCATGTAGGCTCAAAAAGCCCAATGGATGTGTCTCTTCACCCATAACGAATTGTATAAATACAAGAGACCTCACACCTCATTTGGCACATTCTTCTCTCTCTTCATCTCATTGGTTCGTACAACATTGGGCAGCTTCTCTCTCTCACACGTGTGGCAAGGAGGACTAGTTTTCTGGGCAGAATTACAGGCCAAAATTTCAGAGTTCTGGGACAGGTTTGACTAGCGTAGACCATGGACTTGCTAACCGAGTTTGACTGCGTTTTTGAGGTCAAAGGTTCGATTTTTCTAGGCCACATCTCTAGGAACAGAAACTGAGAAATTCTGGGTTGTTTGACCTGCGTTGACTTCAGGGTTGATTGTTGTTTTGGGCTGAAATTGACCGAGTTTGACTGAGTTGTTTTGGGCTGAAATTGACCTCCTAATCAAGTTGAGTTTGACCAAGGAAGACCAAGTTGCTTTAAGGAAAAATTGTTGTTGTTTTGACTAGCGTTGACTTTCTAGTTAGGGTTGAAGTTTGACTGCAATTGACTGCAGAAATTTACAAGGTTGTTTTGACTTTGTATTGGGCAAGTCAATTTGACTTTTGTACTCTCTCTCTGCTGAACTTTTGATTTAATAATAAGAAGAATTGATCAAAGGGTTTTCCCCACATTGGGGTTTTTCCCTGGCATCCACCAAATCTAGTGTCCTCTTGTCTTGGCTTGTCTTCTGCAGTTTGTTTTATGTTCTATCTGCTTTTACTGTCAATGTGATTATTGTGATTGTTATTGGAAATTGGAAATTGATTTTGGGCTACTAAGGAACATTGAAGTAAATTGTGCCAAGCATAGAACATGCCATTGTTAACTAAAATTAAAACTGTTTTATGGTCAAACCGGTCGATTTCATCATAAACAGGTTGATTCATTGCCAAGACCATAGCGGACCCACACAGAGTCTTTTTGGAAACTTCCTGTGTGTTTTGGAGGGAAAGTAAGGGTTCTTTCCCTCCAAAAACACCCTCTCCAAGCCTTTAAAAGGAGCTCACCCCCCTCATTTGCCTCACACATCTCATTTGGAGTTTTTGTGAGTTTGATTGGGAGCTTGGAGAGTGTTGAGTTTTTGCTTGAGTACTAGAACAACATGTTGATTTGGGGTAGCATCGGATGTGCTCTAGCCACAAAAATTTTTGGAGAGGCTAAAGCACATGAGATCTCCAATACCCAGAAAGGGTTTCGGCAGATCCTAAACAGTTTGGGAGATATTAAAATAATTAATATTTTTAATAGAGTCCCTAAGTTTAAACTTAGGGAAATTAAAATATTAATGTGAATTAATATGAAATTGTGTTAGAATGGTCCAAACGTCATGGATCAAGCCAGATCTAATCTTAGCCGTTGATTAGGGACTTAATCTTGGTCGTTGATCTGTCAACCAGAAAAGTATAAGAGGAGGCTTGAGGGTCACTTGGAGAACGCACTGAGGGAGACCAATCAGTTCAATTTCTGGAGCGGGGTTAGATGAGAAATTGAACCAGTGGTCTGGTGAGTAGTCAGGGGACAGCAAGTACAGAACAGAGAGACATGATCAGCCATTAGAGATCAATGCAGAGGCAGGAGAGGCAGATGCAGGGCATTTCAGGCAGATGCAGAGGCAGCAGGAGACTGCGCAGTCATTAACTGGGCCTGTGTGGGTGACATAGAGAGGTCTAGGGCTGACGCAGTCAAGCAGGGGCTAACGCAGAGGGTCTGAGAGCCCCGTAGAGGACAGTCGGGCTGACGCTGGGATTGGGAGAAGTGCTGGAGAATTTTTCTCTCTATGGGTAAGCCAGTTTGGCACCCTGTTGTACTGAAGAATTGTTGAATAATAAAAACCTCCCTTACTGCACCGGTTTTCCCACATTGGGTTTTTCTAGGGACTGTTGTCCAAAATAACTGTCAATGTGTTGATTCTTGTGCATATGTTTGTTTCTGTATTACGGTGTGATATATGCAGTAGTGTTTATTTTAATGTTTATTGAAGTAATTTCATAAATAACTTATTGTGGAATAAGTAGGGAAAGTAAATCAGTTGCTGCAGTGATAGAATTTTCACATGGTATCAGAGCAAGTAATCAGAGACAGAAAGGGAAAACCAATTATGGGTCGAGACCACGATGCAGAGGCATCCACGTCAGGGGACTCTCACAGATTTTCAGAAGATTGCACAAGAGAAAAGAGATTCTGATTTCTCTATGTTGGCTTGCAGGCTGGAAGAAGAAGTGGCGTGTATGACTAGTGTTGCATCATCAAAAGTATGGTATATAGAGAGTGGAGCCTCGTGGCATATGACGGGAATCAGGGAGTGTTTCTCAGAATATCGAGAAGAGAAGATGAACTTTTAGATCACCATGGGGAACAAGGCAAAGTGTACTCCAGTAGGGAAGGGTACCATAGTTTTTCAAACAGAATCGGGAGAACAGTTCCGTGCTACAAATGTGCTGCATGTACCAGGATTGGGGATGAACTTACTTTCCATGTCGCAACTACAAGGCAAAGGCTATGACGTCTACTTCATCAAGGAGAAGATATACGTCAAACACCCAAGCCGGAAAAAGAGAGTGCAGATCGGGATCAAAAGTAATAGGTTGTATAGATTACAACTAGAATCACCAATGGCACTAATAGGCAGTGATGGAGACAAGGACTTGAATGAACTATGGCACAGAAGAATGGGTCACTTGCACCATGGAGCTCTGAGAATTCTCAGGAGCACTGTAGCAGGAGTTCCGAATCTGAGTACGGAACAAGATGATGTATGCAGGGGATGTGCTCTAGGAAAGTATGCCAAGGCAGCATTTCCTAGGAGTAAACACAGAGCCAAGAGTGTACTAGGATTGATACACTCAGATATCTGCGGACCTATGTCCGTCAAAGCTCTCAGTGGTGCCGAGTATTTCCTTACCTTCATTGATGACCACTCAAGGAAAACTTGGATTTATTTTCTGAAAACCAAGGATGAAGTTTTTTGTCGATTCAAGGAGTTCAAGGCTCTGGTGGAGAATCTGACTAAGAAGAAAATAAAATTTTTGCGGTCGGATAATGGTGGAGAATATGTCGATAAGGACTTCACTGATTTTTGCGCTAAGGAGGGCATCAGAAGAGAGTGGACCGCTCCCTACAATCCAGAGCAGAATGGGGTAGCTGAAGAAAGAACAAGACTATTGTAGAAGCAAGTAGGGCCATGATGTATGATCAGGATATGCCAAAATTCCTGTGGGCTGAAGCATGCAACGCAGCTGTCTATGTTCAGAACAGGACTCCTCATTGGGCTTTGGGCAAGATTACTCCAGAGAAAGTCTTCACAGGGAAGACACCTAAAGTCAGTCATTTTAGGATATTTGGGAGTTTAGCATATTGTTGCATACCCGAAGAAAAGAGGAAGAAGCTCGATCAGGCTGCGGAAAAGGGGTATCTGGTGGGATATAGTGAGAATGCTAAGGCATATAGAATCTATCTTCCAGGGAGCAGGAAGGTAGTAGTACGACGAGATGTAAAGTTCATGGAAGACAGGGCTTTCAGAAGATCTCGCGAGATGTCTTCCGAGGAGTAGTCGAAAGAGGAACTGTTGGTTAAGCCTCTTCAACCAACAAAAGTAAAGAATTCTTCCTCAGATCAGGAAGACTCTCAGGATGAGGAGGAGGAGCAAACAGAAGCACATGCTGGCAGAGGAAGAACTAGCAGGGAACTTCGTCAGATTCTGCGAGATGCAGAGGAATTCATCGATGAGCCAAAAAACAATAAGAGGGAGTGAAAAAAGCCAGATAGATATCAGGCATTAGTAGCTCAGGATGGAGAGCTTGCCAGTTTCAAGGAGGCAGTTCAACATCGGGCTTGGCTAGATGCGATGGTGGAGGAGTAAAACTCCATAATGGTGAACGATGTCAGGGAGGTGGTGCCAAAACCTCAAGATAGATCAGTGGTAGGTTCAAGATGGATCTACAAGATCAAATATGTTGCAGACAGCAGTGTTGAGAAATACAATGCTAGGTTTGTGGCTAAGGGGTATGCTCAAAAGGAAGGGATTGACTATGAGGAGACCTTCACCCCGGTAGCCAGTTATACATCTATTAGAACCGTGATATCTCTTGCAGCCTAGATGGGATGGGAGATCCATCAGAGGGATGTCAAAACGGCATTTCTAAACGAGGTAATAGAAGAAGAGGTATACATTGAACAACCAGAGGGCTTTGAGACTCATGAGAAGAAGTCTCATGTATGTAGATTGAAAAAAGCCTTGTATGGATTGAAACAGGCACTGAGAGCATGGTATGGTCAAATAGATGGCTACTTGCAGAAGATGGGATTTGTCAAGAGTGACGCGGATCCGAATATTTACTATCTGGTTGTAGAGAACGAGCCGCTAATCTTAGTATTGTATGTGGATGATCTCTTTCTGTCAGGATCATCCAGACTCATTGGGGACTGCAAGAAGAACCTAGCCACAGAATTCGATATGAAGCATTTGGGACGAATGCACTACTTCCTAGGGTTGGAAGTTTGGCAGCCGAAGGGAGAGATCTTCCTTGGACAAGGGAGGTATGCTACAGAGATCTTGAAAAGATTCGGGATGGACTGTAGACCCATGGCTACGCCAATGATCACAAACTGGAAGAAGATTGATGCATCAGAAGACAAGGATGTCGATCCCACCCTATACAGGCAACTCATAGGGTCCCTGATGTATTTGGTCAATACCAGGCCAGACATTTGCTACGCTGTCAACACCCTCAGTCAGTTCATGGTGGAACCGAAGAGGGCACACTGGGCAGCAGCCAAACACGTTCTCAGGTATTTACAAGGAACAGTCGACTATGGACTCTTGTACACCAAAGGTAAGGATATCAAGTTGAATGGATTTACTGATGCAGATTGGGCAGGAAGTTCAGTGGATCGGAAAAGTACCTCTGGGTACTGTTTCAACATTGGATCAGGAATGACCTCCTGGTGTAGTAGGAAACAGAGGTCTGTGGCTTTGAGCTCATAGGAGGCAGAATATATGGCGGCGAGCACAGCTTCGTGTGAGGCCATATGGCTTAGAAAACTGCTTGTGAACCTATTCAAAAGGAATATGGAGGCGACCAGGATCATGTGTGATAATCACAGTTGCATCAAGCTCTCTGAGAATCTAGTGTTTCATGATAGGTCAAAGCATATTGATATTCGGTGTCACTTTGTCAGGGACTGTGTCTAACAAGGAGCTGTACAGTTGAGCTACACTCCCACAGGAGAACAAGTGGCGAACATCCTCACCAAGGCCCTTGGGAAGACAAAGTTTGACTACTTCGAGGAAAAGATGGGGATGGTTAAGAACCCAGTTCAATAGCAAAAACGAGAGTGATAACAACACAGATGCAAAGGGAGTTATCGTACAGATGCAGCAGTGACAGTGTCAGAGCCATGGGCAGCAGTACAGGACATAACAGTGCAAAGGATGTTGGGCAGGGAGGCTTAGCATCAGCACAGGGACCGATGCCGGATGATCAGAGTGATACTCAGTGAGGAGCATTACTAAAGCACAGTGCTTGCTAAGAGGGAGTGTTGATTTGGGGTAGCATCGGATGTGCTCTAGCCACAAAAAATTTTGGAGAGGCTAAAGCACGTGAGATATCCAATACCCAGAAAGGGTTTGGGCTGATTCTAAACAGTTTGGGAGATATTAAAATAATTAATATTTTTAATGGAGTCCCTAAGTCTAAACTTAAGGAAATTAAAATATTAATGTGAATTAATAGAAAACTGTGTTAGAATGGTCCAAAAGTCATGGATCAAGCCAGATCTAATCTTAGTCGTTGATTAGGGACTTAATCTCAGCCATTGATCTGTCAACCAGAAAAGTATAAGAGGAGGCTTGAGGGTCACTTGGAGAACACACTAAGGGAGACCAATCAGTTCAATTTCTGGAGCGAGGTTAGATGAGAAATTGAACCAGTGGTCTGGTGAGCAGTCAGGAGACAGCAAGTACGGAACAAAGAGATGGGATCAACCACTAGAGATCAACGCAGAGGCAGGAGAGGCGGACGCAAAGCATTTCAGGCAGAGGTAGAGGCAGCAAGAGACTGCGCAGTCATTAACTGGGCCTGCGTGGATGATGCAGAGAGGTTCAGGGCTGATGCAGTCAAGCAGGGGCTGACGCAGAGGGTCTGAGAGCCACGCAAAGGTCAGTCAGGCTGACGCTGGGATTAGGAGAAGTGCTGGAGAATTTTTCTCTCTGTGGGTAAGCTAGTTTGGCACCCTGTTGTACTGAAGAATTGTTGAATAATAAAAAATTCCCTTATTGCACCGATTTTCCCACATTGGGTTTTTCCGAGGACTATTGTCCAAAATAACTGTGTCAATGTGTTGATTCTTGTGCATATGTTTGTTTCTGTATTACGGTGTGATATCTGCAGCAGTATTTATTTTAATGTTTATTGAAGTAATTTCATAAATAACTTATTGTGGAATAAGTAGGAAAAGTAAATCAGTTGCTGCAGTGATAGAATTTTCACACAGCGAAGAGTTTGAGCTAAGTAGTAGCCATCATGCCTCCAAAAGCCAAGGATACTGCATGGACTCATTGTGATATGATTGATGGCAAAATGATCTGCAAATATTGCCAAAAATCTATTGAAGGAGGGGATATTAACAGGTTCAAGCAAAACTTGGCTGGGATAGGAGGCCATGTAAAGCTATGTGGAGCACCAAATAAAGTGATAGGGCATATTAGGGCAGAATACCTTCAGAAGTTTGAAACTCAAGTCACTGAACCAGTAGATAAGTTTGTGACTCCAGCAGTTGCAAAGTTTGGGAGTCAAAACTCAACCAACTGAGTTTGATCATGATGAGAAGTTTCAAGTGATATCGCTGATCACTAGTATCATATATGTAGACTTGTAGGCTTTGTTTTTGAACTCTAGAGGTCATTTAGAGCCTGGTTGATTATATATTTTGTTGCTGATATGTATTGCATTTGGTGCCATGTTGATATATTCACCTTTACATGGGTATATATGTATATTGGCAAACTTTGTATATTTTGTGTATATTGGTTTGGAATAATGGTTTTAAATCTTAAAAATAGTTTTTCATTAAAAATTAATTATTTCATGTGTTTTTTTAAAACCGGTTCATTGAGATCTAACTAGTCCCGGTTTGACCAGTTCCAGTTTGAAACCCAGTTTATTAAGTGAACCGGTCCAGTCACCGGTTCCGATTTTTAAAACTACGCTATTTGTTTGGCCACTGAATTATAATAGACTTTCCCACTTATGTAAAAAAATACATCATTCCATATTAAAATCTTATTATATTTTTTAAATTTTACATATTAAATTAAATTAATGTTCAAATTCAAAGTCATATTCATATGGGAACACAAACTCATACCTGATATAGCTAATATCCAAAAGCTGTTACCAACCCAATTCAAACCCTGTATAATAAGCTGAGAGGAAGGTACCATAGTTCACAAAAACGGCAGAAGGTAGAACTATTGTTTATGTTTCAAAGTCGAGATGGTTCTACGCTGTTGCGTGTATCATCATTAATTAACTCGAGATGGGTATATATATATCACCATCATAATTAATTAGTCATATACAGAATTTTAGAATATAATGTGAACATATACCGACCTTGAATGGCTTGTATCCTATTAGTTTGTGCGAGAAGTAAATTGAGGATTTATGAAGGAAGCTGGCAAGAATTCGCTGAACGGACTCCCATCGCACAGTGATCCAATCACCAGAGGACCTTCTTGTGGTTCTGAATATCTCTTCCTGTCCATTAATGTAGGACTTATAGCTGAATTTTATGGTGTAAGCGCCTGCTTCGGCTATTGCGGTGGTGAGTCCGGGCTTAATGCCTTCCAGGGCAGCGATACCGTTGCTGCCAATACCTATTACAGTAGCTGTGACTGCGCTGAGAACAGGGTAGGATTCGAACACGTGAGCTTGTATGTGTCGTTCTTGAAGGCCCAGCGCCAGAGCAAGGCCCGCCAGTCCACCACCCGCAATAACGATATCGATTTGTGGTGCTACCTCCAGTTCGGCATTGCTGATAGACCCATCCAGACCATCCATTTTGATGTTCAGGTCGGACAATGCTGTTGAATTTGGCAAATATTTTTTGTGAGAGAATGGTCAGTGAGCATAACTACAGCGGGAGGCCCTTAGGAACAGAAGGGTTCTATCCGGTTTTCTTAATTTTATGGCAGAAAATCACGCCACGTGTGCGAGAGCCTGGTGTCAATTGGTTGTCGTACTGGATTCAATTCCGATCACTCTTTGGGAGTTGGAGGCAAGGGTTAAATTTGACGCGAATATGCCGTATTTGGCTTTTTAACACGTAAAATATTTTCCAATTCCAAATCTCGACGTCATTGTAACTTGCCAATAATTTTTAAAAATTTCAATAGGACGGGCATATTTAAAAAAAAAAAGTTAAAAAAAAAAAAAAAAAAATTATATATATTTAATCTTGATCTGAACGGGGAGCAAATTATTGTGAATAATGATTTATTAACATTATTAATATATTACTTAATAATCCACTTGTATCGCAATTTCGCTAGTGATTCATTAACATTATTAATATCTTATTTAATAATCCACCTGTATCGCAATTTCCCAAGTGACAACTATCCGGATTCTGGACTAAGTCATAAATATCAATTTCTAGTTTTCAACAGGTAAATGGTATGGTAATCAATTCCCAGCTACCCACTGTCGAGTTATGTTACTAATTTATGGTGATTCGTTTGCAAGTTGCAACTTCCAATTCGTGTCAAATTCTAATCAACAGCAATCTGTAAGTTATTCATTGTTGAATGTGGTGAGGCGCAGGGCATAAGAAAAACTCTGCAAAGTTTGGAACTTCGAATGCTACAAAACCATAACTCAGCCGATCAAGTAACCAGTAAATGATAGCCATAGATATTGTTTCACACTACTTATATTTGAGAGATGATCTGCTCTATTCGTTTTCTATCCATGCTTGTTGGATATCTGTATTTGTTTTTCTATACATACTTGCTGGATATAGGCAATAGTGTTTTGTTTTTTTAATTTTTAATAAATTAAATTTTTCTCTATCTTTACTTAGCTTTGTGTATTTTGATTGTGGTTTTATTATTATGTGATGGATGGGTTATATTTATCGCAACATTGATAGAGAAATAAACCCTAGAGCCTGGCCATCTAAAAAATATATGAATGCCTGGATAATAATTTCTTCCTATCATCTTTACCCTCACACCTAGCTTTAAGGACTTCCGGCTCAGATTGATGAAATCGGATATATATGGGCCATGATTGAAACGGACGAGGAAGTAAGGTTACTATGGAATCCTTATCAAGATCGATGGTCAATTAAGGATGGGGTTCATTCAATTGTCGTGCCATGGTCACGCAATCATAGGTTGTAGTTGTTTTCAGATGTAGTTGTTTTCAGTCTTCCCTTGCTTTCTTCAGAGATTTAATATATTCACAATGCATCTTAGATCACTTTTCGAAGCCCCTGTTTTACTTCTTTTCAGTCCTCCCATGCCTTTTTGCAGGGATTGAATATATTCACAATGCATTCACTGTGAACTTGGGAAATGATCACATACAATGGTAGGTGGTCTATCCAACGGGAGAGGGACCTGGGTTACACCTCTCCCTGGTCACACCATCTTGAGCTGCAGGCATGGAATGAGTGATAATTATAGCAAGTAATGAGTAATAAATAATATTTGGACACATCATTACTATGGTTTTGTTTGCTTTCGCCATCAATTCACCATGATTTGTTGACATGACCTAGCGAGGACTTATTCCAATTTCCCTCACTGGCATATTTGGAAAGAATCTTTGTTTCCAAACAATGTCGTTGTATGCCATCATGTGACTATCAACGCTTCTGAGTGGCCCGAACTAAACCTAACACGCGAAAATCTCGTAGCAAAGCCGGAAGAGTAGGAATAAGTTTATGAATTGCATACTATAATTCTATAATTCAAGTGACAGGGGTCAACATATTTCCAAATTTGTAAGTCTCGGTTTTCACACTTGTGTACACACTCGTATTCAAATATCTGTGACATAGTTTCATAGTCAGAATGACTTTTCTAAAAAGTTGATGGCATATACCCTGCTTTCAGGATCCCATAACCGAAGATTCAAAGCATGAGGGCATTTCAGAGATTGTGTTGCCGAGCATCTCGTCCAAAAGCGTAGAAATAAGTTTGTGAAATAATTATAATATTATAATGTGCAGAGCAAGGTGTGACGGGAGGGGGTATATTTCAAACTTGGTAGGCTAGTGTTTAACACCACAGAGATTCTCATGCAAATTGATCTGCACTATTGACCCAACAACACAAGAAATACAATTATTTTCTGCTTCGCCCAATTGACCATACTTCGGTCAATTGATAATGGCCGTGCTTCATTGAAAATGTGATGGATACTATGGCTTTTCCCTCTATATAATCATATTCAAAACTAATTCCATAACGTTGTGCAAGAGATTGAGTTGAGGGTTTTCTCTGAACCGATGTTGCAGTTTCTTTTCAGTGATGGGGAAGAGCTTTTCTAGATTACTATTTGGGTGATGTGATGATGTTGGCTCTGATTTGGGATCCCCTAATTTCTAAACAACTCTGCGATTTAGTTGGAGCATGATTGATTTCTCACATATTTGACTGTTCCATCAATCATCGCCAAATATTTGGCTATCACTTTTCGAAGCCCCTGTTTTACTTCTTTTCAGTGCTCCCATACATGGGATTAACATGGTAGTGACTTAAATGGAAAACATGGTATGTGTGAGTGAATTATTTTTGTCAAATTTGTTGCAACAATATTAACATTTATTATTTTCATGTGAGAGTAATTATGAATATATATTTTTTCACTTTATAATATTATTTTTTGTTGTTTCTATACATATTTCTCATTTATTTTATCACTATTTCCATCTTAAAAAAAACTCAAAACATTTCAACAATCTGGAAAATTTGCAAAAAAGTTTGATCAACTGGTCTCAAAACAAAGTGTAGCAATGAGAGTTGAGTCCAATGGTACAACAAAGAATGGAAAATTTGCAACAATTATGAGTACAATTTGAAATTAGATGAAACTTGTACAAATAAATATTAAAAGTCATATGATGGGCAGTTTAAAAATAAAAATGTCATAAAAAAATTCCTTGACGGGTAGAGTCACCCATCAAATTTAACCCCTAGTTGGAGGTAATGTGTGTAAATGTTTACCGTACGTTGGTTGTATTATGTGGCATTTATCCCATTGCATTATATATTTTACATGGCACTAGTCTAGACATGCGCCTCGACAATGATTTTCTAGTTCAAATCTAGTTTTTTTTTTTTTGGTTTTTTTTTTTAATGTGAAAGTGGGGTGTTTGAATAGTTTTTTAATTGTGAAAATAGATTCAGCGTTTTTATTCTTATGCGCCTCCACAAAGATTTTTTTCATTTCAAATTTAAGTTGTTGTTTTTGTTTTTTTTTTTTTAATTTGAAAGTGGGGTGTTTGAATAATTTTTTTAATTGTGAAAATAGATTCAGCGTTTTTAATAACAAGGAGCTAAAGGATTTTGTTATGGAGAAGTTTCGTAAAAATGTATGGGGAAAAGAGTTGGGTAGAAAGAAGAAATATTATATTGAGGAATTCAACCCTACGTGTGATTTACAACAAAAATAGTTCATTGGAGCTAGCATTTCGTGGAGGGCAAAGGTTCTTATTGCTCAATTAAGGACCAACTCACATCAACTTTGGTGTGAAACAGGATGGTGGAAAAGGCCTAAAGAAGCTTGGGAAGAACAGGTGTGTACATTTTGCACGTTTGGGGCTGTGGAATCAGAAAAACATTTCATTTTGGAATGTGATGCATTCAAAGACATCAGAGAAAGTTATGAGAACATGTTAGCATCAGTTTCTTGGCATTGTCTTTTTAGCAAGGGGATTGTTGGAAGGTTGGGTCAGCGCATCATCAATTTGAATCGGAAAAGACTAAATTGCAAAGAGCGAAAAACAAGGAACTAATGGTCTCATAAACTATTTTTAGTCTCGTGGACCTTCAAATATCATTTCATTTCATAAAAACTCGTGGAACACCTAAAATTCTAAAACTTCACAATTATAATTTAGATTTCTAACAAGTTCATTAAAATTGTGAAAAAAATCCATTCTTTTTAAACCACACTTTTTACATGTTTTGTATATCCAATTTCAAATCTAACCATGATTCACTTTCAACACTGAGGTCCATCCTCTAATTCCTAAGATTCACAAGAATCATTGCATCTATCTTTTTGTCACTGAAATTGACGCGAATCACTGCAATATAGTTGTCACAATATACATATATCTCATTGAGTGCTTAAGTTTGATTGAGCTTTAAGTGACAATATTTTTCGTAAACAAATCATTCTTTTATCTAATATTATAGGATATTATAGGGTAAGCCATAGCCTAAATTTAATCTTGAAAAATAAAGAGAAAAATGTCTATTTGTGAAAGAAGAGGTAAATATAAATGTATTTGTTTGAATTTCTTTTAAGTTAAGGTTAGATATGACTTAAAAGCACATGACCTCATTACTATAGTTTAGTGATAATAGTATGAAATATGAGTCGTTTTGGAGATGTTATTTAGATTGAAATCCTCTAAAACACTTTGTAGGACAGGGAGTGTGCGATTCCTTCCAAAATCAATCTAGAGCTAACAAGTAGCACTTAAAAAATATACATCAAGCGAATAAAAATATAAGATGCCACCTCTTAAACCTAAGATTGATATATCTATATATTATAGTTATGAAACATAAAAATATCTTGGTTGGTTTAGAAGTTATATGAGGAAGATTATAAACATCTACAAGTTGATCTTCAAGTTTTGTACTCTAAAAAAAGGTTTGCACCTCAAGGGATTTGATCCCTCTCAACTCATAATAAATTCAAAGAATTGATATATGTTGATGAAGTAAGACCTTAAAATGTTCCTACTTAACTAAGAAAATAAGGAAATAGGTTAATGGCCCAAGACACACATTCAACAAGAGAGGATGTTTACCCCTTTAGTATTGGTTTTTACTTGATGTTTACCCCTTTAGTATTGGTTTTTATCAAGTAAAAACCAATACTAAAGGGGTAAACATCCACTCTTGTTGAATGTGTGTCTTGGGTCATTAACATATATATATATATATATATATATATATATATATATATATATCTTCAAAATTAATTCCAATTTAAGTTATCGTTGAGATCAAAACAAAATTTAATGGAAAAGGAATTGAGATTTCATTGTGGAATAGGGTGATTGATATGTAAACTAATTCAAACAAGAATTTTAGATAACCATAGTCACCCCACTAAAGCTTTAAGAGATGCATGGCCATTTTTTTATCTACATTAGATTAGATGCTAGAGCCCATTGGCTGGATTTGGAGTTTGAGAAGATTGCAATTCACCCTCACTAGGAGCTAAGAAAATATATTGCCTAAGTAAGAGAAAGGTTGTCACCTCCATCTATAGATTAGGTTGTAAGCCATGGGAGACACCCGCTTAAAGGCATTCAACTTCCTAGGTCAACCCATGATTCTAAGAAAATGAAGGCAATCTCAACCACAATATTTTGTCAAAAGATTGGAAGAGTTTCTTGTTGTTGCACAAACTAGCAGGCCTAGTGAATAGGCAAAATCTAGAGGGCACAAAAGCACCTAGGACAGAGGCCTATATCACCACATCCTAACTCCCCTAATCTTCTCGAATTTCCACCAACGGGAGGAGTCCTAATAATACTCACCTGTGATAGATGTATATCTATGATAGGTTTGAAGTGAGGGGAAGTGGCTCATTCAATGGAAGGGTTCAACAAAAGTGTGAGCTTTGGGAGAAGTTAGTAAGATGATGGAAATGGGCAGGCCAAAAGGCAAACTGGACGCCAAAACATAGTGCAGAAAATTCTTGTTGTAGGTGCTACGAAATGATTTCATAGCGCTCCCAAAAACTCTATTTTCAACCTTCAGGGAAGGTGAAGCGACTCGCCTTCTGCAAACTCAATTCTCCTTGGTCTAACATTTCATAACACTCCCAAAAACTCTATTTTTGACCTTTAGGGAAGGTGAAGTGACTCGCCCTCTATAAACTCAATTCTCCATGTTGATTTTTGAGTATCTTGGGAGGTACTCCAAGCCCTAGGGTTCAGGGTTTGGAGGGAAAAGCGCCACAAAAGTCACTTGTGGGCTTGGAACCCAAGGTTGGGGTTTTGTACCCATCGTAATTTGGGGCAAAACTTGTTAATCAAGGTTGTCATTGATGTCAATATGGCATTGGTCGGGATGGAAAATATTCTTGAGATGTCAGATGATGATATTCATCAAGGAAGATGTCAAGTCACCCATGAATAAGTGCCAAGTACCAAGTACCAATCATGTACCTTGATGATCTAGAAGCTCTTGATGACTTATGTGGACTACCTTGATGAATGACCACACTTTATGAAGGACTAGATGATGCCCTTACCTTTGATGGTCTTGATGATGGTGTGAAGCCATAACCTTAAATGTCCTTACCTCTGGTGATCTTGATGATGGAAGACTACATGATGACATGATGTTGCATATGATTGATGACATATCACTGCATTATCTTAATGACATGGTGAATTGATGACATTGATGATGACATTATGACCCTATGATGAAGAAGGCAAATAATGAAGAAATCAAACTATGAAGAAGCCCAACACTCGAAGGCATTCTTCCCTACCTCCATTTCTACACTATTAAATGACCAGTCACATTAAAAAATATTTTTTACTACCTTATAGGCAGAATTTCTCTATGAGACCTTCACCATCCTTTAGAGCATATTTTTAGCTTTCCAATGAGCTATTACTTGGCCCGAAACTCCAAATAGTTTGGGAGATATTAATTTTTTAAGTTAGGAATATTAATCTGGTCCTTGAGCCGACCTGTGCTAGGCTTGTCATGTTGACCTCCCTCCATAAGACACGTCCATTCATCTTAAACGTCAAACTAGTATTAATATGAGTTCGGACTCCTCATTTTAACCATCAGATCTCGGTGATCAATTCAGAGAAGAACGAAAGAAGGAGATAAAAAGTCGAGGAGGACAGAAAAGGTATAGAAGTTGTAAAGAGGACAAAGGAGAATAAAAGGGAGAGATCAAGGGTAGAAGGAGGAGTACTTTTCTAATGTTTGTAAGAAGAACGAGATCTCTAATTAAGGAAATCTTTTAGGCATATTTTTTGTGATATCTAGAGTCAAATTTGTGGAGAAACAAGGGTTTGTTTTGAGGCCCTATTAAAATCTGACAGAGGTATAATTCAGCCTTCTTGTGGTCTCTGTCTAAATGAAATTTGCACTCTATATGAAGCCCATCTAAGTGAATTTCATGAGCAATCAAGTGTGAAAATCTGACTCTATTGACTACAGACCTGAAACATTTAATCGTTGGAACAGACCTGGTCCTGAGGCTTCTATTTTTCCTCTTTGAAGCAAACCTTATCACTCTTAAAGATCATAATTTATTTAGAGGAACTTCTGGAAGCTACAACCGAATTTTTTGTATATAGTTCTTTGAAGCATTATTGAGCATTATTTTAGAACAAACTTATGTAGACTTTGGAGTACCTGTTGACCCTTGTGCATAAATGTTTTGAAGCAGACTTTCTTGACCATAAATTTGACCTAATCCTTCTTGTTGAGATAATATAGAGCAGGCATCCTTGTCTCCACCTAGAGCACTATTGGAGACAACCTTATTAGAGTAAATTTTGAAAGCAGGTTGGAAGCCCAGATAATAGGAGCAGTTTTGGGACAAACTAAAGGAAACCTTGAAGAATACTTGAAGTGGACAAATCCTATTGTTGGATAAGAAACATGAAGAAATTTGGAACCTTGATTAAAGGAGTAGACATTTGGAGCATCTTTGGAAGTACTCTTGGAGAAGTCTATTAAAGACATCTTGATCAATTCTTGAAGACATTTGAAGGACTTATAAGATACTCGTAGAGATGCCTATTAAAGATACCTTGGACAGTTACTTATGAAAGAATACCTCACCTCAGACTTGTCATCACTCTAGAATTGGCACCTATAAAACTCTCCACTCTTTTAACAGTAGAAATTTGGAAGGGATAGACAAGCTAGTGGCCTTTGAACAGCTTGAAGGCATGAACAATAAACAACTTGTGTAAGCAGATTTTGAAGCACTAATTGAAGCCATTTTTAGAACTAGTATTGAAGACCTCCTTGAAACATTCTTGAAGTCTCCTTGAAGAATTATTAAAGACATCTTGGGAAAAAAATTGTAGAAGACCCTTTGCAACATACATTGAAGAGTTGACAGTTTGTTTGGATAGAACCTTAGATCAACATTGTGTAGACATCTTGAAATAGTCCTAGAAGCAGCTAGAAGCAGACTTGGGTTGGCAGTTACTTTGAAACATTGTCATGATGAAAAATTGAAGGATTATCTTTGGAACTTGTGAAGCTTTGCTTTGAAGAATAATCTTGTGGATTTGTAGCTTCCTTGGGGATATTATTGAGCATGCCTTGGAGACTCATCTAATAGCCCATTGAGGACACTTTGAGAAATCATTGAATACCATGATGCATTGAAGCCATCATGAGGTGACCTTGAAGAAGTTTTGTTTGGGTAACATGAAGAGTTGTGGTGACACCTTCATGTGAAGAAAAAGGTTGTCATTAATGACATGGTGTGGAGACTAAGTGAAGGGATAACTGAAGACTGACAAGGCTCGGTGAAGAAGACATTGGGAGCCATGAAGTGCAACCAAACATACCTTGACAAAGTGAAGCTATAGGGTTGGATCCCTTGGGGTTGGTGCCTCATAATTGACAAGCTTGGTGCCTTGGAAAGTCCAAGTTGGTGATCAGCAAATAAAAGATTGGTGTCCTTGGAGTTGGTGCTCCTAAACTCAAGGTTGGTGCCTTGTATAAGATAGGGTTGGAGCCCTAGAGGATTGGATTCCTCAAGAAACCAAATCAAAGTATGTTCCAA
The DNA here is from genome assembly GCA_031772625.1 of Pinus tabuliformis. Lineage (NCBI taxonomy): Eukaryota > Viridiplantae > Streptophyta > Pinopsida > Pinales > Pinaceae > Pinus > Pinus tabuliformis. Next base: position 57,326,443 of record CM062812.1, read on the forward strand.
AGAAGGGTTGGTGACCTAGGGGTTGGAGCCTCTAAACGCAAGGTCTGTGCCTTGAGAATATAGGTTCGATGCCCTAGAGGTCGGAGCCTCACAAAAATCCAAGTTGGTGCTTGGCAACAGGTTGGAGCTTGGGAGATTGAATATCGGTGTCCTCATCTAGGGTTGGAGCCCTATATACATTGTACTTGGTTTATTGTGAAAAATAAATTAATAAAAGAATTTATTCTTATTTTTCATTTTGTGTTCTAAATATAAATGATCTAACTGGTAAAAGTAACAATTGAAAAGAAATATTGATTCACCGGCCTCTCAGTATTTTCAACAATTGGTTTCAGAGCCAATACCTTCACTCAAAGCCTAACAGCTTTAAGGTTGATCATTATAACACAAATGGTGAAGCCAAGGAAGAAAGTCTCCAATCCTTCTAAAAATGTGTCTCCCTCAACCACCGAAATTGAAGTTAATAAATTTGTGAAGGCTCCATTGTTCAATGGAAACTTTGATATATGGGAAGCAAGAATGAGGAATTTCTTAAAGACTAAAGGCATTGAAGTCTGGAAATCGGTGATTGTTGATAACATGATGGATGGAGAATCCAAGGAACATAATACAAGAGAAATGAAAGCAATCTTGAATGGGCTACCTGATTCTATGAAGGCCAATTTTGAAAAATGTTCATGAGCAAAAGGCATATGGGATAAACTTCATGATCTTCGTTCAAAAGGAGAATTGACAATGATCTCTAGTCAAGCAAATGATGGAAAACAAGAAGGAAATCCAGAGACCATCAAGGAAGCTGAAGATAAGAGTGATAACATCAAGGCTAAAGAAGACCTAGAAGATGAAGAGAATGAAGAATATTTTGAAGAAGATCTCCTCACTAAACTTATGGCTGCCATAGAAGAGATTAACAATTTGAAAAATGAAAATGAGGAACTTAAGAATAAAGTGCAAGTTGATGACCAAGACAAGACAAGGAAGGAAGTTGACCTTGTCAAGCTTCAAGTACAAAGAGAGATAAGGAGCTTTCAGAGATTAAGGAAGAATTTCATCAAAACAAAGGAAAGCATCATGAAGAAGTCACATCCATGACAATTCAATTGGATAAGGCAAAGAAACGAGAATATACCTTGTCAAGCCACCTTGAACAAAGGCACAAGAGCTTGAATAAACTTGAAGCAGAGATTGTTCAATACAAGGAAAAGGTCTCCTCCCTTATATCTCAACTAGAAGAAGCAAGCAAACAAACACAAGGAGTTGAGAAGCAAATGGAATCTTTGGCATTCATAGAAGGACAAGTTGATGAAACAGAAAAGGAGATAAACACCATGATATGCCAACTAGAAGAAAAGGATGATGACATCACCAATTTAAAATCAGAAATCACTTCTCTTAAGGCCCAATCATGTGAAGCAACCAAGATGATGGAAGAAATGAAGAAGCAACTAGTTATGAAAGATGAAGATTGTGAAAAGTTGAAAGAATAAATTGTCTTTCTTAAAAAGGAAGTTGACTTGCTGAATAAGAACTTGAAAAGTTCTCAAACCCTAGATGACATTCTAAGTCATCAAAGGTCTCCCCTTGATAAATCAGGTCTTGACTATGTAGTTGAATCCTCAAGCAAGAAGGATGCAAGCCCTAATGCTTCAAACAACAAGGATGTAAGGAAGCCAAAAAGAAATGTTGATGCTCCCAATTCTAGCAAAGGCAAGAGTCAAGTTGACATTGGAAGAAATCCTACTCCAAGAAGAAATGCAGATGGTGTCAAGGATGCAAGAAGCAACGATTATCATCAAAGGATCCCAAGGCAAAATTACTTCAGAAGTACATAAAGGAAACCTTCTTCTCCCAGGTACCAAAGTATATTTCTTGGTTATTTCTATTCTTGTACAAACTATGGGCACATGGAAAAAGATTGTAGGGCATATCAAAAAGACATATTTAATGGTCCCCGTCAATATTCGAGAAGCAATTTTGCAAGAAGTCGTAAATTCTTGTTCATGAACAACATAGAGTGCTTCAAGTGTCATAACATTGGACATATGGCATGTGATTGTAACTTGACTTGGGCCCCTACACAAGCTAGAACCGTGCCAGAGAAGAAAGTTACACAAGTATGCAGAAGGAAGCAAATTGAATCAAGAAGTCTCTTGAACACTCGAGCCAACAACACATGTTTTTGACTTGATGAAGTTATCCTTGATATTCCAAGTATTTGATGGGGAGACTCTACCAAAAGGAAGACCATGCATATAGATAGGGGGAGCTTATGATGATTAAGCATTCTTACAGAAGCCATCCATGAATGGGCGTTATGAAATCCTTGACGAGCTATATTGACAATCATTCTTTGATAGATCATTTTTCAGGAACACTGCATTGAAGAACATGATATCTTATATATCCAATGGATTGTTGTTGAAGATGTCTTCCACTTGATCACTAAGCAGGTAATCTTTCCTCAACTAGAGGAGGTTGTGCAGATAGGGGGAGTTGGCTCATCACATAAAGGAATGTAAGCACATATATCATGAATCACTTTGCAAGAAAGAAAAGCACCATGTTATGGGGAGTAACATACCTATGAAGAACTACTATTAGTGAAGAAAAGAAGCAGCTTGATAGGGGAGTACTTGGGCACCCCATTATCCATTGATGTGGAAGGGGGAGAGAATGTTGAAAGGGAAAGAATATTGCCATCAATTACAAAGGGGGAGATTGTTAATCAAGGTTGTAATTGATGTCAATATGGCATTAGCTGGGATGGAAAATATTCTTGAGATGCCAGATGATGATATCCATCAAGGAAGATGTCAAGTCACTCATGAAGAAGTGCCAAGTACCAAGTACCAATCATGTACCTTGATGATCTAGAAGCTCTTGATGACTTATGTGGACTACCTTGATGAATGACCACACTTGATGAAGGACTAGATGATGCCCTTACCTTTGATGGTCTTGATGATGGTGTGAAGCCATAACCTTAAATGTCCTTACCTCCAGTGATCTTGATGATGGAAGACTACATGATGAAATGATGTTGAATATGATTGATGACATATCATTGCACTATCTTAATGACATGGTGAATCGATGACATTAACAATGAAATTATGACCCTATGATGAAGAAGGCAAACAATGAAGAAAACAAACTATGAAGAAGCCCAACTCTCGAAGGCATTCTGCCCTACCTCCATTTCTTCACTAATAAATGACAGTCACATTAAAAAATATTTTTTACTATCTTAGAGGAAGAATTTCTCTATGAGACCTTCTACATCCTTTAGAGCATATTTTTGACTTTCTAATGAGCTATTACTTGGCCCAAAACTCCAAATAGTTTGGGAGATATTAATTTTTTAAGTTAGAAATATTAATTTGGTCCTTGAGCGGACCTGTGCTAGGCCTGTCATGTCATCCTCCTTCCATAAGACACATCCATTAATCTTAAACGTCAAACTAGTATTAATATGAGTTCAAACTCCTCATTTTAACCATCAAATTTCGGTGATCAATTCAGAGAAGAACCACAGAAGGAGATAAAAAGCCGAGGAGGACAGAAAAGGTATAGAAGCTATAAAGAGGACAAAGGAGAATAAAAGGGAGAGATCAAGGGTAAAAGGAGGAGTATTTTTCTAATGTTTGTAAGCAGAACGAGATCTTTGATTAAGGAAGTCTTCTAGGCATATTTTTTGTGATATCTAGAGTCAAATTTGTGGAGAAACAAGGGCCTATTTTGAGGCCCTATCCAAATCTGACAGAGGCCTAATTCGACCTTCTTGTGGCCTCCATCTAAAGACAATTCACACTCTATCTGAAGCCCATCTAAGTGAATTTCATGAGCAGTCAAGTGTGAAAATCTAACTATATTGATTGCAGACCTGAAACATTTATTAGCTGGAACAGACATCATGAGGCTTCTATTTGGCCTCTTTGAAGGAGACCTTATGACTCTTAAAGATCAGACTTTATTTAGAGGACATTCTGGAAGCTACAACCAAATATTTTGTATATAGTTCTTTGAAGCATTACTGAGCATTGTTGTAGAACAGACTTATGCAGACTTTGGAGTAGTTGTTGACCCTTGGGCCTAAATGTTTTGAAGCAGAATTTCTTGACCAGAACTTTGATCTAATCCTTCTTGTTGAGCTAATATAGAGCAGGTATCCTTGTCTCCACCTGGAGCACTATTGGAGACAACCTTATTAGAGTAAATTTTGAAAGCAGTTTGGAAGCCCATGTTATAGGAGCAGTTTTCAGACAAACTAAAGGAAACCTGAAGAAATCTTGAAGTGGGCAAATCCTGTTGTTGGATAAGAAACTTGAAGAAATTTGGAACCTTGATTAAAGGCGCAGGCATTTGGAGCACCTTTTGAAGTACTCTTGGAGAATTCTATTAAAGACACCTTGATCAATTTTTGAAAACATTTGAAGGACTTATAAAAAACTCGTAGAGCTGCCTATTAAAGATACCTTAGATAACTACTTGTGAAAGAATACATCACCTCAGACTTGTCATCACTCTAGACTTGGCACCTATAAAACTCTCCATTGTTTTGATAGTAGAAATATGGAAGGGATAGACAAGCTAGTGGCCTTTGAACAACTTGAACGCATGAACAATGAACAACTTTTGTAAGCAGATTTTGAAGCACTAATTGAAGCCAATTTTAGAATTAGTATTGAAGACCTCCTTGAAACATCCTTGAAGTCTCCTTGAAGAATTATTAAAGACATCTTTGGAGAAAAATTGTAGAAGACCCTTTGCAGCAGACATTGAAGAGTTGACAGTTTGTTTGGATAGGACCTTAAAGCAGCATTATGTAGACATCTTTAAACAATCCTAGAAGAAGACTTGGGTTGGCTGTTACTTTGGAACATTGTCATGATGACAAATTGAAGGTTTATCTTTGGAACTTGTGAAGCTTTGCTTTGAAGAATAATCTTGTGGATTCGTAGCTTTCTTGGGGATATTCTTGAGCATACCTTGGAGACTCATCTAGCATCCCATTGAAGACACTTTGAGAGATCATTGAAGACCATGATGCATTGAAGCCATCATGAGGTGACCTTGAAGAATTTTTGTTTGGGTAACATGAAGAGTTGTGGTGACACCTTCATGTGAAGAACAAGGTTGTCGTTGATGACGTGATGTGGAGACTAAGTGAAGGGATAATTGAAGATTGACAGGTCTCGGTGAAGAAGACATTGGGAGCTATGAAGTTCAACCAAATATACCTTGACAAAGTGAAGCTATAGGGTTGGAGCCCTTGGGGTTGGTGCCTCAGAATTAACAAGTTTGGTTCCTTGGAAAGTCCAAGTTGGTGCTTGGCAAATATAAGATTGGTGTCCATGGAGTTGGTACTCCTAAACTCAAGGTTGGCACATTGGATAAGATAAGGTTGGACCCCTAGAGGATCATAGTCCTTAAGAAACTAGATCAGAGTTTGTACCAGAGAAGGATTGGTGCCCTAGGGGTTGGAGCCTCTAAACACAAGGTTGATGCCTTGAGAAGATAGGGTCGATGCCCTAGAGGTCGGAGCCTCACAAAAGTCCAAGTTGGTTCTTGGCAATAGGTTGGAGCTTGGGAGATTGAAGATCGGTGTCCTCATCTAGAGTTGGAGCCCTATATACATTGCACTTGATTTATTGTGAAAAAGAAATTAATAAAAGCATTTATTCTTATTGTTCATTTTGTGTTCTAAATATAAATGATAACTGGTAAAAGTAACAATTGAAAAGAAATACTGATTCACCCCCCTCTCAGTATTTCCAACATGAAGAACATGATCTCTTATCTATCCAATGGATTATTGTTGAAGATATCTTCCACTTGAATATTTCAACATTGTGATGGATGAGGATGATAGCTCTCGTCGAGACGAATCCGATGCAATTAAGATCACCCAATTTCGAGTTGTAGAAATGCAAATATGAATTTTTGAAGTTATGGAGTGGGTTTGTACCATATGTGTTAAGGTCGGCTTGAGTTAAATAAGCCTCCTTGATAGCTGGACAAGCCCATGGAGGACGTTGGAAGGAGCCCTTCTATTGTGTATAAATAGAAGGTGAAGATGGAGGCTTTTCACACATCCAAAAGTGCAACACATGACAAAGAAGGAGTTTTAAGGAAGACATCTCTCTATTTTGGGTCACAAATAAGAAAGGAGAACCAATGAAGGAGAAGAAGGTTGTTAGGGAACTTGTTTATGAATTTCTGGGGATCGAAGTTATCTAGAAGCAAAGCCGCATTCAAGAGAGGTAATTATGGACTATTTTTGGGTAACTTTGTGTGTGGGTAATCATGTGAACATAGGTCAAAATTTTGTACAAGATCCTGAAGGAGGGATGCAACCCAAACAGAGGTCTGTTAGATGTTGAACAAGGGCTGGAAATATCCCAGAACTTCAGGGTATGGAAGGTGCCTATCCTATGAAGGAACCCACAACTGTTAGGAGGGCTTAAGTGTTGAAAACAGGGGCTAGATTGGGACTGGTTTCTTTTCCTAACGAGGTCTTGGTCAACAATAGTGGAACCTACCCCAAACAATGAGTAGTTAGGTGTGTAAATTGCCTTGTGTTGGGTCTAGAAGTTAGACCATTTTGGGTCAGTTGTATTGCATCCTGTGGCAGCTATGAATTGAAGTTGACTTGGGCGAAAAGAAGACTTCAATTAGGAGCAAATTTCACAGTGATTGGATTGGTAACTTAGTGGTTGGTGGAGGCAAACAAGAAAGTGACCAAAGTAGCCCTAGACAAGCAATCTTGAAGTGACGAAGATAACTGAAGATTGGGTGAAGTTTGTAGCCTTATGAGTAACTCTTTGATGGATGATGTTAGAGCCTAGATTGACCTCAGGCTGAAGGGAGGCAATCTTAGGATAACCACAAACCAAGCTTAACTTGGTAGCTAGCCCTACTAGGTCGGGAGAGGGCTCTCTCCTTGTCAATATTAGTTGAGATGACTGAATTGAATATGGATTTTAGGCTAGGTATAGTAGCTCTAGGGTTTTTTGGTTGGTTTTTAAGGTTTTGTTGCTGGATCAAATGGAGCAGGCAGCTTTGGGTCTGGGAAATCAATTCAGAATTGCAGGGTGTTCTGTGAGGCGAGGTAGGTAGGTGTTTTGGCACTTGGAATTGAGTGAGATGGTAGGTCTAAGAATGGTGAGGAGCTGAGGAGGGCATGCAAAGATCATGAATCCTCTTTAGACAGCTGAAAACATCAAAAAACTAAATGTGTTCCCAAGGCAGAGCACTGTTACCAATGTATTCTACCTATCTATCTCGATTTCATTTAGTTAAGAAGAACTAAATAGATTTTGGCACGTATACACATGAGAAAAACTAATGATAGAAGGAGAAACAATGCAAAAACACATTACCATAAGAATCCCACAAAAATAGCTACAAATCCTAGTTCATTTCCTTGCTAAACCGTTGTAGAGATGTACAATGTAGCTCAAGGCATCCACAAGAGTCCAACCTTTGCTAATGACTGAAAAAAATGCATAATATAGACATCAAACCACCTATGCTAGCCATCAGGGGTCGAATCCATGAGAAAAAGGGTGGTTTCAACCATTTCTAAACTAGGAACAGGAATATAGGCAGTGGAACAACTTGCCTCTATAACCATGGAAACTGATTCATTTACCCCTCAACCACCTCAAAATGATGAATCTACCCTCTAAGGTCATATTGCAATTATAGCATCATTTACAATCATAAATTCATCCATGATGAGAGAAAAAGTCAACTTGTAGAAAAACTAGGCGAAATTTTGATTTTTGAGCAAAATTGGCAAAATTCATCCTATGCGCAGCGCCACTGTTCCTATGCGTAGCACCACTTTAGACCTAATTTTGGAGGCCTTACCCTTGACCAAATTGAGCCCAAGATAGCTTATTGGAAAGGTCTTCCTGTCTAGCTTCTAGAACATCTTGAATGTCTACATTTGGAGGTCATTTTCCCCCTCAAAAGTGGAATCTCCCAAGGCTGCTTCCTGTGTGTCCAAAAAGAGGCAGAGAGGTCATTTTTTGATGGTTTTTTGACCTTTAGGTGACCAAGATTTGCTCCAAATTTGCTGAAACTTTTAGGGATTGATGTTCTCATCATGCTGAATCTGAATATGCAAGCCATTTCTCCAAAAAGTGTCCCCATCAAAATCACAGCGCCGGTGGCGCTGCACACCTATGCCAAATTCCTGTGTTGCAAAATTTAAATTTTGAAAATTGCAAAATCTTACCAAAATTTTCCCAAAATTGGCACAAGGCACTCTCATCCACTGCTTTGATGAGCTAATGAGGCATCAGCTAGGATTTCCAACTTGTCTTGCTCCTTTTTGCTTCTCAAGGCCTTCCTCAACCTTGCCTTGAGCTTCCTCATCCTCATATTGCATATTTTGTTCTGGGTATAGTGATCGGCCATGGGATGAAACATATTCTTTTCTTTATTGGCCTTCTCAAGCAGCTTTTCAAGGTGTATGTTGACCCTTTCAAGCCAAGTTTCCTGGTCATTCTCAATCTCTTGCTCAATGGAGGTAATCTTGACCTTTGCCTTCTTTGCATTTTGCTGATTCTCCTTGATCATTTGCAACTCCATGAGGACTTGCTTGTTGGTCAATTGCTTGTTTCCTTGCTCAAGGTAAATTGATGATCCACTTTGCCCTCTCTAAATTGACTGAAAAAGCTTGTATATCAGCCTCTTGCTCTTTGACGATCATGTCCTTAGTTATCTTTGTACCTTGAGTCTCCAAATCAATGACATCAACTCCTTGTGTCTCCTCATGACCAACTAGGTGAAAGTCCCTCTCTTGCTCATCACTAGGATCATTCTCCTACATTTTTCCTTTTCCTTTACCTTTGCCCTTGTTGTGTTGCCCAAACTATACCTGTTTAGCTGAAGATGAAGGCAAATCCCCTTCCACTCCTTGTGGAGATGGCATTCGCCTATGGCCTGAAGATGAAGGCGAGATCCCTTCCACACCTTGTGGAGATAATACTCGCCTGGCAGCTGCAAAAAGTTTCCTAGTGCCTCTCTCATAGGTCACAAACACTGGCACTCCCATAGTTTCAGTCTCTTGGACCTTTTGTTGTCCTGAAGGCCCACCTTCTTCTTGAGGCACTAATGAAAATACTTGAGGGCCTTTGAACACTTCATGAGAAATGAAGGTCCCCCATGGTATATTAAGTAGATTCAGCTGATGTAAGACAATGATTTTAATCACAGAGAAGTGGTAGATGATGTTTAACTGTTGGGGATATGGCTTCTTCTTGACATAGAGTTTCATTTTCTCAATATTTTGGAACATGAAGTAAGGAATATTCATCATCCTCACCCTAGTAAAATGCATCAACAATCTAATGTGGTAGGCATACAAGCGAGAAAACCTACCTTCACAAGTAAAGTATTTGATGATCATCTTCATAAGTGGAGCAAGCCTATCCTCCAAGAATTTGAAGGGGAACACTCTCTTCAATTTGCCATGGTATTTAGCCTTGATGTAAGGCTCATAGTACTCCCTATCAATATACTGTCCTTTGTTCCATTTTTCACATTTGGAATGCTTGTAGCCTCTGAAATAATAGCAGACAAAGTGAATGTAACTCCAACAAGGTTTTCTTCATTGTTGTCCAGATGTGTCACAAACAACCTTGCTAATTCATGATGAAACTTAACCTTCTCCACCATTTCATAGAAACCAAAACATGACTGATGTTTCAAACATGAGATGGAAAGTGGACAAGCAAGCAATTCCCTCAAACTAATGGGCTCCTCCCTGATGATCTTTCCCCGTTTGTGAGGCTTCTTCTACTACAAATTTCTTTCCCTTGAACTGTCACTATGTGTCTCTTCCTCCATTTCATACTCACTATCCCTCTCCATTATTGTACTGCTATTTGTATTTATGGTCAGTCAAGAGTGATGGATTAGTGAATGAGGGTATGATGAGTATGAAGAGATTTTAGATAGGAAAGTTAATGAGGGTGCACAAAAATGGGATAGGGGTGTGGGGAAAGAGTAGGTTAATGAATGGTGTAGGGTTTGGGGGTATGATAGGGTTTAGGGTATATGAGTATAGGTTTTGGGAGTATGGTAGGGCTTTGGGGAGTATTGCAGGAAAAGTCTAAGGAGGGGATTTATGTATGGGAGGATGAGTTGTAGGGAAACAATGAAGATGATATAGGACAACAGCAGTAATAATTGTATTTGAAAAACAGCAACAATTAGGGTTTAATGATATGGACAACACAATTAGGGTTTAATGTGTAGAGAGACAACACAGCCCAAAAATTTAAGCAATAACTCTTGTTTGCAAGGAAAGTGATATTACTTACTTGAGAATAGAGAAATTTGGGTGTTTGAAAGCAATTTGATGTAATTAGTAGCAATTGGCAGCTTAGATGACAGGTGCGCATCGCTCGTTTAAAAATGCACAGTGGAGAAAACCCAGGTGCGTAGTGTCGATCCTATGCGCAGCGCCGGGATTAGGTGCGTAGCACCAGGCGATTTTTCTCTAAAACACAACAAACTGCTTCTCTTTGCTCACTATCACCTTAAATCGCGATTTTGCTCATAAACTTCAACTTCAAACAATGAATTAACTTGAGAATGAAATGGATTTTCTGTGGCTTGGGCACTTTTTAATTTTTCACTCTATAAAACCCACTTTATAATGTCCTTTGTCTTTTTCATATGCTCTATTTTTTTGATGCTTGACTTTTTGCTTAAAACAAGTGAACTAATGCTCGATGATATTTTCTTTTGCAGTGGCATGTACTTGGAGATATCAGCAAGTGACCAAGAGCAGCATGAGACTTAATTATTACATATAAGAAATGATGAAATTAAAAATAAATACAAATTCTCTGTTTTTCACCTCAAACTGGTTTTGAGGTGAAAAACTTATGAAATTTACAAATTATGATTTTTAAAGCTTCCATGATGGTTATTGTCATCCTCATGTGTCTGCTGACCCTTATTGGTCAATGGTTACTGAAAATTTGACATGGTGAAACCCTAATACCTAATGAAATTGAAACCCTAAGACCTAAGACCTATTTGATGAAATAAACTGAAAAGGAAACTGGACTTGAACCATTGATTGAATCACACATGAAAAATGGTCAGCAGATATATGTCACGAGGGAAAAAAATTGAAATGTGCCTGCCATTAGTTGATCCATGACCTAATGGAATGCAACTCATTGAGGATGGGACTCCTAATATGAATGAAAACGGGTGAATTTTGATCACTGATGGCAGTGTGAAGACACTGACACTAACATTGGCTCCAATGGGGATGGTAGCTCCTTGGAGGTGCCAAGAACCATAGATCTCTAGAATAAGTAGACTAGTGCCTCTTCCATTGGGCAATACGGTCAATATACTTCAAAAACTGAAACTGACACTATGAAAATGGACTCAAGACTCAAACTGACTCAAAACCCAAAGACTGACTCAAGACTCAAAGACTGATACAAATCACTCAACTTTATAGCCTTCACCTCGGGCCCCAAGCTGAAATGAATTGTAACTTTTGAACACTTGCAATGAAAGGAAAACGGTATATACAATGATCACTTCATGATTTCAGAAATCACCTTAGAAGAAGTAGCGCTTCAGGAGCCTACCATTGACTGGTCCTCCTGAAAAATATTGTCCATCGATCTCTTTGAGTAGGAATGCATTTTGTCCTCTGTATGTAGCAATCTTGTAGGGTCCGTTCCATAAGTTTTCAAACTTGCCATGCTTGCCTTTATCTTCATTCCTAGCATCCCATTGTAACACCACATCTTCAAGCTGGAATTTATCTGTCTTAGTTTTCCGATCATAAATCTTTTGATTTTCTCCTGCAATCTGAAATAATTTTGGAAGACTTCCTTCCTTGTCTATTGTAAATGGATCATCTGATTGATTCTCCGCTGAAAATCATCTTCCTCACTGCCATCCTCCTATAAAAGTTTCACAACCAAGACTGCTAGAGATGTCGGAAAGATCGTGTCAATGCCATATACTATTTCAAATGGAGACATACCTATAGACTTCTTTTGGCTCACCCTGTCCGCCCACAAAGCATTAACTAACTTCTTATGCCAGCCTTTCTTATTTGTTTCCAGCAGCTTCTTGATGATGTTCATCAATGACTTATTGGAGGATTCGACCAAACCATTACCTTGCGGATAATATGTTGTGGAGTGTCCCAAGGTAATCTTATACTTGCTGCAAAAGTCAATCATCTTCTTGGATTTGAATGCAGCTGTGTTATCTGTGATGATTTTACTAGGACAACCAAAATGAGATAAAATATTTGATTCCAAAAATTGAATGCTTACCGTGTCTGTTGCTTGTCTGGCCGGGATTGCTTCAATCCACTTGGTAAAATAATCGGTTGTTGTTAGGATCCATTTGTGTTGGGCCGATGATGTTGGATGGATGTCCCTGATAAAATCGAGTCCTCACTGCTGAAATGGTCCATTGACCTCAACCGGTTTTAGAGGAAGGGCCAACAACTTTCTTTTCCCCTAAAAGACCTGAAATTCATGACAACTCATGACTGTTTTATATACATCTGAAAATAAGGTTGGCCAGTAATAACCTGCTCTCAAGATTTTGTTTTTTGTTGTCTTCCAGAACAAGTGACCACCACAATCACCCTTGTGAAAATCACTAATCACCTGCTGGGCTTCATCTTCAGTTAAACAATTCAGCAAAACACCTCCTGGATCCTTCCAATAAAGGGCATTATTCAAAATGCAGAATTCAACAGCTTTAAGTTTATGAGTTCTACCTTATTTTTTGACATTTCTGGAGGTGGTGAGAGGTGTTGAAGTACATACACAATATCTGAATACCACGGTGACTGAAGGAACATTTCAGACACTTGAATCAAGGAGCTTTCTTCTTCATCTTCGGACATGGCAGCAATAAGATTTATATCTAATGCATGCAAATTTGACTCCGCCATCAACCTCGCCAAGCCTTGTCCTTTGATCAGCTTTGTAGGCTTGATCTCCAGATCGTATTCTAACATTGCTGCAATCCATTTTCCCCGCCTTCCTTCCGGATTGGTTTGTACCAGCACATCCTTAATTGCTGCATTAGGAACATATGCTATGATGTGAGAGTGCAGAATATACACTCGAAAGTCCTTCAAAGCTTTGACAAGAGCAAGGGCCTATTTCTCAATTATGTTGTACCTCAAATCTACATCTCTAATGGTTCTGCTGAAGAATGCAATGGGCTTTTCTAGCTGATCTGTCTTTTGCATTAAAATTGTTGCCATGGTATGCTTAGATGCAAAGGAAAATAAAATGAAATCTTGTGTATAATAGGGACTAATCAAAACCAGAGCTGTAGATAAAGCACACTTTACCAAATTAAAATATTTCATAGCATCCTCTGTCCATTTTACCATGCTATCCTTCTTTAACATATTAGTAATTTCTCTCAAGTGCTCTGCTAGATTGGGTATGAATCTTCGTAGGAAATTCATCTTACTGTTGAATGCTTGTATCTCCTTCTTGTTCCTTGGAAAATCGATCTACTGAATTGCTTCTACTCTTGATGGATCAATACGGATGCCTTCCTTCGAGATAATATGGCTAAGCAGCTTCCCTTCATCCATGGTGAAAAGACTTTTCTTCGGATTGAGTGATATCCCAAATTTTCTACAGCACTGAAACACAATCCTCAAATGGTGAAGATGCTCATCATCTAAACTTGAAAACACTGTCAAGTCATCTAACTATACAACTAGAAATACATCCTTTTCATTGGCAAAAGCAATATCCATTGCACGCTAAAATGTTGCTCTGGAATTTTTCAAACCGAATGGCATTTTAGCATAATGGAATGTTCCCCAAGGGGTGGTGAATGCAATCTTATCATGGTCATCTTCATGCACTAGAATCTGATTATATCTGGAATATCCATTGAGCAGCGACATACGTGATGCTCCAACCACTCTCTGGAGGATGTGATCCATCTTTGGCAGCGGGTAATTGTCCTTCAATGACACTTTATTGAGATTTCTGAAATCAATGCACAATCTGATCTCCCCGGTCTTCTTTCTTACAGGAACAAGATTCGAAATCCAATTAGAAAATCTGATTGGGACAATTATACTAGCCTTGTACAATCGGTTTACCTCTTTTTCAATTGAAGGCAACAACTTGGGATTGATTCTTCTCAGCTTCTGATGGAATGGCTTTTGATTTGGCTTGATGGGAATCATGTGCTGAATTATGTATTTGTTATACATATTTAAATCTGAATAATCCCAAGCAAACACATCAGCAAATTCAAACATTGGACAATTTCACAAACTTGGGCTTGTTTTCTGTTCCAAGATTCACGTCCTCAACACCTTTGTTTGTAGGCACCAAGCTTGGCTTTCTAGCTACATCATCCTGATCGAAAAGTTCCTCTAAAGGTATAAGACCTTTAGGAATGACATTGTCCTTCAGTTGCAACACTTCCATCTGATTCACCTCAATTTCCAATTCATCGATGTCATAATCAACATCTATGGATGCATCTTTGTAGTTTCCTTCATTTTGCAAGAAATTATTGATCTCCTTATCATCCCAAAACACTTGCCAATACCTTAGATTGTCGAGAACAGCTGGACGATGCTTGACATGGATCTCAAATTTGTTGTTGGAATTCATCAGGATCTTCAAATTACTTGCAGCAGTAGCAAGTGAATCTGCAATTACATTCTGTGCACGAGGTACGCATGTCAAGGTATAGTCTGGAAACATCCTTAAGATATCTAAAACTGCATTTCGGTAGGCCCTCATCCATGGATGTTTGGCTTGATATTCACCCTTAACTTGCTTGATTATCAACTCCGAATCTCCATAGACTGATATCCTTTTTGCATTTAGCTTTTTGAGAATTTTCAAACCTGCAATTAGCGCTTCATATTCGGCTTCATTGTTAGAACAATCAAAGGCCAATTTATACGAACAAATTCTAACATTACTAGGGACTTTATTTGGCTGGAAAACAGGGCTGCGAATCCAAATCCCTATGTCGGCACCATCCTTACCCACAGCTCCGTCAAAATCCATGCTCCATAGGCCTGCTTCTTCTTCTAAGTGTTGAAATTCTGTTTCATCCTCTTTCTTACCTCGACTGATCTCTTCAATCTGCTATTGTTCATTACCTTTCTGCTGCTGTCGGAATGTGGACTGCTCAGAGGTACTTGCAATTTTTTGTCTTTCTTGGTCAAGGATTTCTCTGAAATTTTTTGAAATCTCTGGCACATCTTCTACTTCAACTAACTGACTATCAATATCATTTAAACCACTATTTGAATATAATACAAACAACTCTAAATCTATATGTACAACATTGATTGGATGATTAAGCGGTTTCTCCTTGCTTGTGATCATGTACTTCATTTTCTTCTCCCTATATAATTTTCTCAATTGGCCAAACACGAGAATAGTAGCATAGGAGAAATCTAGTTGTAAAGTCCCTTTAAGCTTTGCACCCCACGATTTGGACAAAAGCATACCAAACTATGGCGGAATGTCTGCAACAACCACATCCATGAGAACATTCTTTGCCGGAATTTGGTCTAAAGACACCACCAAGTCTTTGATAAGACCAATACAATGGACTCTACCTGAATCAAAAGAATACATGTCATGATACTTTCGAGTAATGTCAAGGCCCAATTTCTCCATAATGGCTTTTGGCATCAGATTATGGGAAGCTCCAGAATCAAACATGGCATTATGGAGGACATACTCGTGCAATCTAAGGCTTATATAGAATGGAGGCACTTCACTATCCTCAGACTGACCTTCTAAAGCAGGGCCAAAGATGAGCTCAGGGTGATCATCTTCTACATTGACCATATCAGATAAAGGATCTATGTTCAAAATTTTGGACACTTAGTGTTTATAACTATTGTTCTTGATGAACTCAGTCAAAGGGATTGAAACTTTTAATTTAGCAATCTCATTTTCTAAACTAAAAGTTGAAACTTTATCTACCTCTTTGATTGGAGGGTCCTTCTTTTCAAGCTTTTCATTTGCTGCACTTTGCTGATTGGTCTTCTCATTTGTAGATGGTCCTTTGCTAGAAGTTGGCTCAGCAGGCTCCTTCCCCTTCTTTTGAATGTTCGAGGAGTCATTCTTAGGTTGCGCTTCCTTTCTCTTTTGAACCGGGCTGATTGGTACATCTCTGCATCTCAATGAATATTTTTTTTGTTGTGTTGTTAATGCATTCATATACCCATGCTGATAATCATCTGACTCATCCTCCAAAACTGCTTTGTTTGCCAATATATAATCTTCATCCTTCTGCACATCAGGGATCTCTGAATGTTCCTCATCTTCCATGAGATAGATAAGTAAACCATCAGTGGTAAAGAAATGGTTCGCCTCAACCACCAGATCATCATCATCTTCACTCTCCATTCCATGTACATAGTTTTGCTACAAAGGAGTTTTGAATTGCTGCTGCGATGATTGATCTTGTGCCTTCTACTCCCTTTGTTTAATCTTGAACTGAGGTTGTTGTTGTCCTCTGAAGTTTGGATTTCTGATTGTAGTTTCAAGCTTTTCTGCAATTGTTAACTGATCAAACATCTTCTCAATTTTCCGGAGTATATGATCTTCCTTAACATCTGAGGAAGATGCTTCTTCCTTTATAGTCACCTTCTTTTCAGTTTTCATCCTTGCTTGATCCAGGTGGATATTGGTGGCCACCTGCCAAGTCCACCTGGACCCCCACCATTGTCTTTCTCAGCATTTTCAGTTTCCTTAATTGTAGCACAACTTACTATTTTTAGCAGTTTTTCGGGTCCTGAACTTCCGGAGCCGTTTTGAGTCCCTAAACGACGTTTTTTTGGGGAATCCAGGGGCAACATGGGTCCGGGAAGTTGATGTACCAATTTACCCCAAAACGGGGCCCACAGTTTGGCGTTTCATCGCCTAGGGTTAGGTTTTGGAATGTTAAGGGTTTTCCATTGTTTCTCAACAATAAATAGGCCTTCGAGCCTCATTGTAACACAGTTCAGAGGCATGTAGCCATCACATCTCTTCTCAGAGATAAGCTACCATCGCCCTAGCTGGTCTATTTCCATTTCTGGTTGTAAGCATATTTCAGTATTTTCCATTAATGAAATGAAGTATTATTTCTGCTGCATCTTTGTGTATATGGTTATCTCTGTAATTTGTTGCGTTCCTGTTTAAATCCGGATCAGTGGTATCAGAGCAGTTTGCTTTTTCTCTGTTTTTCTTTGCATGTCCCCAACAAGGTCGGGATATAAGGAGTTAGGGCTTGAACTGGTTGAACCTTTGCAAGACCAGCCTCGCAAATCCCGACGGCCTCCCATGGCGGACGAGAAGAAAGACGAGGGGGCAGGAGATCCCATCAAAATCTTGCTCGAAGAAGCCCTCGAGCGACAACAGAATGCGATGATGGACAATTTTGTCCAGATCCTTCAGCGGCTACCCAGAAGCGACGCATCGGCTTCCAACAGCTACTCTGGAAACGCCACACCCTTTAAGGTACAAGTTAATTTTGAAATCCCCATATTCGAGGGTCAGATAGACGCAGATGCCGTAGATAAATGGTTAAATCTGCTAGAGGGTTATTTTTCTGTTCATGAATTTTCGAGTCAGGAAAAGATTGTTTTTGCTCTTCTCAAAGCAGCCCCCCACGTCAAGGACTGGTGGGAAACCTACTGCGAGCAGAAGGATGAAAGTACTGACTCACTATTTTCAGCCGCACCCACCTGGGATTCGTTCCGGGATGCCATCAAGGAGCAGTACTACCCTGTCGGAAGCTATGAGGATGAATACATAAAGTGGACCACGCTGCGGCAGGGAAGGGACCAAGACGTGCCGGAGTTCACCAATCTTTTCCATACCCTTCGCACAAAGTTAGGTATCAAGGATTCAGAGCAACATTTGATACTCAAATACCGTGGCTGCCTGCACAAGTACATCCAGGAAGAAATACAATTCCTAAACATCCCCTCGCTCGGCGCAACATACCGATATGCCGTCAAGGTCGAGCAGAAGTTTAAACAAAAGAAGCGAGACTTTGGATCTGCGAATCAAAAGCAGGGGAAAGGTGCCCCTAAACCACAGAAAAAAGGACAAAGCCAAGGCGGGACAGCCCAAGACAACCAGCCGAAGCTGCAAGCAAAGAATAGTGCCGCGAAGCCGAGAAAGGACACTGGAAAATGGTGCGAGTTCCATAAGAGCTCCACTCACAACACAAGTGAGTGTCGGGCCAAGCAGTCACTGGTGGCTGAGCTAAAGGTTTCAGAATCAGATGCATGTTCCAACTCTGAGTCAGAACCCGATAAGGGGTATGAAAAAGGGAAGCAGATCATTGATGCGGATCTCAGCGCCACTGTTGCTACCGCAAAGATCCAGAAAAATGAACCCGAAGATCCAGAGGAGGAGGAGCGTCTCTTCCACTCCCAGATGTGGGTAAAGGGCTCCCCAATACAGTTCATTGTTGATAGCGGGAGTCAAAAGAACCTCATTTCGGCAGAGGTCGTGAAGCGGTTGGGCTTATCGACCACAACACATCCACAACCATACACCATTGGGTGGATTCACCAAGGACAAGATCTTCGCGTGAGC
This sequence comes from Pinus tabuliformis, assembly GCA_031772625.1. Taxonomy (NCBI): domain Eukaryota; kingdom Viridiplantae; phylum Streptophyta; class Pinopsida; order Pinales; family Pinaceae; genus Pinus; species Pinus tabuliformis. The sequence goes on from CM062812.1 coordinate 57,345,063, forward strand.
CAGCAGTGTCGCCTTCCATACAACATCAAGCCCTTCACGGATGAGGTATTGTGTGACATTGCTCCCCTTGAAGTTTGTGATGTATTACTAGGACAACCATACTTGTGGAAGCGACATGCTGTGTATGAATCAAGGCCCCGTGCTGTTATTATTACATTGGGAAATAAGTTGTTCAGGATACCAGAGGTAGCACCACCTACCGCCATCTCTTTGATTACTGCAAAATAATGCAGTAAGATCATTTCCAAAACCAGGAAATTTGTTTTCCTGATGATACGCCCTCAAGGAAAGAAGAAGACAGTGGCCGCGGCCTCCAAACGGGGTCCCTCTGCACGACAACTACAGATGGACAAGATTGTGGAGGAGTACGAGGACATCTTCACTTCCCCGGCAGGGGTTCCTCTGCACTGTCAAGTCAAGCACTCCATCGATCTGACCCCAGGTGCGCCGCTACCCAATGGACCAATTTATCGGCGCTCCGTTCTGGAGAATAATGAAATCAAGAGGCAGATTCAGGAGCTCCTGCAGAAAGGTCACATCCGTCCGAGTTCATCGCCCTGTGGGAGCCCGATCGTGTTGGTACAGAAGAAGGATGGGACGTGGAGACTCTGTATTGACTATCGGGCGCTGAACAAGATCACTGTCCGTAATAGGTACTTGATCCCGCGGATCGATGACCTCCTAGACCAACTAAAGGGGGCGAAATATTTCAGCAAGATCGATCTGAAGTCAGGATATCACCAGGTACCAATCGAACCCTCCGATGTGTGGAAGACTGCCTTCAAATCCAAGGAGGGCCTCTTCGAATGGTTGGTCATGCCTTTCGGATTGACGAATGCTCCTGCAACCTTTATGAGGCTAATGGATGACATCTTGCGGCCATTCACCAACTCCTTTGTAGTAGTATACTTGGATGACATTCTGATCTTCAGCCAGAGTTGGGAAGAGCACCTCCACCACATCCGACAGGTTCTCCAAACACTGCGGCAACACAAGCTATGTGCCAATTTGGAGAAATGCACTTTTGGCATGACCCAGGTTCAGTATCTGGGATACATCATTAATGAACAGGGGGTGCATGTCGATCCAGCCAAGGTCCAAGTCATTCGGGATTGGCCCTCTCCAACCACTCTAACAGAGCTCCGCAGCTTTCTAGGTCTGGCCAACTTCTACCGCAGGTTTGTGTTGGGGTTTTCTCATATTTCTTGGCCCTTGAGTCAAGTCACCAAGGGAGGGGCGAAAGCAAAATTCTTCTGGTCTGAATCTCAACAGAAGGCATTCAGGGAGTTGAAGGATCGCCTCTGCACGGCACCAGTGCTCGCGTTACCAGATTTACAACAACCATTTGAGGTCGAGACAGATGCCTCTGACTATGCTATTGGGCCAGTCCTTACTCAACATGGACATCCAGTGGCATATCACAGTGAAACACTTTCAGACACAGTCCGGAAGTACCCCACTTATGATAAAGAGATGTATTCCATTGTACAGGCCTGCCGACAATGGAAGCATTACATCTTGGGGAAGGAAATGGTCATCCACACAGACCACCGACCCCTGCAGTTCATACAGACCCAAGGGAAATTGCAGAATGATCGCCATCAGAAGTGGTCTACATACCTGCAACAGTTTCACTTGAATATCAAGTATAAAAAGGGCAGCACCAATAATGTTGCAGATTGCCTCAGTCGACCACCGATCATGGCGCTAACCACCGTGCTCAACTCTTGTGGGCACGAGACTTCTGATTGGCCACTTCTCTACAAAAGCGACCCAGAATTCGGCCACACATACCAGACACTCTCGGAGGGTCGGCATGTTGCAGATTTTCACCTCCAGGATGCCCTATTATGCCACCTCGGTCACCTTTGTGTTCCTTCAAGCGAGCGTGCCAAGATGATTTGGGAAGCACACTACAGTCGGGCTGCTGGGCATTTCGGGGTCGAGAAAACAGTGGCAGTACTGCAAAATTATTTCTATTGGCCAAATCTTCGACAGGATGTTGGGAAGTACATCCGATCATGTACTGCCTGTGCCATTGCCAAACCGACCATTAAGAAGCACGACCTCTATACCCCGTTGCCTACCCCTAGCCGACCTTGGGAATCCATCTCCATGGATTACATGTCAGGCCTTCCTTCCACTAAGCATGGAAATGACTGTGTTTTTGTGGTCGTCGACAGGTTCTCGAAGATGGCCATTATGGTGGCCTGCAAGAAGAATATCACAGCAGAAGCCACTGCTAAACTCTTCTTTGAACGAGTGTGGGTGCACTTTGGGATCCCACAGTCTATCATCTCAGATCGGGACAGTCGGTTTCTCAGCACATTTTGGTCCAGCCTCTGGTCAATGCTGGACACCAAACTCACGAAGTCCACAGCCTTCCATCCTCAGACTGATGGCCAGACAGAGGTTGTCAATAGGATGATTGTGCACATTCTGCGCATGTATAACTCAAAGCATCCACGCACATGGGACGAGAGCCTCCCCTATGTTCAGCACAGCTACAACCGAGCTCTTCACAGCTCCACTGGCCATAGCCCTTTCCAGGTGGGTTTGGGATTCCAACCACTATGCCCCATTGATGTGGCCATGCCACTTGCAGCTACTCACATGAATTCAGCTCATGTCCAGTCCGAAACAGATAAGGCCACCAGCTTCATTGAGCGCATCCAACATATTCGCCAGCAGGTCCATGACATTCTTGAGAAATCAAATGCCAAGTACAAGCAGCGACATGATCAACATCGGGTGCCACACAAGTTTCAGGTGGGCGACAACGTCTGGTTGCATTTGCAAAAGGAACGCCTTACTGGAGCCTATCGGAAATTGAGACCACTCCGATATGGTCCTTACACCATTACTAAGGCTATGGGAGACAATGCATTTGAGCTCAGCATTCCCCCATTCCTTGGCCTGCACCCAGTGTTCAATGTGGACCGCCTTCGGCCATACTTTCCACCATTGCTAGACACATCCGACATTGTAGAACAGCTCAAACCCACAGAATTAAATCCAGATTGCATGGAACAAGCTGCAAATGATCGGATCATGGACACACAGATCAAGAACACTCGCCAACAGAATATCCAACTGTATCGAGTTGTCAAAGCAGGCCAACTCCTTCAGCAGGGCAAGTGGCTCACCAGGGAACAAGTTCAGCAGAAGTTTCCTCATCTCATGGAGGAGCTCAACGCAATGGGGACCATTGCTTCCTAAGGGGGGAGGAATGATCCAGGTGGATATTGGTGGCCACCTGCCAAGTCCACCTGGACCCCCACCATTGTCTTTCTCAGCATTTTCAGTTTCCCTAATTGTAGCACAACTTACTATTTTTAGCAGTTTTTCGGGTCCTGAACTTCCTGAGCCGTTTTGAGACCCTAAACGACGTTTTTTTGGGGAATCCAGGGGCAACATGGGTCCATGGAATGGATCGATGTTGCGCGTTCCAACAATGATAGTGCTCGGATAGATCTTTCTAATGAGCTATTGTACGCGTCAAACGGAGATCATATGCAAAAGTTACGACCCCGGGAAGTTGATGTACCAATTTACCCCAAAACGGGGCCCACAGTTTGGCGTTTCATCTCCTAGGGTTAGGTTTTGGAATGTTAAGGGTTTTCCATTGTTTCTCAACAATAAATAGGCCTTCGAGCCTCATTGTAACACAGTTCAGAGGCATGTAGCCATCACATCTCTTCTCAGAGATAAGCTACCATCGCCCTAGCTGGTCTATTTCCATTTCTGGTTGTAAGCATATTTCAGTATTTTCCATTAATGAAATGAAGTATTATTTCCGCTGCATCTTTGTGTATATGGTTATCTCTATAATTTGTTGCGTTCCTGTTTAAATCCAGATCATTGCTCTTTTAGCCAACAGATTTGCCTCTACACTCACTGCGTTCTTCTACATATCCTCAAGCGTGGTAGGATCTCTTTCTCTCAACTGATATGCCATATCAACATCAAAACCTTCAGGAAATTTGATCAATGCTAACCCCATCGATGGCTTAATGTCAGCTGGAATAGCATTATATACTGTATTGAACCTTACACAGTAATCTTGGACACTTTCACCTACATTCCTTTTTATATTTTCATACTCAGATAGAATTTGGAGTGGATTTTTCTTTACCTCCCATTGGTCCAAGAATTATCTATGAAGAACCAGCGAAGTATTGATAGATCCCACTGGTAATGCTCTGAACCACTTTCAAACCTCGCCTCCAAAACTTTGCACAAATAACCTCATGGACACATTTTCGGCATCTACCTCATGAAGATCAAAGAAGTCATTCATCCTATCAACATGCTATTGCGCTGTGATACTTTGAGTGGCATCGAACATAAGTATTTTACTTTGGTAATCAGTGGGTATATCATCCAAATTTTGAGGCAGAACGAGGGGTGCATATTTGGAAACCATGACTCGAGGCGGATTTGAAATTGGTCTCGAAGAAAGAAGTGGATTTATGACAACAAGAGCTGTTGATGTAGCAGAAGTAATGGGTATTTGAGGAGTAATGAGAGGCTAATGAGGGAGGGAAGGTATAAACGGAGATGTTGAATGACTTACAAGAATATGGGAAATTAATGATGAGGCAAAAGATGTTGAAGCCGAATCAGAGAGCTCAGGAATTCGATCGGTGGTGATAGATGACAGAGGAGAGTTTTGAATATTACGGTTACTTATCAATTTGGCCCTTTCAATTTCAAGTTCTTTGGTGAATTCTGGGTTTGCTACTATGTCTAGAAATTCACAATCATATGTGGTTCTAAATAGGGAGAGACCAAAGTATTCGTCAAAAGGAAGATCTTCAAGGAACAACCACTCTACCGGGCATGAATGAGATCTGAAAACCGGTCTAGGACTTGATACACTTTCTTGTCTAAGTATCCTGAGAATAAGATTAGGATTTTCAAATACGGGAGGAGGATTGGGATCAGGATTGGACCTGGTGTATCTTCTTGAAGCCAGTGTGTTCAAAGTTCTCAAAAGATCAATATTGCTTTACAACTTTCCACTGTTCAGCCTACTGAATTCTAAACTTTATCATCCAAAAGTTTAGAACTTCTCAATTGTACTGGGGTGATTTGTCTTTCTTCCCCAGTATGGTCGCCACTATGTTAGAGCCTAGATCGACCTCAGGCTGAAGGGAGGCAATCTTAGGATAACCACAAACCAAGCTTAACCTGGTAGCTAGCCCTACTAGGTCGGGAGAGGGCTCTCTCCTTGTCAATCTCAGTTGAGATGACTGAATTGAATATGGATTTTAGGCTAGGTATAGTAGCTCTAGGGTTTTTTGGTTGATTTTGAAGGTTTTTTTGTTGGATCAAATGCAGCAAGCAGCTTTGGGTCCGGGAAATCAATTCAGAATTGCAGGGTGTTCTGTGGGGCAAGGTAGGTAGGTGTTTTGGCACTTGGAATTGAGTGAGATGGTAGGTCTAAGACTGGTGAGAAGCCGAGGAGGGCATGCAAAGATCATGAATCCTCTTTAGACATCTGAAAACATCAAAAAACTAAATGCGTTCCTAAGGCAGAGCACTGTTACCAATGTATTCTACCTATCTATCTCGATTTCATTTAGTTAAGAAGAACGAAATAGATTTTGGAACATATACACATGAGAAAAACTAATGACAGAAGGAGAAACAATGCAAAAACACATTACCACAATAATCCCACAAAAATAGCCGCAAATCCTGGTTCATTTCCTTGCCAAACTGTTGTAGAGATGTACAATGTAGCTCAAGGCATCCAAAAGAGTCCAACCTTTGCTAATGACTGAGAAAATACATAATATAGATGTTACACAGTAATTTGTCACCATTGGTCACCGTCCCTGTTACCCCTTCCCCGTACTTTGGAGGACTCATTCCGGGACCTGTGAGCAGTGACATAACCTAAAAACACTTGCATTATGTTCCCCTAAGTATGTACTTCATGTTCCCTGAAGACACCTCCTGCAAAATATCCCTGAAAAGTGCCCTATTTCCATTAGCGTAGGTCCACAATGTCCTACCCGCGCCAATCAATGAGATCCTCAAAAGAGGGTGCGACCATTGGCGCTCTGTCTCAGAACAACACCCGTGCCAACCAAGTTTGGTAATAATTTTTGACAAACGCGCGCCCATATGTTTTTTCCCTTCAAGTCACGAAATCTTTTGAGGATAAAGCTCATCTTCTAGATGTCGAGAGTCATCATCTATCCTTGACATCTATCCACAACGGCTTTTTGGAGATAATGCCAATCCATAATGGGTGTCCTGATGCATTGTATCTTCCTCCCTTCTCCATCTATAAAAGTCTGTCCTCATGCATTTGACAAGCTAGTTTTGGAGTAATGCTAGTTGTGATAACGCTTGTCTTGAGTGATAGTAAGAGTCTTGAAGCATAGGGAGGTTATGCTGCCGGAAGTCTGTGAGAGAGAAGGTCTATTGCAAGACATACATAGCTGCTCGCCCAGCCAGAGGAGAGGTTCAACGTCAGAACCTTGGTTGTATCTTTCTCTGTTGATTATTCATTAATAAACGACTACTATTATGGTTCCAATCTTATTGTTCATCATGATAATGTTTGATCTATTTCCTTTCTGACTGAAATATAGTTGTATTTAGTGGATTTTATGCTTGTATTCGTTTTGTTCTTTGCATGTGCAGGTATCCATTCGCGTGGATCGCAAGGATTGTGACCTGCCGGAGCAAGGGAACGGGAGTATCAACTCTTCTTCGACATTAGCGTTGGACTCCAGGTTGGTTCTCATAATCCACTTTCAGTATGCAACTAGGAACTTGCATGGTAGCGTGAATTGATTGTTGCTAGACCCATTTTGGGCTAGTGGGATCGCCTCTGTCCGCAGAGGGGATTTACCTCTCCAACAATTTGGCGACTCCACTGGGGAGGAGCTATTTGTTGTTTGATTCATAAACCTTGGACGGAGTCTGAAGCACGGCCAGGCAGCCTTTGAAACGCTATTGCTTTGCATTAGCGGAGTAGATCAACGCCACTTCAGTCAATCTCCGGTTTGGTTTATGAACCGAACAGCTTGGAGTTTGTCTTGCATGTTAGTTTTCTCTTGCCTGCTTGCGTAAATGAGCTTTCTGGGTCAGTTTTAAAGTTGTTTCTTGCTGTTGGATCTGTCTGAGTACTGTTGACCAGACCCTGGGCTGCTTTATTTATTTTTTGGGCCAGCAAACTGTGTTGGTGCGTTTTTCTACCTGACAGTCGCGCCAGTTGGCGCATGTTGCACAACAGCAACTCGCGCCAATTCCTTAATAGCACAAGTTGCAGGCTGACAGTCGTGCCAGTCCTGTGAATTTTGCCAGTGTGTTTGTTGGAAGCTCTTTAAACTCAGATTTTTGTCTTTTTACATCCTCTGCAGCTTCTGGAAGTGTGTTGGAATTCTGTTTGACTGGTTTTTTACCTTTATCCTTCAGGTGTTTGCCTATTTCCATCGATTTTATATCCCAGCCCTAGAGCATCTAGTGGCTTTGTATATCGAGCCTTCTGTGGGAGTTTTGGTTCTGTGATTGTCCAGTCAACTTTTTGGTGGTTTTCCGCACTTGTCTAGTGGTTGTTAAAGCTTGTTATTCTGTGCTTCGAGCAATTCACCTCTAGCTCGCTTGGATTTTGCTTGACTTCGTTTGAGCTTAGATCACATGGTTCATTGAGGTCTTTGTCATTTTCCTTGTTTTGACAGTTTATCTTGGTGTTTCAGACTTGGTTCTATTTGCATTGGGTGAACTTTGTCTATTTATGCTTGTTAATATCTCTCGAGATTTGTTAAGTGCATTATGCCATTTTAAAATAGAAAAAACAAATGATCTTTTTGCATTGTATTAGTTAGCATTTATTGTTCTTGGCAATTAGTCATTTTTAAAAAAAGAAAAAGAAAAAGTTTCATTTCTTGCTATTAGTTGCATTAGGATCTTTGTTGATTGTTTGGTGTTCATTTTGTTTGTTTGAAAATCTCAACTCTCCTGTAGTTAGCATTCATTGAACGAAATGATATAATTTTGGCATATAGTTTTCATTTAGGAAGTTTTGAGAGATCACATACGGTAGGACCTAAAAATTGAAACTTAATTGAAGATCAACTGTAAAATAAACCGAATGAATCTAACAACGCATTGGAACGTAACACACATATTCTAGAGGTCTAGGCTAGAGATGTGTTCCGACGTCGTTAAACCTAGTCACTATTGTTTCGCACTACGGTTGGGTGATTCCTCCTCTTGTGACTCGATAGTGGTCTAGCACGGACTGAGCTCCCACGTACCGTCGCGTATATAAGGGAGACCCCACTAGGTTATCATCCTTTATCCACAGGAAGCCGTGTCTGCCGCCTTACAAGCCATAATGCACTGAACACGACATTCGGGAAGATTGACTGCCGTACGGGAAGTCCTTGGTTTTCATCTGATTGCCAAGGTGTATAAGCAGTTTTACGGATTGTTTGGTAAACCCTTTGCCTAGAGTCTCCAGAGTAGTCACTTTTGATCCTTTTCGGACTCCTTAAAAGAAAAGGTGCCAGTGAGCGTCTTGTCACTTCGTGCTCATTAAACATTCGAAGGAGACTAGAGTCATCTTTTTGTCCTTTTCTCGACTCTTAAAACATGAAAAGGTCAAGTTGTATCTATGCGTCTTAAAATTTATTCAACCACGATAACATTTACCCGGTTAGATTTTGTTTGCGTTAGTTTGAGTAGGGTTTTTGTCTCGTTAGATTCCCTAAGTTTTGTGAAGTTTCATCCTGGCGGAATTACCAATTTCGTCTTCTTCCGAGATACCGGTTGTGAGTGAAACTCTTCCTGTGGTTCCGAGTATACAACCGATTAGTTCTCGTGTTCCAGGCGACGAGACTTACGAGTTTCATTGGAACCCTGTTTGGGAACCTTCTGAGGACAGTGTCCCTTTTTGGGACTACACTTCTCCTCGTGTTTCAGTCCCACCTTTTTCCTCTGACATGGAGGACTTGTCCCCTACTTCGACTGATGAGTCCGTTGCGACGAGCGGTGAAATTCCCACTGCGACGGACCCTACACTTGTCAATAGCACTCCCACTACTGCAAACCTACCACCAGGCTATAAAGCATTAAGGGATACTATGCCCTCTGGAACTCCTTTCACGGGTTCTATTTGGTCACCACTCGCTTTTCCTACCACGGAGCCTTTTACTCCACAAAGTCGCAGTACGTCTGTTACCTCAATCACAACCGCTCCAACGGTATGTGCAGCTTCTTCGACTCCTATTTTTAGTCGTCCTTCGGCTTCTTTATTCGGAGTCTTTGATCCTACGTCAAACGTCCCAACAGAGGGGCCATACGATCGATATTTGCCATCTCAACCGATGGTTGAGATTTCAGTTCCGTTGTCAATTGATTGGGGCTCCACCTCTTTTCATGGTGGCCAAGTATCGTCTGCGCAATCTCCAAGACAACCTCCTCAAGACCAACAAGGGCAATCCTTCCATGGAAACCCTTTTGCCTTTGGTGGTCCGTTTTTCCCCTCTTATGTTCAACCTTCTGGTAACTCAGGTCAATCTTCTGTTCAACAAGCCCAACCTGGTATCCAACAAGGTTATCCTACTGGACAAATTGGTCAATCATATGTTAACCCAAACCAATCCAATGTCCAGTATGGTCCGATATCTGGACAAGCTGCTCAACCACATGGTCAGCCCACCGTCCAGTATAGTCAACCTTCTGGGCAAGTCGGTCAGCCTCAAATCCAATCAGGCCAACCAACTGCCCAGCCCACTCAGCCATCTGGTCCGTTAGGACAACCTTCAGTCGTGCAACAACAACTCCATTCCCAGCAGGTACAACCTTCTGGGCAGGGAGGCCAACCTCAATATCAACAAGGTTATCCTTCCGGCCAGATAGCCCAACCTACAGGACATCCTTCTGGCACTGCTCAACCTGGTTTTTTGCCCCAGGCTGGACCCCAGACCCCATCCGGTTTTCAAATGCAAGCTGGAGTTCAATCTCAACAAGCCTATCAAACTCAGCCTGTTTCTCAAACTCAGTTTGGAGTCCAGCCACCGTATGGTCACCAGCAACCTCAAGGGCAACCTTTGTTTGCCCCATATCAAAATTATCAACAACTGCAGACGAATCCTTATCAGAATTATCCGCAACCATATGGTGCTCCTGCAGGACCGTTTGGTAATCCATGGAATGTTTGGGGGCAGAACCCAAATCCCTACGGGCAAAACCCTATGGGGCCAAATCCGTCCGGACCAAGCCCTTGGGGGCAACCGCCAGTTGGTTGGAACCCTGGTGCTCCATCCCATCAGCAGCCCCAGATGTCCTTTAATCCTCAATTACCTTTCTTAGCGACTTTAGAATTACCGGATGTGTCTAAATTGACCAATGATCCTATTCTCCATAACCCATATTGGCCTCCGGTTCCAACAAAAATTCCCGGTGACTGTCCAAAATTCGATGGTAAAGCTAATGAAGATCCACAAGCTCATGTCATGAATTATCACCTGTGGTGTTCATCCAATTCATGGCTTGATGATTCAATTCGGCTTCGCCTTTTTCAAAGCACTCTCACTGGCTCTGCAGCTAAGTGGTATATTGAGCTCAATCGCGGATCCTTTTAGGATTTTAACTCGTTGGCTATGGCATTTCTCACGCATTTTCAGTTACCCATTCGATATGAAACGGGTACACACCTCCTCACATCCTTAAGGCAAACAACGGCTACGCATATCTCTGATCATATCCATGAATGGAGACAGCGTAGACGTATGATTAAATTTTGGATTCCTGACCAGCTTCTTACCGATTGGTTTACGACTTCATTCGTTCCTCCAATAGCTCGGGACATTGCCATGGGGGCGTGTGTCACTGAAGAGCAAGCTATCGCGCGCGCTCAGTACCTTGACTTGGTTTACTCTCAGTCAGGTACATTGTATGATTATCTACCTGATGCCCCGAGACCAGGAACATCCAAAGCCCCGCCAACACCAACTGTAGACGGTATTATTGGTTCTGTTAGTTCATCCTCGAAGAAAAATTCTGCAAACCCTGGGAAGAAAAAACCAACTGCTTCGAGTGAACAAACTTCTCAGGTAGCACCCATTTCGAATGTTACTTCCGAGGTCAATGTCGTCCAATCCACCACGGCAGACAAAGCCTCGAAAGGAAAGAAGAAAGGGAAAGCGAAGAATAAACCAGATCAACCTAAACAGGACTCCCCTAAACCTCCGCCCAAGGACGGTGCCAAGCGCAAACCCAAGTATCCTTGTCTTATCTGTGATGAAGATCACTATACCAAGGACTGCCCGAGGCGGTCCGAAGTTAGTCGTTTGTTGAAAGGCGCTCCCCGGAATCCTGCGGTGCTCAAAGAACCCTTTCCCTCACAACAATCTCAAAAAACTCAGATGGTGGCTGACCCTTCTCAGCCTCCCTCTTCCTTCGGTTCTCAAGTGTTTATGGCTGGAACGATACCTGTCAATATCAGTACTTGAACAAAAGATTATCCGCCATCTGCCGGGAAAGAGCCTGAGATTCCCTCTAGTGCTCCACCGTTCAGTTCAGGTCCGCTCCACATTGAGAGACCTACTACTGAGACGCCTCTTCGACCCCCTCCAAAAGGAGTACTCCGGAAATCTTCTTACAACCCAAATGCTCGTGCTGCACAGCACTACAATATCGTTGAGGACTTAGCGCAGACTCCGTCGGCTATGTCCGCTTTAGAAGTTCTCCAGAGCTGCCCTTCTCAGAGGAAGTCCTTGCTATCCGCTATTGGTGGCATAGACCCGGCCGACTTGGATTTAATTACTTTTGACTTAGAACGCCATACGTAGAGACTGCCTCCCCAAATCGCATTCCTCATACAGGTTATTATTGATTCCAAAACGATTCATCGTACAGTCATTGATGAAGGTGCTTCAACTTGCATCATGTCTGTTGCCTGTTGGAAAGCTATTGGATCTCCTACGCTGAGCCAGTCTCCTACAACCTTGGAAGCTTTTGATTGAAGAGCGTCTCGTCCTTATGGTATACTCCAACGTTTGCCCATCTCTTTGGAAGGGAAGACGGTCGAAATGGAAGTTGAAGTTGTTGATGCTACTCTTACCTACAACCTCCTTCTCGGACGTAGCTGGATCTACGCGATGAAAGCTGTAGCTTCATCTCTGTTTCGTATCATCCGTTTCCCTCATCAAGGGAAGATTGTTACCGTAGACCAGCTATCATTCTTCGCTTCCTCTTCTGAAGGTAACATCCCTTTTGTGGAGCATACCTCGAAATTATCTGAGAGTCTGGGAGCCAGACTTTTCAAAGATCCTGCCCTTATGGGTGTTTTTCCGCTCCCACCTCCTAACGTCGCTTCTGTTAATATGATTACTACTTGTTCTGATCCGTGGATCATTCCTCCCACTGACCAAGTAGATTCTTGGGGCGACCAGATGCCGTTGAGTCCTGCCGAACTCAACTATGTTGAAATTATTGCTGCATCGGCTCCTTCTTCTGAACTTGCTCCTTTGAGCAAGGTTCTCCACTCATTCGCTCCATCCTCAGGGCTTGTAGATGAGACTTCTTCGGATCCTTTAAAAGAAACATTCTCTTCCGACGAAGCCATTATTGAGACTATGTCTCTCGAGGAACTTCCTTGGCATGATTCTCACCATCGTTCCTCGTTTCTCCCTGCCCCTCAGGATATTCTCACTTGCCTTGAGCGGTTTGCTCCTTGCCTCCCATTACAAACACCTATTCAGATTTATCAGGTGTCTTCTGAAGGGAATATGGCAAACATTACGCAAACCCAGCCCATCGACATCTCTGTGAAACCAGGGATTGTCGAGCATCTTCACATTGGAGTCACTTGTACTCCGGAGGAGATTCAACTTTATTCCAATCTTTTTCGCGAATTTCGTGATGTCTTCGCATGGTCCTATGAAGAAATGCCCGGCATTGATCCTAGCATAGTGGTGCATGAGATAATCACGTACCCAGGTGCTAAGCCTGTTCGTCAACGTTTACGCCTCGTACACCCATGAGATAATCACGTACCCAGGTGCTAAGCCTGTTCGTCAACGTTTACGCCTCGTACACCCCCGAAAGGCTGCAGCTATTAAGGCCAAGGTCGAGAAACTTCTTAAAGCCGGTTTTATTTATCCTATCCCGCTCACAGATTGGGTTTATAATATCGTACCTGTGAATAAAAAACAGGGTACAATCCGCGTTTGTGTCGATTATCGTGATATAAATCGAGTCTGTCCATGGGGCACTTTTGCCTATAAGAAGCTCCCTTTCGGTCTTAAAAATTCCAGTGCTACCTTCCAGCGTGCAATGTCTTATGCGTTCCATGACATTCGACACATTGTACAGCCTTACCTGGATGATCTCCCCGCTCATTCAACCAGACGTCAGGACCACCCTAAACACCTTCGCAAAATTTTTCTACGCTGTCGATACTATCGAATCAGGCTTAATCCTCACAAATGTGTCTTCTGCGTTGAATCCGGCTGACTTCTCGGGTTTGTCGTTTCTCGAGAGGGCATCCGTTTGGATCCCCTTAAAGTCGAGGCTATAGTGAATCTTCCTCCCCCTGCTTCTTTACAGCAATTGCAGAGCTTGCAGGGTAAAGCAAATTTTCTACGTCGTTTCGTTCCAAACTATGCCGAGGTGGCCAAAGGTTTTACACGATTACTAAAGCGCGATGTCCCTTTTCATTGGGATACCATTGCTCAGGAATCTTTTGAGCGTCTCAAGGGTCTCCTTGTTTCTGCTCCATTGCTCCGTCCTCCGAATTATTATCGTGACTACACTCTGTATTTGGCCGCCGCCGACACCACTATCGGCATGGTTCTTGTTCAAACTGACGATGATGACACTGAGCATGTTATCTATTATCTCAGCCGCAACCTTTTAGACACAGAAACTCGATATGCTTATGTCGAGAAGTTGGCTTTGGCCGTCGTTTGTGCTGTCCAACGTTTCCGTCATTATATTATGCTGCGTACTACTACTGTGATTTCTGATTGCAACCCCATGAAGTATATATTGTCATGCCAATTGCTGGGGGGCAAGTACTCAAAGTGGATTGTTATCCTCCAAGAGTTTGACTTGGAATTTACCACTGCCAAGTCCAAGAAATCCCTTGTATTTGCTGAGTTAATTTGCTCTTTGCCATCTTCTTCCCCGACCTCTCACGTAGAGGATCAAATTCCGGATGAGACCTTATTCCTCATTAGCACCCTCGATCCATGGTACGGAGATATCATTATATATCTACAAATGTCCTCCTTTCACCCTGGCGTGTCCAAAGATGCTCGACGAAGGATTCGTCATCAATCACAACCATACGTATCATTGGGGATACACTATATCGCCTCGGTGCCGACTCTGTTCTCCGTCGATGTTTAACTCTCGAGGAAGCTGAGCGTGTCTTGAATGACTGCCACTTAGGTGCCTGTGGTGGTCACATGTCCGGATATGCTACTGCCCAAAAAATCCTCCGCGCTGGCTACTTTTGGCCCTCTATCTTCAAGGATTGCATTCTTGCCGTCCGCTCTTGTCATGAGTGCCAAATATACCAGCGGAAGATGTGAGCGCCTCCTGCTCCATTGCACCCTGTTGTCACCGTCGGCCCTTTTGCAAAATGGGGCATTGATTATATGACCTGTAACCCTCGCTCGGTCGGGGGGCATGGGTTTATTATCATTGCTGTCGATTACTTTACTAAATGGGCCGAGGCGATGCCTACATTAACTGAAGACGGTCACACAGCGGCGCAATTTTTATTCAACCATGTTATCTCGCGGTTCGGCGTCCCTCAAGCCATCGTTACTGATCACGGGAAGCATTTCCGTAATCATATGATGTCGGAATTAACAACCCAGCTAGGCTTGCAACACGATAGTTCAACTCCATACTACCCTCAGTCCAATGGCTAAGTTGAGGCTATCAATAAGATTTTGGTTACAATGCTTCAACGTACCGTTAGCATGCATAAGTCTAACTGGCATTTGATGTTGTTCCCTGCCTTGTGGGCCTACCGAACCTCTGTGAAGGATTCCACTGGTTTCACTCCATTTCAACTAGTTTATGGACTAGAGGCTACCCTTCCAATCGAATGCGAAATCCCTTCATTAAAATTGGCTGTTGAGCTACTTCCCAACACCACTCCGTTAGAAGAACGCCTTCTTTACTTGGAACGGCTAGATGAGACTCGTCGCCTGGCCTCTTTGGCCATCGAAACACAAAAGAAGCGAGTCAAGACTCACTTCGATCAGACCGTACGTCCACGTTCTTTTGTTGAGGGAGATTTAGTCCTGCTCTACGATCAGGCAAAAGATAAGCTAGGAGTAGGAAAGCTCGAGTCTATGTGGCTAGGCCCTTACATTGTCAAGAAAGTTTTGCAGAAAGGGGCCTACGAGCTAATTGATTATGAAGGGAACCCTCTTGGGAAGCCCCGAAACGGGCTGTATTTGAAAAAGTACTATGCGTGATGCTGGTACATTTTATTTTGTACATACATGTACTCTAGCAAGTGTGTTGTGTGTATGTGTGTCAGTTTTAAAGGCGTAACTGCCACTTATTGTGTTTTTCGCTTCTTGTGCAGATGTCTGATGCACCTTATGTTGGTTTCGCTGATGGTGCCTGCCGCAGTACTCGCAACTTGTCCTCTGTGGTGTGGGTGATCTATGATCCTCATGGCGAGCTGATAGATTTTCAGGGTGTGTGTTTGGGTCGTACCACTAACAATGTAGCCGAATACTGTGCTGTAATCGAGCTACTTGCTGAAGCAATTAATCTCGGCATTCGTGCATTGGTAGTGAACCTGGACTCTCAACTTGTCGTCCACCAGCTCAACGGGCAATATTCCGTCAGAGACCATCGCATTGTAAGGTTTTATTTACGTGTGAGATTGTTAGAAAGGAACTTTGATTTTATCACATATCAACATATTCCACGACAATTAAACACATTATCTGATGCATTGGCTAATCATGTATTAGATAGACATTTGCGTAATTTGTAACCAAAACATTATACAAGCAAGCACATCAAAACACAATAATAAACCATAGGCATATGTATATATATACGTGTGTGTCATAATGTTTGCGCCACGTGCATTACATAATCCAAAAAATAATACATGTCCGAATCTCATATGGCCGCAGACAACATGTCTCTCAAAAATATGCAAAAATGAAACCTAGGCGTCTAATCACGGTGATGCTCATGATAGCATGTCACCGCTCGCACCAAATGTCTCAGCAGACGATGAACGCGAGTAGGTACTCCCACTGTGTGCCTCTGGTACGCGAAGGGCACATCTGCCAATCTGGCATAGTCTGGAATCCCTCGAGTGAGTGCCTCAAGGTTCTGTACTAGCTCATCACCCGCACCACCCTCTACCTGAGGGTCGGCTGCAGGTTGTGCCCTCCGTGCTATGTGAGACAAATCAGCTGGTCGCTCTGCACCAACATCTGCATACATATATAGCTGTTGTCAGAGACAGACATGTATTACAAAAAAAACTTAAATACATAAAAACATCAAAAACACAAAGAGTTCTTACCTAGCTCCTCATCCCAGTCTTCTCCTGCAGGCAATGGGAGATCTGGGTCTCCAGTAAAATCAGTGCCCGCATAGGGCCAGTCCTCTATAACGATCATCTGGTGACGGAGCCATATGAAGAACTCGGGCCTCCAGGCCATCTGCTGGCCCCCTCCTCCTCTGGGCATGAGTGCTGCCCATCGAGTCAACCTCGGCTCCCGTGGCACTAGATCTGCCACTATACCTCCCTGAATCCGGAATATCTGCAGTCGCTCTAGGAAGAAAGATACCACGATGGATCCATACCCAAACTGTTTGTTGCCATCATGCTTACACTTGGTAAGCTGCCTCTTGATGTTTGTAGTCACTGCCGTGGCCCAGTCAAACAGTGTAGGTTGGAGACACTCGGTTGCCAGCAGTAAATGATTCTTGCTGGCCTCGTGGGGCGCCTGTACCCCAGCCGTCCGTGTGATAGTGAACAGTATCACTCGTAGCACTAGGTCTGGGACTGTAATAATATCTACCTTGGCACTGTTTGATCCAAACTGTGCCCCAGGACAAACTCGTTCCATCACCTCCCCCATCTTTTCCCCGGAAGGCCTACTACCAGTCAAGATGGGTCGTGCACCTCTCCGCGATAATCCAGTGATAAAGTAGACATCGGAAACATCCAGTTCCAATGTCTGATCTTTCAGGCGGAATACCTGATCCTCCGTGTCCCAAGCATCCACGATAAATCGTAGTAACTCAGGTTGTGCACGCAAGTAGGAGGTAAGGAAGAATTTCTTCAAGCCGCAGTCCCTCAAAGCATCCATGCAGGCTTCATCCTCCAATGCCATGGCATCTATGGCATCATGCTCTCTTTCTCTCCATTCTATAGCCATTCTGACGAATCCCTGCAACCACAAAGTCGAAAATATCATCATTAGATCACTGATGAAACCAAAATTCAGAGAAAATTGCAAAATCAACGGTCAAATCTATGGGAAAATTAGGTCGCGCCAATGTCGCGCCCCCTTTAGGAAAAAAGTCCCATTGGCGCGATCCCGAGCGGGAAACTCGCGCCAATGGCGCAACCCTAAAATTTTGCAATTCCTCTTGCAGGGAACCCATCTATGGATGAAAAACTGAAAAAATGGAATGAAAATGAAGCTGAGGATGAGACCTCTTACCTGCTTCAGACGGTGGCTCGATTGTTCTCCTGGATTGATCACGATCAGCAGTTGAAGTTTGCACCCAAAACCCTCCAATGGTAAACTCACAAGGTGAAAAGTAAAAAGTAAATTTGTTTTTTACCATTTCACTATTTATAGCAATTTTTGACCTAAAAATACATTAAAATAATATTTTTTGGGTATTTTTGGAATATATTTATGTCGAAATGGATTTTACACTATTTTTGTGATGACAGGGGTTGGTGCAACTCAAGCGGCGAAACGAGCTCCTTTTTCTACTTTTTCAAGCTCGGTAAAACATGTGAAAAGGTTACCTTAAGGTCCGCTTTCAGCTCTTTTCTGACCGTTTAAAGAAGAAAAGATTGCCGAGTTATTCCTCTTGACTCGTTAAATGTTAATAAGGGGCGGTTGTTTTAAGTTCTTTTTGTCGACCGTTAAAACTTAAAAAGATTACCGGGTTTTTGTCGTTTCAGACTCGTTAATGGTTACGAAACGACGTGGTTTTGATCACTTTTTTACTTTTTCAGGTCGAAATCACTATTTATGAAAAGTACTCCTAGATTGTAATGGTCGGGCGGTTCTTTCGAGCATTGTTTTATACTTTTTCGGGCTCGCGAGACACAACTTTATGAAAAAGGACACCCCTGGAGTTTCCTTTTCTGCTGTCTTTTCAAACTCACTAAACATGAAAAGACGCCGAGTTCTTCCTTTGTCAGACTCGTTAAAACTTGATGACATCGGATTTTCTCGAAATGACGCACCACAAGCATATGTTACCCCCATCAAGCTTGTTAAAAATAATTGGGGTACTCGCCAGAAATGGCGGGGGAAAAAAGGAACCATAATTATTCTCGTGTCGGCAGTATGTCGCTCTTGAACATGGCACTTGTCTGCTTTCGTGTCTGGATGGGGATATCTCATCTCATTTTTCACTTGCCTCCGTGGATTTGGGTAACCCTGTTTGACATCTCATCTGCTCATTGCCTCGTCGCCATGACCTCTGATCCATTGATGTCAAATACTGCCAATTCCACTATCGTGCCGCCGATATGTTCAAGAGAAGTTGACCTCTGCAAAGAAATAACCTCCCTCTGATAATTCACATAATCTTGATTCACAACATTATCTCTCTGTCTCGTGTCGATGATGTGGGAAACATTATGGCCCACCTTTGATCAAGGTCACTTCCTGTCGACTTCAGCTCATTATCCAGGAAGCTGATCTAGAGACTCCCTTCCGGTGCCTTGTAGCCTGCATGCCTCAATGGCAGGTTCTTCGTGTTCGACGTGAGGTTTTCATCATTGGCCTCCGATCGAATGATTCTACGGGTGTTCGACGTCAGATCACTAATTCGCACGCCGTAGATTGTACCTGTAGTACCTTGAGGGCCATTATCATTATTGGTGGTACCTCTCGTGTCTGTTAACAGTTTTCAATATTGACTGGTAATCAGACGATGTTCATGCATGTTCGACTTCAGCTCATATATTCGCATGCTTGAACTTGTACTTTTGTTCGGGTCGAGATGGAGCGCAAGACCCTGGATTGTGTCTGTTGTAGTCAAGGCGTGATTCTTGATACATGACTCATTCACTGGATGGCTGCGACCATACCTGAGTCGGTTCATTGATCCTAACCAGATGGTTGCGTCCATACTATGGATCTAGATTATTATGTACTCTCTTATGGATGGCTGCGACCATACCACATACATCATGTACTTGAGCTATCAGTTGTATCTCTCAATGCAGATTCTCGGCGGCAGCTACATGTGTTCTTGTAAAGCATTTCACCCCTCTCTCTCTCTCGGGCCTCATGCTTTAGGGGGCATCTGTTACACAGTAATTTGTCACCATTGGTCACCGTCCCTGTTACCCCTTCCCCGTACTTTGGAGGACTCATTCCGGGACCTGTGAGCAGTGACATAACCTAAAAACACTTGCATTATGTTCCCCTAAGTATGTACTTCATGTTCCCTGAAGACACCTCCTGCAAAATATCCCTGAAAAGTGCCCTATTTCCATTAGCGCAGATCCACAATGTCCTACCCGCGCCAATCAATGAGATCCTCAAAAGAGGGTGCGACCATTGGCACTCTGTCTCAGAACAACACCCGCGCCAACCAAGTTTGGTAATGATTTTTGACAAACGCACGCCCAGATGTTTTTTCCCTTCAAGTCACGAAGTCTTTTGAGGATAAAGCTCATCTTCTAGATGTCGAGAGTCATCATCTATCCTTGACATCTATCCACAGCGGCTTTTTGGAGATAATGCCAATCCATAATGGGTGTCCTGATGCATTGTATCTTCCTCCCTTCTCCATCTATAAAAGTCTGTCCTCATGCATTTGACAAGCTAGTTTTGGAGTAATGCTAGTTGTGATAACGCTTGTCTTGAGTGATAGTAAGAGTCTTGAAGCATAGGGAGGTTATGCTGCCGGAAGTCTGAGAGAGAGAAGGTCTATTGCAAGACATACATAGCTGCTCGCCCAGCCAGAGGAGAGGTTCAACGTCAGAACTTTGGTTGTATCTTTCTCTGTTGATTATTCATTAATAAACGACTACTATTATGGTTCCGATCTTATTGTTCATCATGATAATGTTTGATCTATTTCCTTTCTGACTGAAATATAGTTGTATTTAGTGGATTTTATGCTTGTATTCGTTTTGTTCTTTGCATGTGCAGGTATCCATTCGCGGGGATCGCAAGGATTGTGACCTGCCGGAGCAAGGGAACGGGAGTATCAACTCTTCTTCGACATTAGCATTGGACTCCAGGTTGGTTCTCATAATCCACTTTCAGTATGCAACTAGGAACTTGCATGGTAGCGTGAATTGATTGTTGCTAGACCCATTTTGGGCTAGTGGGATCGCCTCTGTCCGCAGAGGGGATTTACCTCTCCAACAATAGACATCAAACCACCTATGCTAGCCATCAGGGGTCGAATCCATGAGAAAAGGGGTGGTTTCAACCATTTCTAAACTAGGAGCAGGAATATAGGCAGTGGAACAGCTTGCCTCTATAACCATGGAAACTGATTCATTTACCCCTCAACCACCTCAAAATGATGAATCTACCCTCTAAGGTCATCTTGAAATTATATTTACATAGAATAGCATCATTTACAATCATAAATTCATCCATGATGAGAGAAAAAGTCAACTTGTAGAAAAACTAGGCGAAATTTTGATTTTTGAGCAAAACATGCAAAATTCATCCTATGCGCAACGCCACTGTTCCTATGTGCAGCGCCACTTCAGACCCAATTTTGGAGGCCTTCCCCTTGACCGAATTGAGCCCAAGATAGCTTGTTGGAAAGGTTTTCCTGTCTAGTTTTTGGAACATCTTGAATTTTTTCATTTGGAGGTCATTTGGCCCCTCAAAAGTGTAATCTCCCAAGGTTGCTTCCTGTGTGTCCAAAAAGAGGCAGAGAGGTCATTTTTTGATGGTTTTTTAACCTTTAAGTGACTAAGATTTGATCCAAATTTGTTGAAACTTTTAGGGATTGATGTTCTCATCATGTTGAATTTGAATATGCAAGCCATTTCTCCAAAAAAAGTCCCCATCAAAAGCGCAGCGCGCACCTATGCCAAATTCCTGTGTTGCAAAATTTAAAATTTGAAAATTGCAAAATCTTACCAAAATTTTCCCAAAATTGGCACAAGGCACTCTCATCCACTGCTTTGATGAGCTAATGAGGCATCAGCTAGGATTTCCAACTTGTCTTGCTCCTTTTTGCTTCTCAAGGCCTTCCTCAACCTTGCCTTGAGCTTCCTCATCCTCATATTGCATATTTTGTTCCGGGTCATATAGTGATAGGCCATGTGACGAAGCATCTTCTTTTCTTTATTGGCCTTCTCAAGCAGCTTTTCAAGGTGTATGTTGACCCTTTCAAGCCAAGTTTCCTAGTCATTCTCAATCTCTTGCTCAATGGAGGTCATCTTGACCTTTGCCTTCTTTGCCTTTTGCCGATTCTCCTTGATCATTTGCAACTCCATGAGGACTTGCTTGTCGGTCAATTTCTTGTTTTCTTTCTCAAGGTAATTGATGATCCACTTTGCCCTCTCTAAATTGACTGACAAAGCTTGTATATCAGCCTCTTGCTCTTTGATGATCATGTCTTTAGTTATCTTTGTACCTTGAGTCTCCAAATCAATGACATCAACTCCCTGTGTCTCCTCATGATCAACTAGGTGAAAGTCCCTCTCTTGCTCATCACTAGGATCCTTCTCATGCATTTTTCCTTTGCCTTTACCTTTTCCCTTGCTGTGTTGCATAAACTGTACCTGTTTAGCTGAAGATGAAAGCAAAGCCCCTTCCAAACCTTGTGGAGATAATACTCGCCTGGCAGCTGCAAAAAGTTTCCTAGTGCCTGTTAGCTCTACTACATGCTGCTGATTTTCCAAGAGAAGGAATACGTTTGGTCCTTGTTTGCTGGCTCAGAGATGGTTTATAATGGTTATCATTGTCTCTCCCTATTTTCCCCGTTACCTCTATTTCCTCATTTCCTTTCATTCTCCTTATTCTCTTAACTCCATTATTTCTTTTGCCTTTATAAACCCTATAAAACCCCCGATAATGTTACCTCACACCATAACTTGCCTTTTCCCTTATCACTCTGATTCCACCCTTATGGCTCCCCATTCCTCCGTTTCCTGCTTAATCTCTTCAGAAAACCCATTTAAACCCCTTTAAACCCTTTTCCCCAGTGCCTGCACGTTTTGTTTTAAACACTACAAAAGCCCTGCATAAACCTTTTTTCACGGCTTTTGGGCATTTTTGTTTTAATACTATTAAACCCCTCATTAACTTATTTTTCATTTTAACCTCGGCGCTAAGGTCTTGACCCTTTTAAACCGAGTGCCTGTATCGCCCCTCGCCTGTCACATCACTCTAAACTCATGCATTAAATCCTGTTCGTTCAATCCTCCGCCTTGGGATATGATGCTTTTCGCTGCCCCCGCCCTGTGAACTTGCATTCCTGTTAGCCCGCGGGGAAGGCAGTTTCCCGTCGGACCTGCGTGCCATGCGGCGCTATTTCACTGGATCGTGCCACCATGTACCAAAACTGCCTACTCACGAAGAGCGGTGCGGGGAAACCGTTTACCGCCCTTCCGGTACGGCTCCCCACTCATTAACCCGCGATCATCTCTGCCACCCGTCAGCTGTCTGATCATCCATCCTGCGATCTGACGGCCCGCGTTCCTACATTCCTGTTTGCTCCCAATGGCTTTCGTAATCCAATCCCCGACATTCAATTTGCCAGATCTAACGGCTAAGATTCCATCGCGCCTCTGTACCTTCCCATCGCCTCCCGCCATCAGATCTCGGTCGTCTGCCTGAGCTATCCAATGGCCAGTGTTCTTTCTCGGCTCTTCGTTCTTTTTCAATGCATTTCTCAGTGTTTTTGGCCTGTCCCATGCACACGAAGAAGGAAGAGATGATCCAGCAATCTGCACATTTAATCATCAGCTACCACATTCAAAGAACAGCACGGCCAAGGACAAGAAGGACGATCCTCGAGCAGTTCAGTGACTGCAGCAATTATTGAGCAGATAAACATGGCTTTTCCCCTGTTTGTGAAGGACAACAAAGTACCAGTAAATGTCATTTTGTCCATTAAAACAATCAAATTTCCTCAGAGACCCATATCAGCTTGTAAATGTGGTTGGTGGTCCATTATGACCCCTCCACGCATAGTTTAGCAGACTATTTTTTGTAAAAAAACTCTATATAAACCCAAAAACAAGATCTGTTGAGGGTTGATGAGTGTTATTTTGTTGTAAGCTTCAACTTCTGGAGACTGTAACTACTGTGACACCTGCAGTGTCTGGTCTTCATTTTCAGCTAATACAAGCTTCTTTTGCTGTTAATTGCTCACTTTCCACTTCTTCTTCTTTGTTCCAGGCTGTGCCTATTGTGCATTTATTCATGTGCTACTGATGTTTAGCATTAGAGGGGTTGTCATCCCACCTCTGTGTTAGAATCTAGTTAGTTTCATTGAATTTGTATGCAGGTTTCTGTTGTTTTAATGCCAGAGAGCTGTCATCCTGTCTGTGTATTAGAAAACAAATTTACAGACCTTTTAACTGGTTGCAGATGGCCATCACAGGGTCCTATGCATCTGCTGGTGTGATCAGTATTCTCGATTATCACATGTTCCTTAAACTGTGAGTAATTGGTGGTCTAAAGCCTTGTAGTCTGGGGGTGTTCACCCATGTCTGGGGTTAAGCATAGTAGAAGTGGTTATCTGGCTTGAATATGCAGCATTTCTTTCATTCATCCACCATTTTCCAACATTTTTGTAATGTTCCCGAGCATCTCTGATATACAACCTAGGAGAGTTTCTTGGGGTGATAACATTAATTGGCGCCGTTGCCGGGGAGAGGAGAATTGAAGCTCAGCTTCCCTGGGAGAACGACACAGTTTCAAGCTTTGATGATAGACAAGGTTTGAACATAGTTTCTGGTTGTAATCATCTATCTGGCGACTCCATTGGAGGAATACCAAGCTTTGGCGACTCCACATCGAAGTTTTGGCTCAGTTTGTGAGACATACTCGAAGAAATCCTCAGAAATCATCAGCTGAACCAGTGCCTGACCCTGAGAGGACTGTCAAATCGAAGAAAGCATCAGAGAAAGGGGCATCAGGATCAAGTAAGCCTAAGAAATCTAATTCATCTCTGAAAGATAAAATTATTGCTGAAGATATACAGATTGAAGATTTAGAACCCAACACTGTTAATAAGGAAATTCATTCAGATATTGGTTCAGCCCCTTGTGTAGTTAGTTCCCCTTTGAATCTCATTCCAAAGAAGGCTTCCCATTCAGTCCAAAACATCCCTTTGTCTTTGCCATCCATCACATTATTTCCTGCTATTCAATCTGCTAGTGTTCTTCCACATATTCCAATCATGGCAGGACAGCAAGCACCTACGAGGATAGAGAGAATTTTTGCTGCTAGATATGGACCTTTAGTCTTGCATATCCCTTTGAATCCAATTGGGAGAATATCACAAATATATGCCTAAATTCACTGGCACAGAGGGAGTAACATCAAAAGAACACTTAGAAGCTTTTTACAGTTATGCTGATAATTTAGATATAAGTGAAAATGATGTATGGATGAGAGTTTTTGTCCAGAGCCTTGATGCAGAGGCCAGGAAGTGGTTCAGAGAATTACCCCAGAGATCTATAACAGATATTGAAGCATTAGATGATGCATTTTTGAAGCACTGGGGAGATAAGAAAGACCTGCTATATTACCATACTTAGTTTGGTAACCTGAAGAGGGAAAATGGTGAATCTTTGCCTGATTTTAATAAAAGATTTAATCGAATGTATAGTAAGATACCAGATGAGGTAAAACCTACTCCTACCTCTGCCAAACTCACTTATGCCAATGATTTTGACTCTGATTTCTGCCTGTTATTGAGAGAAAGAAGATGTGCCACTCTAGCTGATATGCAGGATGCAGCACTAGAGGTGGAATCCAATATTATGGATGCAGAAAAGCTAAAAGGTCAAGCTGACAGAAGGAGGTAGAGAGGTCAGGCTTCTACTTCTTCTGCTTCATCTTCAGAGCCTAAGTTAGACAAAATGACTAAGATGATAGAGTCATTGGCTACTGAAATCTCTAAGCTAAAGGTTGAGCAGAATTTAGGAAAAACAAGGTAGCAGAACACATTTTCTCCAAGAAATCAGAATCCATTCAGAAGAGCAAATGAGCAGTTACAAATTATGCAGAGGGGTGAAGAATCAAAAGAAGATCAGAAAGTTAAAGCTCCTTTCCAAAATGTAGTCATGGAGGAGGAACAATTTGAAGAAGATGAGGATAAAATTCACTACATGGAAGATAAAGGCAGCGCTGCATTTTTGACATTGGCTGAGTATGAAGAATCATTGCTACAAGAACAAAACAGTCAAGAATGGGATAGAGGAGATGTTCTACAAACTGAACAGCAGTAGAGATATAACCTAAGGTCGAACTCAAAGAATGTCAAAGAAAATTCTGCCCAAAGAGCTTCTGTCCAAACAGAGTCATTCTGATAAGTTATCATCTTCTTTCAGCTTAGAGTCAGAAGTTCAGAAACTGAAAATATATGTGCCTCTGGTAGAGTTGGTGAAGAGTGAAGTGTTTAGAAAGCCCATCTTTGAAGCTCTTGAGCTGAAAACCACACAAACCTCCATTGACTCTGGCAATTTGCAAGATGACAAGCCTTCCATTGTGCACAGCCCTATGATTGAACCTGCTGATAATAATTCTCCATAATTTTATGTCTCCTTGACCATTCATCATAAAGTCCTCCCCAATTTCCTGCTAGACACAGGGGCCAGCCACAATTTGATGCCTAAAGCTGTCATGGAAGAGTTAGGCCTTGATATCACCAGAACCTATCATGATTTATTTTCTTTTGATTCAAGGAAGGTGAAATGTCTTGGATTGATTAAAGATCTGGCCATTACCTTAACTCAGCTGCCCATGAAGAGTATGATGATGGATATTGTGGTAGCAGATGTCCCTCCTAAGTTGGGCATGCTGCTGTCCAGAGGGTGGATTAAGAGACTAGGTGGGACATTACAGAATGACCTAGCATATGCCACTGTCCCAGTATTTGGAGGAGAAAGCAGGAGATTGTATAGAGAAGCACAGTTGGCATACATCATCAGTGATGAGAAGAATCCTACAAATCATCCCATATATGCAGTGGACACTGTTTTTGGAGCATGTATTCTCCAAATAGAAGAATCTCAGAAGGCCTTTATGCAGGTCAGGAAACCAACAGTTCAGGCCAAAGAACAAGGAAGTCAGGTTTGGGAGATGTTTTTTGATGGAGCATGTTCCAGGGAGACTGCAGGAGCAGGAATGGTGCTAGTATCTCCACAACAAGAAAACATACAACTGTCTTTTAAGCTGGTTTTGCAACTGACAAACAATATAGAAGAATATGAAGCTCTGATGTTAGGCCTTAATGCAGCAAAAGACAGAGGAATCAAGAGTCTAAAGGTGTTTGGAGATGTTGATTTAATTATACAACAAGTAAATAAAACATTTCAAGAAAAGCACCCAAGGTTGAAAGCATACAGAGATGAGGTATGGAGAATCAGAGATTCTTTTGATTATTTCTGTATTTCATATATTCCTAGAACCCAAAATCAGCTTGTTGATTCCCTTGTTGTGTCTGCTAGTCTATTTATTCCTCCTATGCCTCCCAGACTAGTGTATGAAGTCCAAATCAAGTATAGACCATCCTTGCCTGATATTGTCCAGTATTGGAAAGTCTTTAAAGATGATGATGAATTGAATAGGGTCCTTTAAGTCATTGATGAATTTTCTGAAATACAAATTGACCAAGAGAATGAAGCCTTGGAAGAAAGCCCCCAGCCCCAGCTTAGAAATAAAATTGGTAAAAACAACATTGTTCAGCTTCCCAGCAATCATATTCCTAGGGGTCTAATTCCTCTTGAAAGACTGTTTGACCAAAATGATGTGACTTACAAGGCTGCCCAAAAAGAAGATCAATCTGCAGTCTGTAAGCATGATATAGGAAGTCTAGGTCAGCCTAGGTATGTGAATTTGTCCACTCATTTGTCTACTGATCAAAGTGCTGAATACTGCAATTTAATGAGGCAATTTGCTGATGTGTTTGCATGGGAATATAGTGATCTGAAAATGTATGATAAGAACATAATTCAGCATAAAATCCCTTTGGAGAAAGACACCATTCCTTTCAAACAGAAGCTGAGACCAATAAATCCTATGCTTCTTCCTTTGATTGAAAAAGAAATTAAAAAATTGTTGGCTGCCAAGATCATAGTTCCTCTCAGATACTCAAAATGGGTAGCCAATTTGGTGGTGAGGAAGAAGAGTGGAGAAATCAGACTCTGTGTTGATTTTAGAAATTTAAACAAATTCTTAAAGAAAGACAACTATCCTCTACCTAAGATGGAGCATTTGCTACAGAAAGTCTTAGGAGCCAAAGTGATGTCTTTCCTGGATGGATTTTCAGGTTTCAATCAGATTGCTGTGCATCCAGATGATCAAGAAAAGATTGCATTCACCACTCCTTGGGGCACTTTTATGTATGCTAAGATGCCTTTTGTACTGATGAATGCTAGAGCCACCTTTCAGAGAGCCATGGATATAGCATTTGTGGGAGAGAAGGATAAATTTGTCCTTATCTACCTTGATGACATAACTGTTTACTCCAGCAGCCATCAAAATCATTTGCAGCATTTGAAGAAGGTGTTTTTGAAGTGCAGGAGGTTTGGAATTTCAGTCAATCCCAAAAAATCTCAATTTGCTTTAAATGAAGGCAGGCTGTTAGGACATATTGTGTCTGCTGTAGGGGTTCAGATTGACCCAGAGAGAGTAAAAGCAATACAGAATTTTTCTGTCCCTAGATCAAAGAAGGATATCCAATCCTTTCTGGGCAAAATTAATTTTTCCAGGAGGTTTATACCGAATTTTTCAGAACTAGTGAAGCATATTACCTCCATGTTGAAGAAAGGATCAGAGGCAGATGAAGAAGGTTCAGAGCTACCAGTGGCATTTTTTAGCAAAAACTTGAGGGATGCTAAACTGAGGTATGATATTATTGAAAAACAGGCATATGCTCTTATCAAATCCTTGAAAGCTTTTAGAGTTTATATCCTTCATTCCAAAATAATTACATATGTACCCTCTACTGCAATAAAAGATGTTTTAACACAACTTGATGCTGATGGAAGAAGGGAAAAATGGATTGCAAAAATGATAGAATTTTATATACAGCTGAAGCCTACCATGCTTCTCAGAGGTCAAGGTCTTGCCAAGCTATTAGCTGAAGAAAATTGTAGGTCTTTGGATATTGATTTCCTATGCACAATTGCAGAAAATGGTCAGGCAGAAGAAGAGGAAACAGCTGAAACAGAGGGAAAGAAGTCAGTGGCCGAGAATATAGCTTCTTGTAATTGGTATGCTGAAATAATTAATTTCTTGCTGAAGCTAGAAATCCCTTCAGAATTTACTCAAAGTCAAGATAGAACTTTAAAACTCAGGGCAGCAAAATATTGCATCAATAAAAATCTGCTCTACTGGAGGGATCCATCTGGAGTGCTTCTAAGGTGTCTGGACAAAGAACAATCAGTAGAAGTCATGCAGCAGTTTCATTCCAGCATGTGTGGAGGGCACCATTATTGGAAAACTATAGTCCATAAAATTCTCAGAGCTGGGTACTATTGGCCCACTTTATTTTCTGATGTATTTGTTTTTGTTAAATCTTGTGATAGGTGCCAAATATTTGAAGGAAAACAACAGTTGAAATCCCTGCCCTTAAAACCAATACTTGCAAAAGGACCTTTCAGCAGTGAGGCTTGGATTTTATTGGAGAAATCAATCCACATTCCAGTGGCCAGCATAAATGGATATTAGTATCTATTGATTATTTCACTAAGTGGATTGAAGCAGTCCCTACAGGAAGGTTGATCATAATTGGTTATGAAGTTTTTGACAGAGAATATCTTTAGCAGATTTGGTTGTCCACATAAATTAGTCACAGACAATGCAACAACTTTTCAGGGCAAAAATAATTGGTGGAAATGTGTGATTCAATGGGTATTACACTTATTCATTCCACCTCATATTATCCTCAAAGAAATGGTCTGGCAGAATCCTCTAATAAAATTCTGATCATGATAATTAAAAAACTGTTAGAGGACAATAAAAAAATTAGGATTCAAAGCTCAAGTATGCACTGTGGGCTGACAGAGTGACCATTAAGAAATCCACAGGGAATTCTCCTTTCAAGATGGTATATGGCACTGAAGCTGTATTTCCAATTCAACTAACTCTCCCTGTGGCAAAATTCCTTCAAGAAGAGCAGGATGAAGAATAAATGGCAAAGAGAATCACTGATTTGGCAGAGTTACATCAGATCAGAGAACAGCTAGTTGAAAAGGCTGCAGCACATTAGAGAAGGATCAAGGAAGCCTTTGACAAAAATGCAAAAACAAATAATTTTCAGGTTGGAGACTTGGTTTTGAAGTGGGATGCATTAAAGGAAAAGAAAGGAAACCATGGGAAATTTGATGCTTTCTGGACAGGGCCTTTCATCATTTCACAGGTTCAAGGGAACAACACCTTCATACTGAAAAGTATGGGGGGAGAAGCAGTTTTTGATGGCCCAGTTAATGGGCAGTTTTTGAAAGTTTATGTGATTTAAGGTCTTTGGCCTTAAAAATTGTAAATATTGTGTTTTTATCAGTTTTAGTTTAGGTGCAACAGACTCCATGCCCAATGGAAGACTAGGAATTTTGGTTAATTTGTTTGCAGCTGAAAAGGCATTGGTCTGTAGGTTCTTGAGACCTCACAGGGAGGATCTCACCCCCAGAAGGAGCCAGTGTTAGCTCTACTACATGCTGCTGATTTTCCAGGAGAAGGAATAAGTTTGGTCCTTGTTTGCTGGCTTAGAGATGGTTTATAATGGTTATCATTGTCTCTCCCTATTTTCCCCGCTACCTCCATTTCCTCCTTTCCTTTCATTCTCCTTATTCTCTTAACTCCATTATTTCTTTTGTCTTCTATAAACCCCATAAAACCCCGATAATGTTACCTCACACCATAACTTGCCTTTTCCCTTATCACTCTGCTTGCACCCTTATGGCTCCCCATTCCTCCGTTTCCTGCTTAATCTCTTCACAAAACCCATTTAAACCCCTTTAAACTCTTTTCCCCAGCACCCGCGCATTTTGTTTTAAACACTACAAAAGCCCCGCGTAAACCTTTTTTCACGGCCTTGGGAATTTTTGTTTTAATACTATTAAACCCCACATTAACCTATTTTTCATTTTAACCCCGGCGCTAAGGTCTTGACCCTTTTAAACCGCGCGCCTGTACTGCCCCTCGCCTGTCACATCACTCTAAACTTGTGCATTAAATCTTGTCCGTCCAATCCTCCGCCTTGGGATCTGACGCTTTTCGCTGCCCCCGCCCCGTGAACTTGCATGCCTGTTAGCCCGCGGGGAAGGCGGTTTCCCGTCGGACCTACCTACGCAGCACTATTTCACTAGATCGCGCCACCATGTACCAAAACCACCTACTCCCGAAGAGCGGTGTGGGGAAACCGCTTACCGCCCTTCCGGTACGGCTCCCCGCTCGTTAACCTGCGATCATCTCTGCCGCCTGTCAGCTGTCCGATCATCCATCCCGCGATCTGACGGCTCGCATTCCTCCATTCCTGTTTGCTCCCTATGGCTTTTGTAATCCAATCCCCGCCGTTCAATTTGCAAGATCTAATGGCTAAGATTCCATCGCGCCTCTGTACCTTCCCATCGCCTCCCGCCATCAGATCTCGGCCATCCGCCTGAGCCATCCAACAGCCAGTGTTCTTTCTCGGCTCTTCGTTCTTTTTCAATGCATTTCTCAGCGTTTTTGGCTTGTCCCATGCACATGAAGAAGGAAGAGATGATCCAGCAATATGCACATTTAATCATCAGCTACCACATTCAAAGAACAACACCGGTCAAGGACAAGAATGACGATCCTCGAGCAGTTCAGTGACTGCAGCAGTTATTGAGTAAATAAACATGGCTTTTCACTTGTTTATGAAGGACATCAAAGTACCAGTAAATGTCATTTTTTCCATTAAAACAATCAAATTGCATCAGAGACCCATATCATCTTGTAAATGTGGTTGGTGGTCCATTATGACCCCTCCACGCATAGTTTAGCAGACTGTTTTTTGTAAACAAACTCTATATATACCCAAAAACAAGATCTGTTGAGGGTTGATGAGTGTTATTTTGTTGTAAGCTTCAACTTCTGGAGACTGTGACTACTGTGACACCTGCAACTTCTAATCTTCATTTTCAGCTAATACAAGCTTCTTTTGTTGTTAATTGCTCACTTTCCACTTCTTCTTCTTTGTTCCAGGCTATGCCTATTGTGAATTTATTCATGTGCTACTGATGTTTAGCATTAGAGGGGCTGTCATCCCACCTCTATGTTAGAATCTAGTTAGTTTCATTGAATTTGAATGCAGGATTATGTTGTTTTAATGCCAGAGAGCTGTCATCCTGTCTGTGTATTAGGAAACAGATTTACAGACCTTTTAACTGGTTGCAGCTAGCCATCACAGGGTCCTGTGCATCTGTTGGTGTGATCAGTATTCTCTATTATCACATTTTCCTTAAACTATGAGTAATTGGTGGTCTAAAGCCTTGTAGTCTGGGGGTGTTCACCCATGTCTAGGGTTAAGCATAGTAGAAGTGGTTATCTGGCTTGAATATGCAGCATTTCTTTCATTCATCCACCATTTTCCAACATTTTTGTTGAGTTTGTAATGTTTCCAAGCATCTCTGATATACAACCTAGGAGAGTTTCTTCGGGTGATAACAGTGCCTCTCTCATAGGTCACAAACACTGACACTCCCATAGTTTCAGTCTCTTGGATCTTTTGCTATCCTGAAAGCCCACCTTCTTCTTGAGGCACTAATGAAAATACTTGAGGGAATTTGAACACTTCATGAGAAATGAAGGTCTCCCATGGTATATTAACTAGATTTAGCTGATGTAAGACAATGATTTTAATCACAGAGAAGTGGTAGATGTTGTTTAACTATTGGGGATATGGCTTCTTCTTGACATGGAGTGCCATTTTCTCAATATTTCGGAACATGAAGTAAGGAATATTCATCATCCTCACCCTAGTAAAATTCATCAACATCTAACGTGGTAGGCATACAAGCGAGAAAACCTACCTTCACAAGTAAAGTATTTGATGATTATCTTCATAAGTGGAGCAAGCCTATCCTCCAAGAATTTGAAGGGGAACACTCCAATTTGCCATGGTATTTAGCCTTGATGTAAGGCTCATAGTACTCCCTGTCAATATACTGTCCTTTGTTCCATTTTTCACTGACATTTGGAATGCCTGTAGCCTTTGAAATAATAGCAGGTGACAAAGTGAATGTAACTCCAGCAAGGTTTACTTCATTGTTGTCCAGATGTGTCACAAACAACCTTGCTAATGCATGATGAAACTTAACCTTCTCCACCATTTCACAGAAACCAAAACATGACTGATGTTTGAAACATGAGATTGTAAGTGGACAAGCAAGCAATTCCCTCAAACTAATGGGCTCCTCCGTGATGATCTTTCCCCCTTTGTGAGGCTTCTTCTGCTGCAAATTTCTTTCCCTAGAACTGTCACTATGTGTCTCTTCCTCCATTTCATACTCACTATCCCTCTCCATTATTGTACTGTTGTTTGTCTTTATGGTCAGTGAGGAGTGATGGATTAGTGAATGAGGGTATGATGAGTATGAAGAGATTTTAGATAGGAAAGTTAATGAGGGTGCACAAGAATGGGATAGGGGTGTGGGGAAAGAGTAGGTTAATGAATGGTGTAGGGTTTGGTAGTATGATAGGATTTAGGGTATATGAGTATAGGTTTTGGGAGTATGGTAGGGCTTTGGGGAGTATTGCAGGAAAAGTCCAGGGAGGGGATTTATGTATGGGAGGATGAGTTGTAGGGAAACAATGAAGATGATATAGGACAACAACAGTAATAATTGTATTTGAAAAACAACAACAATTAGGGTTTAATGATATGGACAACATAATTAGGGTTTAATGTGTAGAGAGACAACACAACCCAAAAATTTAAGCAACAACCCTTGTCTGCAAGGAAAGTGATATTACTTACTTGAGAATAGAGAAATTTGGGTGTTTGAAAGCAATTTGATGTAATTAGCAGCAATTGGCAGCTCAGATGACAGGTGCGCAGTGCCTATCCTATGCGTAGCGCCCATTTAAAAATGCACAGTGGAGAAAACCCAGGTGCGCAACGCCGATCCTATGCGCAGCGCCGGGATTAGGTGCGTAGCGCCAGGCGATTTTTCTCCAAAACACAACAAACTGCTTCTCTTTGCTCACTATCACCTTAAATCGCGATTTTGCTCATAAACTTCAACTTCAAACAATGAATTAACTTGAGAATGAAATGGCTTTTATGTGGCTTGGGCACTTTTTAATTTTTCACTCTACAAAACCCACTTTATAATGTCCTTTGGCTTTTTCATATGCTTTTTTTTTTTATGCTTGACTTTTTGCTTAAAACAGGTGAACTAATGCTTGATGATCTTTGCTTTTGCAGTGGCATGTACTTGGAGATATTAGTAGGTGACCAGGAGCAGCATGAGACTTAATTATTACATATAAGAAATGATGAAATTACATGAAATTACAAATAAATACAAATGCTCTGTTTTTCACCTCAAACTGGTTTTGAGGTGAAAAACTTATTAAATTTACAAATTATGATTTTAAAGCTTTCATGATGGTTATTGTCATCCTCATGTGTCTGCTGACCCTTATTGGTCAATGGTTACTGAAAATTTGACATGGTGAAACCCTAATACCTAATGAAACTGAAACCCTAAGACCTAAGACCTATTTGATGAAATAAACTGAAAAGGAACTGGACCTAAACCATTTTTGAATCACACATACATGTCACAATGGTCAACAGATATGTGTCACGAGGGAAAAAAATTGAAATGTGCCTACCATCAGTTGATCCATGACCTAATGGAATGCAACTCATTGAGGATGGGAATCCTAATATGAATGTAAAAGAGTGAATTTTGATCACTGATGGCAGTGTGAAGACACTAACACTAACAGATGAAAGAGGCTACTAGAAGGTAGATTGGAGCTCAGGAATTGGCTAGCCTAGAGAACATATTGGATACGAATTGCAACAGTGTTAAGTGGCAACCCTCTTGGAGTCTCTATGTGTTGTCCTTTGAAGGACTAAGGGGCATCTAGAGATCCATATGGAAGTGAAGGACCGACAAGACAAGATACAACATAGGAGTTGCATCGAAGATTGTCATTGTATCTTGTATACCATAGACTGTTGTACTATTCATATTGATTTAATCGAAGCCTGCACCCAAATTTGGAGCCTCCCTTGAGAGTTTCACTTGATGGTTGCATACACTCGGGTTCACTCTGTCAGCTTGTGTGAGCCTTCGCACCCACCTTGATTTTTCATTGCACTCAATATTTTTCATGTTGATGTCAGTGTCTTGCTTGCAACCATGTTCTGGTCATGCTCAAGGTCTTCTCTTTGTGTGTACATGTTATGTTTGCCATGAAAACATTTGTCGCATTGGCACATGGAGTCACATTCACTTTCACACAAGCGTCATCATGGTCGATCAATGATCAATCATGAGTGTCGTGCTTATTGCTTGCACCATCGGTCAATCATGTTGAACATGTGTGTTTGGTTGGTTTGAGTCGTCTCATCGTCAAGTCATGAGGGTGTGTGTTTGTAATATCACATTTTCATCTTTCACTTGTTCACACACTTAGTCATTTTGCTGAAGTTCTGATGACCAGACTCCCCTCTGATAGCTGGACCATCACCCTGCCATCGACTCGATCAACTATCACCCAGAACAGCACAAAAGCACCAAGCAGGTCTTTTCAAGTTGCGCTGCTCACAAGCAATTCACTCAACCTTCATACTAGCCACCCGGAGAGTCGGACCTGATAGCCACCTCTTGACTGAATCCCCTAAAAAATTATGCAGAGGTTGTTGGCCTTGCCCGTTTTACTGACTGAATAAATTGTGCAGATAGGCCGGACAAAGACCCAATGCTCGTCCCTGTCTCCCTCAAAAAATTGCGCAGTTTTTCCAGTTAGTCCTCCCGACAGTTGACCAGCTTCTCATCGAGAAAATTACGCAATTTTCATGAGCAGGACTTCTATTGCCCAGCAGTTCGCTTAGCTCAGAAATTGCACAGAGATGATCATCAGGTTAGCCTCCCAACCTCAATACAGTTTCCAACTCCAACAGCTCCCAACAGCAGACTACCAATTCCCTCCAGGAATTGTGCAGTTTCTACTGCCAAGCTCTTGGTAGCTGACTACCTGTTCCCCTTGGGAATTGCGCAGTTTCTGTTGCCATTGACCTAGCAACCAGATGCCAGTTCCTTCCAAGAATTGCACAGTTTTGGATGCCAGGCTCCTAGCGAGTTCCTCCAAAAAGCTGTGCAATTTTTGCCTATTGATCCTCCATGCAGCCCTTCCTGTTCCCCAGAAAATTGCGCAAATTTTGTTGTCAAGCCCTTGTTGCCCGCTCGTTCTGGAAAATGCATAGATTCTATTCGCCTTCCCTTCTTGCAGCCCAGATTGTCCCTCGCAAATTTTGTGCAGTTTTTCCCCCCAATTGAACTAAACTTCGCTGATAGTCAGTGTCGACTTGGATTGCCCATCTTCATCACCTAGTGACTCTTGCACAATTTTCATCCGCAGTGCCCAGAGCTATCATCCCACCTTGCAACCTTGTTGCTTCTCCTGGTCACGCGCATCCGAAGTGATCATGTGTCATGGTAGACTAGGAGATTTTTGGATTTGATGTTGTCTCGTCATGAGTGAAAATAGGCATAGGTACTAACAAACATGGCACGATGACGAATGGGATGAACGAAGGGAGCACATGCAGAAAGACAGGTTCACCCACGAAGGAACGAACGATGCATATGAAGAGATGTGATCGTGAATGGATGATCATGCAAAGATGTGTTCGCGGACGAACACATGAGAAAACATGCAAGATGTGCTCATGGATGGACAAATGGACAAACATGCACCTTTCGCGAACATATGAGCCTATCAAGCCTTCCAACATACAAGCAAGGAGCAACGTGCCAAAGCAACATCAAGTGAACCAATGACCATCGAAGACTCTACGCACTTTCCATGTGGAGGTGAAGCTATGATACACCATGAAGAAATCCATCACCCAGCAGCACTGCAACTCGACATGCACTCTAGTAGCAGCAAAAATGTACCAACACTGTCATGTCGAGTCATGTTGTCCACATATCCACTGTGGGCCATGTTGTCAAATCAATGTAATGTAACGTGGAAGTCCAAGAGATCCACTTGTTGTACAAAGAGTCATGTAAATTCAAAAAGTCATGGAAGTCAAACAGTCATGAGGGTAGTCAAATAGCCACAAGGGTCAATTCACCCTTGGCTATAAATACCCCCTCATTTGTACATGGAAAGGACTTTTCACCTTAGCTCCTCCCACATAGCCAAGAGAGTTTGTAATCTTTTCTTTGAGGAGTAAGTAGTGGCTCCAACGCCCCACGTTCGGGGTTAGTCATGTATGGTGTAACGATGTGTCTTGGAACTTTCGCTTTATTCATAAGTCTGCTAACAGGCCAACATGTTTTCACACATGTATTGTAACTGTTGTAAGACTAATCTTGAATACTTGTAATGCATGTTGCTTTAACCTGTGTTGAACACTTGAATTATTTCACTTGTTGTAATACATAATCTGTTTATGGAAATGTGTTGTATATGTTGTTAACGTTGTCTCGCCCATGGTGGCTATCTCCCCGGACATCAGACAAACCTTTCACATAAATCTTATTGTACTAACTGTTGCACTCATGCGGACTCATCCGTTGAGTGTTGTACATGTTATCTTACCTTCTGTGTTATGACTACCGCATCTGTGTGGGCTGCTCCTCCGGAAGTTGTGCACATCCTGTTGTGTTGTGTGTTCCTAGATGATTTGGGACTTCATCCCAACCAACTTGGTACTCACTCTCACCCTCTCCCTCTACAGTGAAAGAGCCATTGACACCAGTACACTAGAAATCACCAGGCACGCAAACCTCACTTCTCGAAGGCAAAGCAGACCACTCTCGTGTGCTGACAAGTAAGAGTTGAGGCAAATCCTTAAGACAATGGAAACTGGGCCATCATACTAGATGGGACTCCCACACCAAACGGTGTGAGGTATAATCAGGACTTCATACCGGGGTGATCCCCTGAATGTTGGCAGGTCCAACACCGTCAACAGAGGGAAAGGATCAAGTTGGTCTTGCATGTCAACAGAATCTGGGAGTTCGTCGAGAAAGCCATCAAGAAGCCAACTAACCCAAAGGAGCTGAAAGTGTATGAGGATTACCTTGATACGAGGGCAATATTGATCATCCTTGATGGTGTGAAGGATTCTAATACCTCATTTGTTCGAGAAGAACATTGCACATGAGATGTGGATGGATATCCCCAATTTGTTCCAGAATAAGAATAAGAACCGAGTATTGGCATTGGAGGATAAGTTGAAGTCCACGAAGATGATATAGGGTGAAGGTATGACTTCATATAATACGAGATTGTCTTACGTTAGAGATGAGCTCATTGCCGTCACTGTGACTATTTCAGATTCAGATATGGTGAGAATTTCTTTGAAAGGGTTCATCGAGGAATGGAAGCCCTTCATCAAAGGGATTGTTGCTAGAGAGAAGTTGTCATTCTGGAATAGGTTGTGGTACGACTTCATTCAAGAAGTGTTGCAAGATGAGGATTTTCATCCAAATAAGATGGCTTCAGAGGATGACATGGCACTTACAACACAAATGAAGGTAAGCAGAAGAAGGACTTGAGTAAAGTCAAGTGTTTCAACTATGGTGAAATGGGTCATTTTTTGTCGAGATGTTCGATGAATAAGAAGGGAGATGACTAGAAGGAGAAAGGAAAGCAGGTCATTGGTGTTGCCACTTCTGTTGAGATAGATTTCTCACCAGGAGATTGGAGGAGGAGGACTTGGCTATGATCTCTCATTTCTCACAGGGTATTATCGATGAGGATTGATGGTACGTGGATAGTGGTGCGACAAAATATTGGATAGGGTCACGGAGGTTTTGAGACTCTAGTTGAATGTGACTTGACGTTGCACTGGACTCGAAGTTGCACATGGTGTTGGGAGACAAGAATCAGAAGGAGATCCGAGGATCGGTAGTTGTGCCATTCAGGATGGAGATAGGACGTGTGATGTAGGTCCAAGATGTATTGCTTCTACCAGGACTCAGATATAGAGTGTTATCTGCCTTGATGATCGAGAAGAAGGGGTTTGAGGTCTTGTTTCAGGATGGGAAGGCAACCTAGGCCTAGAGGCTCTAGCTCCAATGGGATTGTGCTTGGAATTAGAGAGTATGGTCTATACAGGCTGACGGGCAAGCCTATGGATCATGGGAAGAAGAAGAAGGAGCAAGTGTAGGTTCTAGAGAAGCATGTGCAGGTGCAGGATTCAAAGGAGCAGGTGTAGGTGTAGGCTCCAAAGGAGCAGGTTTCTAAGAAGAAGGTCAAGATTCCATAGAATCAGAGGGAGTCGAGTTCTAGCTGGAGCTTGCAAATTCAGAAGGAGACTTTGCAGCCCAAGAAGAGTGCTTGGTTTGTAGGAATCAAGGGTGCTTCCACATTTGGAAAAAAGGAATCATGGAGGGATTGGAAATTGATAGAGGAGAAGAAGAAGAAGGAAGATGCTTCCAGTGACAACAACACTTCTAAGAGAGGCATAGTTCATGCTATAAGGATTGCTACAATGGTGAGTGCCAAGATTTGGGTGAGTGTTGCGAGTAGTGATGATGATGATGAGTTGCTTCCTAGTCTTGGAAGTACCTCCCTCGCTAAGAGGGAGTGTTTATTTTTTAGTATCTTGGGAGGTACTCCAAGCCCTAGGGTTCAGGGTTTGGAGGGAAAATCTCCACAAGAGTCACTTGTGGGCTTGGAACCCAAGGTTGGCGTTTTGTACCCATCGTGATTTGGGCCAAAACCATGAACACATTTCGACATGTGATGGATTAGTATGATATCTCGCGTCAAGACAAATCTGACACAATGAAGATTACCCGTTTCTGAGTTCTAGAAATGGAGATATGAATTTTTGAAGTTATGGAGTGGGTTTGCACCATATGTGTTAAGGTCGGATTGAGTTAAATAAGCCTCCTTGACAACTGGAAAATCCCATTGAGGATGTTGGAATGATCCCTTCTATTGTGTATAAATAGAAGGTGAAGATGGAGGATTTTCACACATCGAAAAGTGAAACACATGACAAAGAAGGAGCTCGTTGAGGAGGACTTCTCTCTATTTTGGGCCGCAAATAAGAAAGGAGAACCAACAAAGGAGAAGAAGGTTGTTAGGGAACTTCTTTATGATTGTTTGGGGACCTAAGTTATCTAGCAGCAGGGTCACATTCAAGAGAGGTAAGACTATATTATTTTTGGGTAACTTTGTGTGTGGGTACTGTTAGTGTCAGTCTTTCCAGCCTTCCTCCAGTGATCAAATGTGCTCTTACAAAGTGATTTTGAAGTGTCAAGGTCAAATTTTGTTATTTCAATGAGTCTTCAAGCAAAATTTGGTCACTAGGCATTAGGTCTAGGGTTGGCTCTCACTCTTTGCAAAGTTGCCCAAATGCCAATCTATGTCACTATTCAGCTGAGTTTATCATCATTCATAGGGTTGTCACTATCATGTCAATGTCTAATGAGTCATTTTACATCTTGTTCATGCTTCAGTTGCGCCTAGGCAAGGTCATTTCCCTCTCCTAGGGTTTTGAAAGCTAATTTCTCTTGGACGGTCAAATCATCGGCAAAAATTGTATCCTGATGTTCATACACCTTCCCCTATCCTTCATGTACCTTATTAAACACTTCCCATCCCTTAGATCCGCCAAATTCCTCATTTTTGCACAAACCCTAGTTTCTAGCTACAACCTGGCAATTTTCTAGGTTTCGCCTGTGTTTTGCCCTTTTGGATTCCTTCCCCTCGCTCAATCTCTGAGATTCCACTTTCCCCTACTTCCTAACATCCCTCCCTACTCCCAAAAATTTCCTCAAGAATTTAGAAGCCCCCTATCCCCTTCATTTCGCTTCATTTCGACAGAATTCCTTGTTTCACACATCGGGATAAGTTTCACTCAAAAGATGTTTTAGAGAAATAAAAGATGAATTTTGGGAAACTGAGAGAGGTTTTTGTCCATAACATGCCAAAGAAAAAAAACCTCCTTCACTTTTTTCACAGGTGTCATGGTTTTAGAGAAATGCCAAAATTTCAATCGCTAGATCCAAGGAGGTTGGCCAAAGCACTAAAACAACGGAAAAGGCCCGATCCACTCCAGATTTTGGCCAAAGCCTCTTTGACTGAGCATGGTACTTTATTGGGGACCCCCAGCACAAATTCCAAGAAATTTTGAGCATTTTGGGTCATTTTTGGTTTTTTAAGGCAAAAGACAGGTTTTTCCGCTTGACGGGTCTCACCCCCCGCGCGACCCTTTCACTTGGCAACTCTATTTTCAAAAAACTTAGCATTTCTAGATTTGGCATGAAAATTTACACATGCTCACCCATTTCCAAGAGATTTTATGAAGTTTTGGGCCTCCTGAAAGTAAAAAAAAAGCAAAAAATGACTTTCTACCACATTTTTGACACACAGAAGGCAGTCTTGGGAGATTGCAATTTTGGAGGGGCAAATGACATCCAAATTCAGAAATTCCAGTTGTGTTGGAAATTAGACTCACAAACCTTTCCAACAAGCCTACTCTTGCCTCATTTGGACACCTAGAAGTGCCCCAAACGTTCTCTCAAAGGCGCGAACCGTCAGGATTTGGCGCGCGACCCGTCAGGCAAATTGCTCAGGATTTCAGCCTACAGCTCAGCAAAACGCAGTTTTGACTGTGTTTGACTTTTTGGAGTTGATTTTTATATTTCTTGTTGTAAATTATGTAAATTTGTGACACTTTTACACTTATGTATCTCTTCTAGAAGATTCATTCATGAGATAGGTGAAAATTAAATGAATGAATTGGTTTCCTAGCTTATAGAGGCAAGTTGTTTTGACTGCCTAGATTTTAGTGCTCAGTTTAGAATTGGTTGAAACAGATCCTAGAAGGATGAGCTCGACCCCTAGAGGCAAGGGAAGAGGTTGGCTTGCCTATATTATGTATTTTCTTAATCATTTTCAGGGGTTGGATGGTCGGACTCTTGAGGGAGAAGCTCTTATTGTATTATTCACTGTATCTCTGCAATTTTTGGCAAAGGAAGACCAGGGTTTTGCAGTCCTTTTTGGGATTCTTGTGGTCACATGTATTGATGGTGCGTTTCTCTTTGTACTTGTAAGTGTGTTATGTGAATCATTTCCTTACTTTTCCTTCTGCAAATTAGGCAAATGAAGTGTTAAAGTAGAATTCATGACTGTCATGCTCTGCTTTTAAGTTTGCTTAATATCAATGTTTTCAACTATTTAAGGGGAATTCAAGGTTATTGCTTGCTCTCCTTAACTCCTCACCAGTCATTCTCATCCATCCATATCTATTAAAAGCATCAATACTGTTTCCTACCTCGCCCCAAACAACCCCCTGCGAAAACTGTGTCCAATCCCCGCACCTAAAATTGCCATTTCCCCAATTTTCCACCAAAACTTTAAAAATCCCAAATTTAAACCTCTTGATCAGTTTACTAGCCTAAAATCAGTGTTTTTCCTATTGGTCATCTCGCCCATTGAAGATCTTTACTGAGATAGACCGGAGAGAGCCCTCTCTTGCCCCGTAGGGCTAGCTACGAGGCTAAGTGGTTTGATGTTGCCTTGAAGTTTACCTTTCTCAGCCTGAGGTGAAATTTCAAGCGCTAACAGGTACTCCTGTGAAAGTAGGTCTCAATTCTGTATAGGATCTTGAAGCAGGGATGCAACCCAAACATAGGTCTTTTAGGTGTTGAAAAAGGGCTAGAAATAGCCTATAACTTCAACATATGGAAGGTGCCTATCCTATGAAGGGGCCTACAGAGTTAGGATGATCCAAACTTAAACAGGTATGCAACAAATTACAGATATAACCATAAATACAAAGATGCAGCAGAAATAATACTTCATTTCATTAATATCAAAATACTACAATACGCTTACAAACATAATGGAATTAAACTAGATCGGACAATGGTAGGTTATCTTTGAGAAGATATGTGGCGGCTACATGCCTCTGAACTATGTTACAATGAGGCTCAAGGATCTATTTATTATTGAACAACAAGGAAAATCCCTAAACAACCAAAACCTTAACCCTAGGAGATGTAATGCGAAGAGTTTGTGGGCCCCATTGGGGTTAGTTGGGTAACCAACTTCCAGGGGTCATAACTTGGCCATATTATCTTCTTTTTGCGTGTATGATACCTTGTTGGAAAGGTCTTTCTGAGTAATACAATATTTTCCATGAGGCCTTTCCTATAGCTAATCCAGGAGGATTCTCATAATGCTCAAATTTCAAAAGCTTCAGATGATCATGAAACTAGCGCCAAGTCGAAGAGCTCATCGCATTGATTCTGATAGTATATTTGGTTTCGAAAATGGCCTCCGTAGGAGGGAGAAAACATGTTTTGAAGTTTTCCCCCAACAAGAAAAAAAGTGGCCAGAGAGAGCAAAGTGGCAATCTCTTAGTGTGATAAGTGGTAGGTCAAAGTCAACACACAACAGTCAAAGTCAAAATAGGGTGCAGGTCAATTGTCAGGGTCAGGGGTTGAACCCGTGACCTCCAACTTCACACTACAAAACTCTACCAACATGCCATGAGTTTGATTTATTAATACAAAGTCACATACATATATTTATGGTTTAGTTATTTGGCAAGTGGGGGTAGGGTTGGCAGAGCTCGCCATATCTGGCGGCTCCGCCAAAGCCAACGTATGTTTTTAATCGGTGCTCCAAAGTTAAATGGTTAACGAAGTCTCCACAAATGGCGTAGTGAACATGTATTAAACGTTGTTACAACCACCTGCCACGATACTTATCATCGCCGGATTAAGGTTCCATTCATATGCCACGGGTTGAAGTTATATGACACCGCTGGTTATAACCACATCACTGCCAGTCTATTGTAGGACTTTGGTTGTAACACTTATTCGAAAGTTAACATGTCCGCCAAATGTTGCCAATCAAATGCTAGTTGGATAAAACCGCCGGTTTATATTTATTCAAAGTTTGAAGCCATATATTATATATGGTATATGGTTATCGTCGGTCCAATATAACACTTTCGTTTTAAACTATATACTAAATATGTGTGGTGCGGGTATGTAACAGTTCAATGACATGTTTTGTAATACGTTCCAACAATTTCTATTGTTGCCATTCAAAATCTCGGGAGGTTCGCGTGTTTGATCCCGTGACCTGCCCTCAGCCTTATAAAAGTATTAACAGTGCACCCTTGCAACGAGAGTTGAATAGTGGGTCTGTGGAATTTGTATTATTTATGCCTGTCATAGGCATTTTTGGGCATAACTTGGCCATCCTTGGGCATTTTTGAGAACAAAAAGTTGCGTTGGAGAGCAAAGGTCGAGGCCTTCATTTTGGCAATAGTCATTGGTGCCTATGTGCACAGTCCATAATGGATAAATTTTATGTAAAGTGTTTTTTTGAGCATTCCTAATATAGCGAATGCCCACTTGGAAGTAGATCTAGAGATGTAGTCTAGGCGGGATGAACTCCATCATCAAATATCTTGAGTTTGCTTCTTATTTTCTCTGTTGTTTATGCTTATGTTCAGATTTCAAGTTTAAGTTTAAAGGCACTTAAAAATCAATTTTCTCTCATTCATTCACATAAAAGAAACTTTAGTTAATATGTGGTGAAATTGAGCAAATAGTCAATTCCGTGTTTTCGGATCAATGACTATGGGCTTGCTACAGACCTCAAAGAAACATTGTTTAGGGGGTCAAAACTGCTTCATAATTTCAGGACCCGAAAAAATGCTAAAAATAGTAAATACTGAAGTAAACAAAGAAGTAGATG
Organism: Pinus tabuliformis; assembly: GCA_031772625.1. NCBI lineage: Eukaryota > Viridiplantae > Streptophyta > Pinopsida > Pinales > Pinaceae > Pinus > Pinus tabuliformis. Next base: position 57,389,396 of record CM062812.1, read on the forward strand.
AAACCAACTGGAGGTCTAGGTGGAATAGGCGGGTGGCCACCAATATCCACCTTGATTAGTCCTCCCCCCTTAGGAATCACTGGTCCCCATTGCATGCAAAGCCTCCATGAGGTGAGGAAATTTTTGTTAAACCTGGTCCTTGGTGAACCACTTGCCCTGGTGAAGGAGTTGGCTTGCTTTGACAACTCGACATAGTTGGATGGTCTGTTGGCGAGTGTTCTTGATCTGCGTGTCCATGATATGATCAATTGTGGCATGCTTCATGTAGTCCGGGTTGAGCTCTATTGGTGTAAGTTGTTCTACAATGTCGGATGTGTCCAACAATGGTGGAAAGTATGGATGAAGGTGGTCTACATTGAACAGTGGGTGCAGACTAAGGAATAATGGGATGCTAAGTTCGAAGGCATTGGCACCTACAACCTTGGTGATGGTGTATGGCCCATATTGAAGCAGGCGAAGCTTGAGGTGGGGTCTGTTGGGTCTTGAAAATGTCATTAATTTCCATTACACTTTCACTATTATGTCCATTATATCACCTCCATTTCACTACTATGTCACCACATTCATCCCACTTTCATTATCATTGGGCCACATTTATGTTTTTCCAAACTTTATTAATTCTTAGCCTTTTTAAGTGAATTTGTGGTAAATTAGAAAATAATGTGCATATGCTTCTACCTAACAAGTGGGTTGAGATTGTTGACATGTGTAGGTCAAAAGGAGGCTTCTAGAATACCCTTATGTGGCACTCTAAGGCCAAATTCGAATTTGAGTGGAAAGAATCATGGGATCATGAGGATATGTGTCACATCTCCTAATTGTATGGAAACTCTAAGAAGACATGTATCTTATCAGTTCCTATTTTGATTAGGACTCTAGAGGTAGAGGGGGAGATTCATGGACTCTCATTAATGAGATGGCTTCTCATCTTTTTGTATAAATAGGAGATCTCTCTCCTTCATTTGTTAGCTTGTTAGTCTTAGCTTAGCTTGGCTTTTAGTTCTTTAGCTTGAAGCTTGTAGTTCTTCTTTGATGGCTTTGGAAAGCTTTGGAGAGCTTTGTTGTACTTTGTAATTTTGAAAAATTTGAATAAAGCTTTGATGTTCTCAACATGGAAAGAGATGTGAAGTAGATGTCATGGAGCATATTAGAATGTAAGGTACAGTAGATTTTATTTTGTGATTTTGCTTTGATTTCATTCATGTATGTCATTTTATTGCTTTCAAGTTTGATAGTTTAGATTTTTCATTCATGCAATTTTAATTCATACAAGTGTGTTCAACCGGTTGATCGTAGATTAGATTTTCTTTACATGTTTTTGCATCAAATAGTGACATGAAATTTTCCTCTCTACTGAACTTTTTCTTAAGCTTTTCAATTTCAACTATGCTTTGATTTCAGGCTTATTTATTTGCTGTTGTTAGTTAGTTTAGCTATCAGGTTCTTCATGTTATTGACGTTATCTCCAGAGCCATGGCTTGACCCCAAAAAGCTACTTGGCAAGCTATCGGATTATAAGTGAAGTGACTTGATTTTACTTTCATTTGCAAGTAGGTAATTTAGATATCAGGTTCTTCATGTTATTGATGTTATCTCCAGAGCCATGGCTTAACCCCGAAAAGCTACTTGGCGAGCTATTGGATTATAAGTGAAGTGACTTAATTTTACTTTCATTTGCAAGTAGGTAATTTAGATATCAGGTTCTTCATGTTATTGACGTTATCTCCAGAGCCATGGCTTAACCCCGAAAAGCTACTTGGTGAGCTATCAGATTATAAGTGAAGTGACTTGATTTTACTTTCATTTGCAAGTAGGTAATTTAGATATCAATTCTTCATGTTATTGACATTATCTCTAGAGCCATGGCTTAACCCGGAAAAGCTACTTGGCGAGCTATCAGATTATAAGTGAAGTAAATTGATCTTGCTTTCGTTAGTTTGCAATTTTTGGTTTGTTTGAGTGCAATAGTTTAGATTTTATTTCTGTAATTAGATGGGCAGCAGAGAGTGATTTCATGATCAGTATTTCATCTTTTGTTTGATTTAATTAGTTGCATATTTACATTCCTGTTCAAGTATTAATAGCATGTTTTGAGATCTTTTGAAGTGATAAGTTTTGGAAGTTACCATAAGGGACATAAACCTTGTCTTGAAATCTACATCCATGCTTGACCTTTAAAAGTATTCTTAAGACCTTAGAATAGGATTTCGTTTTGCGTTAAACACTTTAGGAAACCAACAAGAACAAAATCCCAAAAACAACATAAACTATAAAACAACGAAGTAAGAAAAAGGTTAACTAAGCACATATGGTGCACCACACTTCATCAGTTTACGATACCCGGATTGATAATTTATGTAGAGCAATTTAAGATGTTAAATTGACTAGACATTTTGGCGCTGTTGCCGGGGAAGTGTAATTAAGAGATCTTATTTCTTACATCTAAATTTTTTTAATAATTCTTGAGTATGCTCTCCTCCTGCACTTTGTGTGATTTGGAGGATCAGAAAAAGGATTGTTATGTAAAAAAAATTAATAATTCTTGAGTATGCTCTCCTCCTGCACTTTGTGTGATCTAGTGGATCAGAAAAATGATTGTTATGTTAAAAAAAAAAAAGAGAAAAAGGGGACAAAAATAAACTTTATCATTTCATTTGATTCAATAAAAAAAAAAAATAAAAAAAAATAAATAAATAAATAAAAATAAAAAAAGATTCAACTGCTTTGATAGGTTCAAACTGTTTAAGATTGACTGGTTATGGTTTGTAGTGATCATCAAAACACTGTGTCTTGTTTTAATAAGATTCTGCAAATTAGCTGTGGAATGTAGCTTGATTTCGCAGCTAATTGTGAATTCCCTAGCTAGTTTCATGGTTTAGCAGGTTACAGGCATCCAATGAAGACACTGACCACATGGGCATCTCCGGAATTGTCCCGACATGGATCCTATCCTAGTCACCCAATCCAGATTGATAAAAGAATCAGCTTAAGACCTCAGTCAAAGTCCTGTTTTTAGCATATTTTACTTGAAGTCTTTGCTGCCTGAAATTGAAAATCATTAATCCTTCTTATAAAATTTCACAATTTCAGAGAAAAAAGAAAAGAAAAAACAATCTATGGCTATCTTCAATCCTAGCTTTCACTGTGGCCTCAGTAGAAAATCTGCATTCCTGTTCAAGCTTTGGCCTTTAAGAAAACCTGCAAAAACATTTAAAAAATAAAAAATAAAAACCTGCAATAGCCTACTCTAGATGTTTTCCTGACTCTCAGTAGCAGCAGCCCAGGCGGGGAATTGCTACTGACATTAGGGAAGATGCAAGACCTTTATGCTGCAGCAGTTGTTTCTGTTGTTTATTCTGATCTTAATCGGGTCATTGATGAAGCAGCAGAGGCTATTTCTCTATGCTGAAAATTGAAAAACAAATCGAACAGCCTCATGCGCATCATAATCAACGATAGTTGAACATCACATGCTCTGAAATGAGATAGAGAAGCAGCAACGCTTACCATCCGTCTTCTCCTCAATACGCAATAAGATTTGTGTACTGTTCTTTTATCTCTGTGCATTCGTTTTTTTGACCATCAGCATAATCAATTTGTGGACCATTCACTCTCACTCCGTGAAGGTGGACCACCATTAGTGACAAGCACAACTAAGGAAATTACACAGCAAATCAAACCAGAAGGCCGAATGCAACAATTCGTAAAGATGCAGAACAGTAAAAACAGTCATTCAGGAAAACGCAAAATAAGAAAAACGTCAAACTTCAATTGCATGATTCGACCAAACGGAGACAAATTTGGGAAAAATAAAACATGGGTTTTTTCGGAAATAGGGTCAATTAGATAACCCAGAAATAGTTTTAAGAAATTCGTGGCGGTTTGAGAGAATTTCTCAGTTCTCTGAAGCCTCTTTTTGCTTGCCGCGTGAAGAAAAACGGAATTTGAATTAATAAACTGGTTGTTTGATTTAATTCGATTGTCTGGGGAAGGGAATTCCAATTTGGAGACCTAGTATGTGCTGACAATTTAACATGATTACACGTCTCCCACCTTTTAAATGCCACCCGTCTGTAAACAACAATCCTAATTGGATACGGCTCTTCACAGCCAACTGATAGACGTAACACCTGTTAACAACAATCCTAATTGGATACGGCTCTTCGCAGCCAACCGATAGACGTGGCATGGAGCTTCTTGGCATTCGATGCAAAGGCCATTCGAAAACCCACTCACATTCTGTTCATGTCTATTTCCCGTGAGTTAAACCCAAAATTGCCTCTAATTAAATTGGTTGCCTGGAACTGCCAGAGAGGAAGAAGAAGTATCAAAGTGGAATGAATTCCATGTGGGTAGTTGTGTTGTTTGTTTTTAGAATCATAGCTTGGATATTCCTGGGAGTTGTCTTAAAACATGAGTTATGGCTCAGTATATGCATGCCTGAACCAAAAACAGCTAAACTCTATCAAAGGAAATGTAAAAGACCATGGCTATCTCATTCAGCAACTATGGAATTTTGGGAAATGGTTTCTTGAGAATTGTCAAATCCAAAACAAGTTCGAGTGTTGCAGTAGTTGGTCTGCAGAATAATCCTCTATACATACAAAAAAAAAAAAAAAATGGTTGGTTGTCTTTTAGCTATAGAATGCAACCTGATTCTGCAGCTAACTGGCAATTCCACAACCATTTTCATACTTCTATAGGTTATAGGTGTCAAGAGACGAAACAAACCACATGGGTAGTTGGGAAAATGTCAGTACATGGATGATGTCCTATTCATTTGATCCAAGTCAATGAAAAAGACCCTGGTCAAAGGGAAGTCAAGGTGTGTGTTATCACTAAGTCGCCACACTAAGTCGCCGCATGTCAAGAAAAAAAAATTGAATCAATGAAATGAATAAGTTATTTGCTCACTTTTATGAAGGTATTGATTAATTTTGGACTGATGATGAAAGATGAATGGCTAAATTTTTATTCAATATTTTTAGCTACAGAAACTGTGCACATTCTGCAGCTAAAGTCCAATTCCGCAACTAAACATCAATTTGCAGCTGAAAAACCTCATTGTTCAAATCGGCCTAACTTTTTCATACAAAATCAGATTTTGATGATTCAAGTATCGTTGGAAAGATCTCAAAAAGATCTACACAATGAGAAATCCATCATTAGAGTTTGAAATCGTAAATAATGAAATAAATTGCTGAAAAGAAGCAACATTCAACTTGGGGCACCAATTCCAAAACATGTATAAATTCTTTTGATTTTTCCTTTGAGAACTTGTTTCATTAATACAAATTCTTAGTTTTGTGTGTAAATATTATAACTAGAGAGATTAATCACCTCTCTCCTTTGATAATCTTACATTCCATTGCAGAAGAAGTATTAGTTTTTTTGCAAGTTCTAGGAGGAAGGACAAATGACTACAAGAGAATGGTGTCTCTCTAAGAGACCAATTGGTTTCATAAGATGATGATCAACAACAAAGAGGAAATATGCTGATGAAAAATCAGATCCAAACACTTGAAAAACTTTCAGATACTATTGTCTCCATCACATCCATACCTCATAATAAACCATTCACCTCATTTCATTCAATATTTTCCATTTACATTCACATACACTTTCCATCTCTTTTTGTCCATTTATAACCCACAAATAAAAGCAAGAGGCTCATTCACATGCTTATTTCCCATTGCCATTTCTGCTCTCCATTGCCATCTTCCATTTTCATCTTTCCTTTCCTGTCATTTTCATTTCGCAAATAAGCCATGCTTCAATGCAAATTATTGAGTCCATAGTCCTTTGAGTCTAAGTTCTTTGTAAAAACATCTGGAGGCTTTCATGCCTTAATGACAAGTCCTCATGCTGACAAACAATGGGAATACATTAATGTCCCTTGTTCATCAGATCTTCTAGGTGACTCGACATCGGCAAATTCATTCGTACCTAACAAGATGTGTTTGGGCATCTTGACTCTCATTGTTATCAATGGTGAGAGTTCTCGTGTTGACTAGTGGCATCCATTAATGGCCACTAAGTCAACAATTTCCTGTTATGTTCGACATCAAAGCATTTTTTTCACATAGTAGGAATTGCGCCAATGAGTTTTGAAGACATGAAGCCTATTATTTTCAGCATTTTGGAGCAGATTCAACAAGTTTTAGTAGAAGAAATAAAAAGTCATCTTAACTCTTTATGCATGACTCTTCTTATTCAGCCACTTGAAGAAGAATATGATCAGAATTTTGCAGCCACCACACATACAACTCATCCATTCCAAAGGGTAAGTTAAGGTACATCATTTTCCAACTTTTTGACCATAGAATTCCATAAAAAGCTAGAATGATAATTGTTGGAAAAACATTTCTCTTCCTCATTTCATAAAATTGCCAATACCATCAGTTGGGGGGAATACATTCATCTTCATATCATGCCATGTCCATATCATATTCAGGAGCCCACATACTTCCAATGTATATTAACTATTACATTGTTATTATGAGCATACAATGGCTTTTCAAAAAAAAGTGCTTAAAGAATAAATTGGATACAAACAAAATCATGATTGTCACACAAGAACCAACCATCATGCAATCCAATAAAGATATACTTTGCAACAATAATCAAAATATCATTATGCAAAGTTCAAAGATCAAAATAAAATGCAACAACAACAAAAAAAATTTGGTTGTAACACAAGAACCAACCATGTTGCAATTCAAGTAAAACACTTTGCAAAAATGTGAAGTTATCAAATGATATCATGCAAAGTTAAGCCAAAGCTCAAGGATCAAAAGAGTTAATGTAATATATATTGCATGAGGACATGCAATAACTTCAGTTGGGGGGTATGTTGGGTCTTGAAAATGTCATTAATTTCCATTACACTTTCACTATTATGTCCATTATATCACCTCCATTTCACTACTATGTCACCACATTCATCCCACTTTCATTATCATTGGGCCACATTTATGTTTTTCTAAACTTTATTAATTCTTAGCATTTTTAAGTGAATTTGTGGTTAAAAATTAGAAAATAATGTGCATATGCTTATACCTAACAAGTGGGTTGAGACTGTTGACATGTGTAGGTCAAAAGGAGGCTTCTAGAAGACCCTTATGTGGCACTCTAAGGCCAAATTCGAATTTGAGTGGAAAGAATCACGGAATCATGAGGATATGTGTCACATCTCCTAATTGTATTGAAACTCTAAGAAGACATGTTTCTTATCAGTCCTATTTTGAATAGAACTCTAGAGGTAGAGGGAGAGATTCATGGACTCTCATTAATGAGATGACTTCTCATCTTTTTGTATAAATAGGAGATCTCTCTCCTTCATTTGTTGGCTTGTTAGTCTTAACTTAGCTTGGCTTTTAGTTCTTTAGCTTGGAGCTTGTAATTCTTCTTTGATGGCTTTGGAAAGCTTTGGATAGCTTTGTTGTACTTGTAATTTTGAAGAATTTGAAAAAAGCTTTGATGTTCTCAATATGGAAGGAGATGTGAAGTAGATGTCATGGAGCATATTAGAATGTAAGGTAGAGTAGATTTTATTTTGTAATTTTGCTTTGATTTCATTCATGTATGTCATTTTATTGCTTTCAAGTTTGATAGTTTAGATTTTCCATTCATGCAATTTTAATTCATGCAAGTGTGTTCAACCGGTTGATTGTAGATCAATTTTTCTTTACATGTTTTTGCATCAAATAGTGACATGAGATTTGCCTCTCTGCTGAAATTTTTCTTAAGCTTTTCAATTTCAGTCTTATTTATTTGCTGTTGTTATTAGTTTAGATATCAGGTTCTTCATGTTATTGACGTTATCTCCAGAGCCATGGCTTAACCCTGAAAAGCTACTTGGCGAGCTATCAGATTATAAGTGAAGTGACTTGATTTTACTTTCATTTGCAAGTAGGTAATTTAGATATCAGGTTCTTCATGTTATTGACGTTATCTCCAGAGCCATGGTTTAACCCCGAAAAGCTACTTGGCGAGCTATCGGATTATAAGTGAAGTGACTTGATTTTACTTTCATTTGCAAGTAGGTAATTTAGATATCAATTCTTCATGTTATTACGTTATCTCCAGAGCCATGGCTTAACCCGGAAAAGCTACTTGGCGAGCTATTGGATTATAAGTGAAGTAAATTGATCTTGCTTTCGTTAGTTTGCAATTTTTGGTTTGTTTGAGTGCAATAGTTTAGATTTTATTTCTATAATTATATGGGCAGCGAAGACTGTGATTTCATGATCAATATTTCATCTTTTGTTTGATTTAAGTAACTGCATATTTACATTCTTGTTCAAGTATTAATAGCATGTTTTGAGATCTTTTGAAGTGCTAAGTTTTGGAAGTCACCATAAGGGACATAAACCTTGTCTTGAAACCTACATCCATACTTGAACCTTTAAAAGTATTCTTAAGACCCTAGAATAGGATTTCCATTTGCGTTAAACACTTTAGGAAACCAACAAGAAAAAAACCCCAAAAACAACATAAACTATAAAACAACGAAGTAAGAAAAAAGTTAACTATGCACATATGGTGCACCACACTTCATCAGTTTACGATACCCGGATTGATAATTTATGTAGAGCAATTTAAGACGTTAAATTGACTAGACAGGGTCTAATGAGGCGCTCCTTCTGAAAATGTAGCAAAACTTTGTCGCCAACCTGGAACTTGTGCAACACTCGATGCTGATCATGGCACCACTTGTACTTAGCATTGGCTCTGTCCAATATATCATGGATCTACTAGCTGACGTGTTGAATTCACTCAATGAAGTTGTTAGCCTTGTCGAATTCAGACTAGACATGAGCCAAATCTACCTGAGTAGTTGCAAATGGTATAACCACATCAATGGGACATAACAACTAAAATCCCAGCCCTACCTAAAAGGATCTATGGCCTATTGAGCTATGGAGGGCTCTGTTGTAGCTGTGTTGGACATAGGGGAGGCTTTCATCCCATGTGCATGGATGCTTCAAGTTGCAGATGCGTAAAATGTGTACGATCATCTTATTGACAACCTCTGTTTGGCCATTAGTTTAGGGGTGGAACGTCATGGACTTAGTAATTTTGGTATCCAACATCGACCAGAGACTTGACCAAAATTCACTTAGGAATCTGACGTCCTGATTTGAGATAATGGACTATGGGATCCCAAAGTGTACCCACACTCTCTCAAAGAAGAGCTTAGTAGTTTCCTCCGTTGTGGTACTCTTCTTGTAGGTTGCCATGATGGCCATCTTAGAGAATCTGTTCAACGACCACAAAAATGTAATCGTTGTCGTGCTTAGTAGAAGGAAGGCTCGACATGTAATCCATGGAGATATATTCCCAAGGTCGACTAGGAGTAAGTAGAGGAGTATATAGGCTTTGATTCTTGATGGTTGTTTTGGCAATGTCTCAGGCAGTGCAAGATCTAATGTACTTCCCAACATCTTGACGAATTTTTGGCCAATAAAAATACTTCTACAGTACTGTCACCGTTTTCCCTACTCCAAAATGTCTAGTGAACCAACTGTAGTGCGCCTCCCAAATCATCTTGGCACGCTTGCTTGAAGGAACAAAAATGTGTCCCAGGTGGCATAACAGTGCATCCTGAAGGTTAAAATTTGGAACTTGCTTCCCTTCTAGGAGTGTCTGGTATGTGTTGCCGAATTCTGGATCACTCTGGTAAAGATGTGGCCACTTTAAAGTCTCATTCCCATAGGATTTGAACATAATGATCAATGTCGTGACTGGTGGTCGGTTGAGGGAGTCTATAACATTATTGGTGTTTCCCTTCTTGTACTTAATGTTCAAATGGAACTGTTGTAGATAGGTGGAGCATTTCTGATGGCGATCATTCTAAAACTTCCCTTATGTCTGTATGATCTACAGGGGGTGGTGGTCTATGTGGATGACTGCTTCCTTCCCCATATTGTAATGATTCCATTGATGGTAGGCTTGCATAATGGAATACATTTCTTTGTCGTAAGTGGGATACTTTCATACTATGTCTGAAAGTGTCTCACTGTGGTAAGCCACTAGATGCCCCTTCTGAGTAAGAACTGCACAAATAGCATAGTAGGAGGCATCTGTCTCAATCTCAATTGGTTATTGCAAGTCTGGTAATGTGAGCAGTGGTGCAGAGTAGAGCCGATGCTTCAACTTGACAAACATCTTTTATTGGGTTTCAGACTAAAAAAACTTTGTTTTCGCTCCGCCCTTGGTGACTTGACTTAAAGGCCAAGTGATATGAGATAACCCCTAAACAAACCTATGATGGAAATTGGAAAGGCCCAGAAAGATGCAGAGCTCTTTTAGAGTGGTTGGGGCTAGCCATCCCGAATGACTTGTATCTTGGTTGGGTCCACATGCACGTCCTGCTCATCGATGTTGTACCCTAGATATTGAACCCGGGTCATGCCAAAAGTGCATTTCTCCAAATTGGCACACAACTTGTCTTATCGCAGGGTTTGAAGGACCTATCGGATATGGTGGAGGTGCTCTTCCCAACCCTAGCTGAAGATCAAGATGTCATCTAAATACACCACATGAATTCATTGGTGAAGGATCGCAAGATGTCATCCATCAATCTCATGAAGGTTACCGGGGCATTCGTCAACCTGAAAGTCATGACCAACCATTTGAAAAGGCCCTCCTTGGATTTGAAGGTAGTCTTCCACACATCAGAGGGTTTTATAGGCACCTAGTGGTAACCATATTTCAAGTCAACCTTGTTGAAATATTTGGCCCCCTTGAGATGGTATAGAAGGTCATCAATCTGTGGGATTGCATACCTATTTCGTACAATGATCTTGTTCAACACCCGATAGTCAATACAAAGACTCTAGGTCCTGTCCTTCTTCTGTATCAATACAATCGGGCTCCCACAGGGTGACGAGGTTGGACTGATGTACCCTTTCTGCAACAACTCCTCAATCTGCCTCTTGATCTCATCGTTCTCCAGAACAGAGCATCGATAGATCAATCCATTGAGTAGTGACCTGGCCAGGGTTAGATCAATGGAGTGCTTGACCTGACAGTGCAGAGGTACCCCTGTAGGTGAGGCGAAAATGTCCCGGTACTCCTCCATGACCTTGTCCATCTGTTGTTTCCGTGCGGGGGAGCCTTGTCCGGAAGCCATGGCCACAACCTTCTTCTTTCCCTGAGGGTGAATCATAAAGAAAACAAATTTCCTAGTCTATTTAGTGATCTTATTGCATTGCTTTGGAGTGATAAAAGAGATGGTGGTAGGCGGGGCTACCTCTAATATCCTACACAACTTATTTCCCAAAGTAATAATCACAAAGTGGGGTCTAGACTCATATACAACATGTCGCTTCCACAAGTATGGTTGTCCTAATAATACATCACAAACTTCAAGAGGAGAAACATCACATACTACCTCATCTATGAAGGGCTTGATGTTGTAGGGAAGGCAACATTGTTGGTTGATGTAGAGATCTCATCGTTGGTGAAGCCACCAGATGGTGTATGGTTGTGAATGTGTTGTTCTTGGTAGGCCCAACCACTTGATGACCTCTGCTAAAATGAGGTTTTTTTTGGGTCCCTCTGTCGATAATAAACTGTAGTGGAGAACCCTTCAATCACATCTGTGAGTGGAAGAGGTGTCCCTCCTCCTTTGAATCTTCACGATCATTCTTCTGGATCTTGGTGGTGGCCACGGTGGCACTGGGCTCCGCGTCAATGATCTACTTCCCTTTGTCATTCTCCTTGTCGGGTTTGACCCAGAGTTGGAACATGTGTTTGAATCGGAAGCCTTCAGCTCGGCCACTAGTGACTACTTGGCTTGAAACTCACTTGTGTTGGGAGTAGAGCTCTTATGGAACTCACACCATTTCCTGTGTCCTTTGTCTTCGTGGTGTTGTTATTTTATTGCGGCTTCGGCGGGTTGTGCTGGGTCGCCCCCCTTGGCTTTGGACTTCGCTCTATGGTTTGGGGGCGTCTTTTCCTTACTTTAGATTCATAGATCCAAAGTCTCTCTTCTTCTATTTAAACGTATGCTCAATCTTGATAGCGTATCGGTATGATGTGTCAAGCGAGGAGATGTCCAAGAACTCCATCTCGTCCTGGATGTACTTGCATAGACATTCGTGGTACTTGAGTACCAAATCACGCTTAGAATCCTTGATACCCAACTTCGTATGGAGGGTATGGAAAACATTTGTGAACTTCGACACATCTTGGTCCCTTCCCTGCCGTAGAGTGGTCCACTTTATGTATTTATCTTCATAGCTTCCAAAAGGGTAATATTTTTCCTTGGTGGCGTCTCAAAAAGAATCCCAAGTGGGTGCGGTTGAAAGAAATTGATCCGAATTTAAATAGGAACACAACAATTATATATATATAACCATAAATACAAAGATGCAGTAGAAATAACATTTCATTTCATTAATATCAAATACTAAAATATGCTTACAGACAGACATAATGGAAATAAGACTAGCTCGGGCAATGGTCGCTTATCTCTGAGAAGAGATGTGGCGGCTACATGCCTTTGAACTGTGTTACAATGAGGCTCAAGGGCCTTTTTATTTTGAAAAACATGAGAAAAACCTAAACAACCAAAACCCTAACCCTAGGAGATGTAATGCCAGGAGTTTGTGGGCCCTGTTGGGGTTAGTTGGGCAGCCAACCTCTAGGGGTCATAACTTGGTCACATTATCTCTGTTTGGTACGCACGATACCTTGTTGGAAATGTCCCTTCGAGTACTATAGGTTTTTCCATAGGCCCCTGCCTGTGGTTGCAAGCCTGCAACGAACCTCAAAAAACATTGTTTAAGGGGTCAAAACTACTATGAAGTTTGAGATCCGAAAAACTACTAAAAATAGTAAATGCTGAAATAAACAAGGAAACAAATGAAACTGATTGGAGGTCTAGGTGGAATAGGTGGGTGGCCACCAATATCCACCTGGATCATTCCTCTCCCCTTAGGAAGAAATGGTCCCCATTGCATGCAGAGCCTCCATGAGGTGAGGAAATTTATGCTGAACCTGGTCCCTAGTAAGCCACTTGCCTTGGTGCAGGAGTTGGCCAGCTTTGACAACCCGATATAGTTGGATCTTCTGCTGACGAGTGTTCTTGACCTGTGTGTCCATAATCCGATCAGTTGTGGCTTGTTCCATGCAGTATGGGTTTAACTCTGTTGGTGTGAGATGTTCTGCAATGTCTGATGTGTCCAGTAATGGTGGGAAGTATGGCCGAAGGCGGTCCACATTGAACACTGGGTTCACACGAGGAATGGAGGAATGTTAAGCTCAAAAGAATTGTCTCCCACAGCCTTGGTAATGGTGTAAGGACCATATCAGAGTGGCCTAAGATTCTGATGGGCTACAGTAAGGCGTTATTTCTACAAATGCAACCAAACTTTGTCGCCCACCTGAAACTTGTGTGGCACCCAATGTTGATCATGTCGCTGCTTGTACTTGGAATCTGACTTCTCCAGGATGTCACGAACCTACTGGCGGATGTGTTGGATCGGTTCAATAAATCTAGTTGCTTTATCAACCTTAGATAATATATGTGTGGATTATGTTTGTGTAATCACGTGAGGAATGGCAACATCAATCATACACAATAGTTGAAATCCTAGACTCAATTGAAAGGGAATGCAACCAATCGAGCTATGGAGAGCTCTATTATAACTGTGTTGCACATATGGAAGACTCTCATCTCAGGTTCAAGGATGCTTGGAGTTGTACATGCAGAGTATGTGCATTATCATCCTATTGAAAACCTCTTTTTGTCCATCAGTCTAGGGATGGAAGGTTGTCGACTTGGTGAGCTTGGTGTCCAATAGTGTCTAGAGGCTTGACCAAAATGTGCTCAGGAACTTGCTATCCCGATCTGATATAATGGTCTGTGGGATCCCAAAATGTACCCATACTCGTTCAAAGAAGAGTTTGGCAGTGTCCTTTGCAGTGATACTCTTCTTGCAGGCCACTAATATAGCCATCTTAGAAAATTTGTCCATGACCACAAATACACAATCATTACCCTGCTGGTAGAAGAGAGGATAGACATATAGTCCATGGAGATGGATTCCATGGCTGGATGGGAGTAGGCAGAGGAGTGTACAAGCCTTGCTTCTTGATGATTGGCTTGGCGATGATGTAGGCAATGCAGGATCTGATATATTTCCAACATCCAGTTGGGGTTTTGGGCCCAATACAAGTACTTTTTTGTGACATCCACAATTTTCTCACACCAATGTGTCCTGATATCTGAATGTGGTGCACCTCC